>QGSO01000161.1:275609-539229 GCA_011037825.1 Carya cathayensis | reverse complement strand
AAAAAACTCAAAAACGAAAGAGAGAGTTAAATCCGTCCCCAACACAAAAAAGACTAAGGAAAATCAAAAATAAAGTTACCGTTCGTAGCAGACGAAAACGTCCCCCTCCCAACTACACCCCGTAAAGTAAAACTAAAATCATGAAAAAAATAATGCCGAATGAGATTTCCCCCAAAATTTTGAAACTGCCCCTTTTTTGCATGAGATCTGCTGTGCGTGATTGTTCTCCTGCTCTGCATCCCAGCTTCTGCGTCGTGCGAGTGCCAGCTCCCTGCATCCAAGAGGCGTGCTTCCATCTTGGGACCACAGCCTCCTAGCTGCAGCTCGTACACGGGAGTTTTTTGCCACTGGTATATTAAAAATATACTTTTAAGGAAACTCAAGCAAACGGATTTTAACCCATTCGGCCTATTCCGATATGTCTGTATCTTTTCATGGGAACTGAGTTTTGCTTTCTCGTTGTCGTGTCACTTAGCAAACAGCTAGCAAGTAATTAATCCTATGGCCCAACAGATCAAAAGTTTGATGGAGTACTCGAAAGGCGATCTTCCTCCGATTCCTCAGTCAAAGCCTTCGAATCCGAGGCTCCCTCGCCTACTGCATGTGAATTCCTTCAAGCCCGGCAATGCCACTCCAAGCTGCATCACCTTCTTAGCCTGGGTTCACCACACAGCAACCTCGGTTGGAGGAGAACCAAATTCAAGAACCACCCAAAGTGGTCGGAAGTCCCATTGCCGTGAAGGAAACCTCCACACCGTGAGTCCTCCTTCCACTTAAAACCGACGCCACAACTCGGCTACAGCCCAGCCCTTTGTCGTCCCGTAGCGTCAATACACCAGTGCACCACCGTAACACCCCTCTACTCAGCCACCGCGTGATAGCCACTGTCCAGCTCCACGCACGGCAACCATCTGCCCGTAGAAACAAACGTATGCACCTCTGTTTTTGCTGCTCAAAACAGAGCATGGTCAAAGGAAGCAAGACCCCACGTACCTCCATCGTCAGCCAGTTTCTCGCCGGAAACGTCCACACGATACGGCCACATATCGGTCATGCTATTCACGGGATGAGGAAGTTTTGGTTTTTGAAATCGGAGATGGAGATCGACGGTTTCATAAATAAACAGACGTGCATAATTAATGGATCTTTTTCTTTCACCGAATACAGACCGACGTTCATAATTAAATTTAACTGCGTTAACCATTTCTGTTAAAAATATAAACTTCCGTTTATAACTTCTGTTAAAACAACAATTTCCGTTTCATAGCCTCTTTATATATATAAAGATATATATATATATATATATATATATATATAATATGTCATGGCTCGTCCGGTGAAAAACATGAAACGCTGAAGGGGTATTAATTCATGATGGCCTCTACCATGCACGTCACACATGTCATCTTATAATACTTCACGTTTAAATTTGTCAAGATATAAAATAAATAATAAAATCTATATCTTTCTATTAGTTTAATGAGATAAATAGTAATGTTACAGAATAGAGATCTTGAGTTCAAACCAAATATTGACTCTATATTCTACCTCATTTAATTAAATATTTTATGTGTTGGGTCACTTATTGAAATTAAGTATTAAGATATAAAATAAATAATAAAATCTACATCTTTTCATTAGCTTAAACTTTTTGGACAATGAATGATTTTACAAAATTAACTTCGCATCTAACTGTACTAATTACCTTAAATTTCTCTTTTTTTTCTAACCTTGTTTTTTTTTTCTAATATTTTTTTTCTAATCATTTTCTAAGCCTTGTTTACTTTGAAGTCTCAAGTGTTCTTCCAATCGTGATCTTTTTTAAGTTTACTTTTAAGTTTAATATATATATTCCATTAATTATTAATTAATTTCATCACTGTTTTATTAATATTACATCTGATATCTTAAAAACTGTTCGCAAAACTTATATAATCGAAGTACTTAATCTTTTGCCACTTAAGTACTCTGATGTAGGCCTGCACAGTGACCCGGGCTGATCAAATTTGGGCCTGATCAGACCCGACCCGACCCGTGGATTTTCGAATCGGGTTGAGGCCGTTTTTCTTGCTTTCGATCATTTCACCTTCACAATTTGGTTTGCAAACCCACGCTTTGCATACTTTGCCTCTCGCACACCGTCCGTCCCTCCTTTTCCTCTTCCTCCTACTCCTCCCCTCCCAAACTCACCCTCCCTCTGCAGGTATACCTTGAGGGGCTCCACATAGTCCTCAAAGTCGAGGTTGGTCATGGCCCACAGTAGATTGTCACCGTTGATCGTCGCTTCTCCCTCTAGCACTTGCCAAATGCCTCACTGGTGATAAAGCTTATGATCTATTTCATTTTCTTTCAGATCGTCGACGACCTTCACCTCAGGAGGAAGCAGAGGCTTTGGGTGGAACCTCGTATCAATCTTTGAGACCTAGAAGGAGATACCCATATCGAAAGGTTTCGAGAAAACAGATCAACGTTCTCTGAGTTAGATTTGTATATCGCTGGGTTAAGTTTTTCCCTTGAAAAGTCTTATGCTACGTTTCCTCAAGCATTTGATCTCAGGGTCGGTAGTTATAGCAAGTTGCAGTCACAGTTATTAATTCGTTGCATCCAAACTCATTGCTTATTACTGGTACTGCATGAATCCAGTTCCTCAATTTTTTGAGAAAATGATTTAAGGTAGTGAACGGCGACGATAAACGGCTGTTAGGGTTTGAGGATGAGTTCTCTGAGAGTGTGATTGATCAGGTCATCGGTTTTAACTGATAATTATTTGTAATTAACTGTGATTGAAATTGATATGATGAACCTGATTTTAGTCGAATGGGCCATGTCGGATGGGTCGGGCCCAAGCTTTTTATGCACAGCCCTACTCCGATGCATGTATTTCTTATGGCGATTAACGCATGCATGCAGTTCATTTATGATGGTGTACTTATCTGAAGACAAGAGGACAATAATTAACGTCGTACGTAAGGTTCATTTAGGATACACTTTTTTGAAAAAGGCCCGTACTACTGTGCCATCCAGCAATAATTGTGAATGATAGAGGTCAAATTTAACTTTTTTTTTTATTTTTCATATCTTTTAAATATTTTAAAAAAATAAAAAAAAATACATCAAGATATTAAAATTACTCATTTAATTATTCAGTAAAATAAAGTTAAAAAAATAAAAATACTGAGTGATACATTTGAGCAGTACAATCGGGACCGCAGAGTAGTGTTTTTGTTCGAGAGAGAGAGAGAGAGAGAGAGAGAGTAATGTACGTAATGGACGTCTGCATTTTTTAAACTCATGTGACTTTCTGCAGATGGAAACAAACAGAGCCAAAAATTCTGCATTTTTTTTTTCCATTAAACATCTGTGACTTTTAGAGGCCAGGCACTTAGAGGTCTCTTGTGCATGAGATGAAATGATCAGGATTTAGGGCATATTTGGAGTTGCGGTAAGAATTTTAAAAAGTATTTAAATATTTTTAAAAACTTTTTAATGAAAAAATTAGATCTTTTGGATATTACATATTAAAGTACTTTTAATCTCAAATAAGTTAAAAAATACATTTAAGAAAAAAAATTTTCAAACGTGTTTTTTCGTATAATGCGAAACGTAATTCGAATTTTAAAAAGACTGTCAATAGACAAAAATATCCATATAACTTTAAGATAATTACAACTTTCAAACTTTTAAAAATATAATTATAATTTTTAAAAATTCAAATAATCGTTATTTCTATATCAAAAAATTCTTAGTGTATGTTTGGGATTGCGATGGAAAATATAACTTATAACTTTAGGACTTATAACTTTTAACATAAATAACAAACTCTACTATTAAAATGTCATTTACTGTTCGGTAACTATGTCTCTAAAGTACTTTTAAAGTTAGTTATATTAATTTTTTTAAAATATACAGTCTGCATGAGCTTTTCGATAAAAGTTTCAATTTAGTGCTTTTTTAAAAATTAGATTTTCAACTTTTTTAGGTAATTAAAGTATTTTTTATAAATTTATCAAACATATCATTTTTTTTAAAAAAAACTTATAAACAATTAAAAGTATTTTTTAAACTTTGAAACTCAATCCCAAACATACTCTTAAATCTTTTTAATCTGTAATTGACGTTTCGTTAATTGATAGGTCATGCTTAATATTTTACTTTAATTTCATGTTCTTTTGATCAACTCGATTGATGAAATATATATATATATAATAGTCAAAAACAAAACTATAAGGGGAAGAAACTGGCAAAAACCAAAATTAGGATCCTTTTCTTATTTAGCTAATTCCAACTTGCATATAGTTACAAGGCAACCCCCAAAAGCTTTCTTTTACATGAACGGCTTCGGTTTTAAACGTCACCTCGCCTTCGACTTTTGGCATATTGGAAGGTCATGTTAGGAATTTTTACTCTCTTACGTAATCCAAAATGCTGGAAAACATTAGTTTACATGGACTAGAATATAAAGAATCTTTCTCTGCTATCTTGTTCTTGTGGTGGGATGACAAGTGACAACGACCTGCAGAGTACAAAGACATTGGTATATACGATTACATCCTTCCAAGGTTTTGGATATTATTATTGATAAGTGGGTGCATGTTGCACATGGGTCGAGCTGCCATAAATTAATGCTTTTTTGGCTGATCGATTAAAATTTAAATTATCAGACTTCATTAATTATAAATGAATATATGTGGCATCATGTTTCATAATTAAGCTAATTTATTCTTATTTAATTTATTAATTAATTATTTATTATCATTAATTAGCGACTAATAAAATTCATTTTATATTAGATACCATATCTAATATGACGATTTATGGTGATGCGAATGCATGCTGTGTTCTAATCAAAATAAAGCTAATAATGCAAATCTGTTAATTGTTAGCCAAACTTCCAGCATAACCTGAAAAGAAGATCAGACGGGGCCGGGGAACGTCCCACAAGAGACCAATTCAAGGCAGGCATTTGGATTTTTATCAAATAATTGAGCTATAACCTAATGATCAGATCAGAGTAGTTACGTTAGTAAAGCATGAAGCTCAGATCATAAGAAATATAGTCTCATGGATGGGAAAATGTTGTCGAGGCTAACGTGTATACATTTCTTGCTCGCGAATCTCATAAAGATTCCCACAAACTGCATAAAGTCGTGAAGATAAGATTAAAATCTTGAAGAACTGAAAAAACACAGATAATTTGCTCATCAGATGACGAAGGCCTTATCCTAGCTATCCATAGTTGTAGACAAAGTAAAGGGAAAGATGGCACATGAGGTTGATTGGTGGACCATGTTGTCAGACATATCGTTTATATACAAGTTCGGCTTAGCATTACAGCAGAGAAATAGATGAGAAGCATCTCGCGGGCGTACAAATTATTGTAGCTTATTCTTTTATTTTCTACTGGGCTAGTACATGTTGAAAGAACAGCTTAAGTACTTGCACGTTGTATCTGGAAAAAATAAATAAATAAATAATCAATCTGGGAGTAGTACTGCATGCATGCATATGAAAACCCCAACTTCTGGGTACCCGGCTCCATTAACACTAGTGGATTTTTTAAAAAATCTTTACTGGTTTATTAACAGATCCAATACACTGTTAAAAGTTAGACTTTCTTGCAATAAATAGCATATAATTATTTGCACGTGAATCAAGATATATAGGTATCACTGTCATTATATTTGGAGCTAAGCTTTCGTTTCTGCTACAACCTACTTTATTGTCAGAAGTTTTTGCATGAGTACGTGTTCATTTACATGTTCACATGGTCGCTACTGACTATAGCAATTATAGCTGGTTGCAGCTCTTTCTCTTCAATTATTGAGTCCTTTTTATTTTGTTCTTAATTTTAAGATTAATATTAGTAAAATAAGAAACTGAAGTACCTCAGGACAGCTAGAATTTTTACCCAGAAATTTCACGCGTAAAGCCTGCTGGCCCCCCAATGAATACGTACGACTACGACTCAACGACAGCTGCATCTTTTTTTGATATATATTAAAAAAATATGGAACCAACGCAAAACCTATTGAATCAGGTCTGACAAAGTTAAATCTATACTTCTCAAGAACGTGATTCACCACCAACCATACAGATGATTTAAAATGAATAAAGAAGTGACACTGATTATTTTAAGAAAACTCTGATCTCAAAATTAAAAATATAATATGAAAGTAAGAGTATGCAAAAGATAAAATAAATTAAGTTCAGTTCAACTCCTCTATTTGTCATTTTTTGTAAATTATTTATAGAGGTTATTTTCTTAGAGTGATAGAGCTCAATTTATCTTGTGAAGTATTTTCCTTTTATGAGTCTAAGTCTATCTCTTATTAGGAGTTAGATTCCCTTCTTCTTAAGAGTCTGAGTCATTTCTTCTTAAGAGTCTGAATCCCTTCTTGCCTTTATCTCTTAACTAAAATTGTGGGAACTTAAACATCTCCTCCAGTTAACCCTCTAAATTTCTTTGTGATCATCACTTGAAAAATTAAATATACCACGTTTCTTTCCACCCGCAAGTTGTTGGTGCGGAGACTTGTGGCGAAGTCACAATTGCCATGGTGGGAGGCCTTGGTTGGCGGGGGGTTTCACGACACAAAGCGTTGGTTGCCATTATGGCAGATGGCGAGGAGACTCTAATTGCCATCATGGGTGTGGCGAGGATAGTTGATCGCCATCATGGCGATGGAACTTGGTCGTTATAGAAACTGTTCCTAGCCTCGCCAATCTTAAGAAGGGTGCCAAGAAGACTTGATCGCCATCATGGCAAGGAGTTTCGTTAGAGCAATCTTGCTTGCTGCTTCCCATTTTTCCCGATTGGGATTTGTTTGCTACTGAATGATTTTTTCGGAGAGAAATTATTCATCCTTAAGTGCTTTTGTAACAGAATTTTCATACAGCTGAAGCTGCTAAATACTTGCTCGCCCAGAGCCGTTGGTCGTGTTGCTCGCCTAGAGGTGCTTATCCTCTTACTCGCCTATAGGTGTTTGTATGGTTGTTCGCCTAGAGGCTTTTGCATAGTTGCTCGTTTAGAGGCGTTTGTATAGTTGCTCGCCAAGAGGCGTTTGTATTCAAAAAACAAAATAGGCTAGTGTAATAAAAATTACAAAGTTGATTTTTAAATACCTAAGCCTTGCTTTGGTGACGGTGAGCGACTTCCTTCAGGTGGCAAGGGGCTTCTTGGCAAGAAGACTTGCTTGGGCATCGAGGAGCTCCCTTTTTACATGGCACCGCGAGCCTGATAGCTCGTCATTGTTGTTTAAGGGTGGCGTGGTCTATTGACCTCTGCTCCCTTTTTTACATGGCACCGCGAGTGTGATAACTCGTCATTGGTGTTTAATGGCCAGACGATCCCTGACCTTTCCTCTTTTGCATAGTACCACGAGGCTGATTACTCGTCATTGGTGTCTAATAGCCGGGCAGTCCCTGATCTTTCCCTTTTAGTATAACATCACGAGGCTAATTGCTCATCATTAGTGTCTAATAGTCAGGCGGTCCCTGAACTTTCCCTTTTTGCATGGTACCGCGAGGCTAATTGCTCGTCAGTGGTGTCTAATAGTCGGACGATCTATGACCTTTCCATTTTTGCATACACCGCGAGGCTGATAACTCATCATTGGTGTTTAACGGTGGCGTGGTCTACTGACCTCCACACCCTTTTTACGTGACGCCGCGAGCGTGATAGGTTATCATTGGTGTTTAAGGGTGGCGTGGTCTACTAACCTCCGCACCCTTTTTACACGGCACCTCGAACCTGATAGTTCGTCATTGATGTTTAAAGGTAACATGGTCTACTGACCTCTGGGCCCTTTTTTACATAACACCATGAGTGTGATAATTCTTCATTGGTGTTTAATGGTCAGGTGGTCCCTGACCTTTTGCAATGTCATGAAGCCTTGACCGCCATCCGCGTTTGTCATGAAGCCTTGACCGCCATCCACGTTTATGGGTAAAGCGAGACTGATCTATAAGGGGCATTTTATTAAGCACACCAATAGAATCGATAATTTTAATGTTTGCTAGATGTTCCAAAAATATGTAAAAAGAGTCTCAGCAATAAAACAATAAATCATATAGAGAAAAAAAAAATTGTTATCATGGGTAAGGTTTCTCCAAGTGCGCTGCATTCCTAGGGTGAGAAGCCTGCTCGCCATATGTTTCTCTTGTTCTACCGTCGGTCGGGAAACTTCATTTGATTTCACCTCGGGGCGCCCTGTCCCTATCGTCATTTGAGGGCGCTCCGTCTCAGTTGTTGCCATGAGAATCTTGCCGCCTATCTGGGCTATCTTCTCTTTGCTGGCTGTGTTCTCGTTCGTACCGTCGCTTAGGCTTTGAGCGTTCTACGAGCATTCGCTCTAACTCTCTCATGCCTGCCAATTCAGTGACCCTTTTCTTCATGGTCATGCAGTCTTCTATATAATGCGAACTCATCTAATGATATTTGCAACAACGATTGCCTGCTCTAGACTAGCAATACTCTCTATCTGGTTCCTCCATTTCTTGCACATTTAGATTGTTGTGCAGCAATATGTTGCTGTGCTCTAGTCGCCTTTCTTGCCTTCTGTCTTGATGACCCGACATAAGTTTTTTTGTCACCCGGGTTGGTTTTACGTTCTGCCCTCTTCTCTTCTCAGGTCTGCAAGGGCTTATAGTGTATCTTCAGCATTCACGAAGTCATCTGCCCTGTCCATGAACTCCCTCATAGTAGAAGGGGTCCTCCTGGCTAGCTCGGCCATAAAAGGGATGCGCGACCAGATTCCACCCAGGAGGGCAGCCAGGTGATCTTCTCATCTTGATCTTCGGTTGTCAACCTCTCTTTTTTAAAATAGGTAAGGTATGTCTTCAGATTCTCCTCTTCTCTCTACTTAATTGTTAAAAGGTATGTTACTGGGCGACAGCACCTTCTGCTGGGCATAAATTGGGTTAGGAACTGTTTAGCCAATTCTTCAAAACTGTTTATTGACCTAGGCCTGAGGGTCCTGAACCATCGTCTCGTTGTCCCCCCTAGGGTCAAAGGGAAGGCCTAGCACGCAATCTCGCACGGAGAACCGTGGAGTGTGATGTGGACCTTGAAATTTTCCAGATGATCTATTGGATCTTTGGACCCATCATACATGTCTATCTAGGGTATTTTGAACTTTAGCAGGAGCAGCATGGCCATAATCCATTCGCTATATGGCAAATCTGTTTGCTTTAGCAAGCATTCCACCGAGGAAGATCCTCCATCATCTTCGCCATCTCCTCATACTTTCCTGCCAGTTCTTTCAATTCGTCATGCATTTTTTTCTTCTCTGTTCACCCTAGGTTTGACTCTATATTGCAAGGTGCCTCCCCCTCACCTTGCTCATTGTGAGCGGGTACGATGGTATCATTAGATTCAACATTCTTTCGCCTCAAGTCGTCGTTTTCTTTCTACAGGACTTCCATGACCTCCAACACCTTTTTTAACTTCTCTTCAATTGCTGCTAGTCGTGTTTCCATGGATGTTGGAAACGTATCCATCACTCGGCTTGCTAAAAAAGGGGCTACATTCGGCATATGAGAACCACGTTGGTCTGTAAGGAAAAACTAGATACGGATCAAGATCCAGATCCCATAGACGACACCACTGTCAAGAATGTGTTTCACCGCCAACCACAAGGATGACCTACAACAAACAAAGAGGTGGCCCTAGTTGCCTTGGGAAAACTCCGATGCTAAAGTCAAAAATATAATATATAAGTAAGAGTATGTAGAAGATAAAGTAAATTAAGTTCAGTTCAAATCTCCTATTTGTTACCTATTGTAGGCTATTTATAGAGGTTATTTCCTTTGAGTGATAGAGCTCAATTTACCTTGTAAAGCCTTTTTTCTTTTAGGAGTCTAAGTTTATCTATTATTAAGAGTCTGATTCCTTTCTTTTTAAGAGTCTGAGTCCTTTCTTGCCTTTATCTTTTAGCTAAAATTGTGGGACTCAAATATCTCCTCCAATACTTAAACTTTCCTTTCAATTATATGGCTTCCAACTCTTTAATTGTACGTAGAATATTGATATTCCTTTTTTTTTTTTTTGCATGATTATTATGCTCATGTCATGATCACACGAGCAAAGAGTTGAACTGAAAAGATATAAATATATACAATTTGGAAGGGATCCAGAGGGTAGCATCCCACCAGCATGTTCTTAATTAAGTTTCAATTGATAAAAAAATGTTTTTGAGATTCCTTCATTAAGAGGGATCAAGTATATTGGAAACAAAAAACAAATAAACAATATCTTAGCATTGCTTATCGTCATGTTAAAAAGTTAATTATGTTTGATGTCATGTCACATCATGTGGTTCATACAAACATTATTTTATGTTACAAAGTCAAGTCTCTTTAATTATTATGGTCGGGCGCGCAATATAATAAATTAGAGTTTTGTTACGTATAAATAAAGTTATGTACTAATCTACGTATTAATATTAATTTTTTCATATTCAAAATTTAAATTAGCACTGTTTTCAATAAAGTTTACTTTTGACTAATCACATTATATTAGTACAAATATTAATGTACAGTTATGCTTACAATTAGATTTTTCCAATAAACAATGAAACATGTTGAGATTTATCTTGTTAGAGAGAGAGAGAGGTGGGGGGAGCGGAAGGCAAGAGATCCACGTGTCGAAGAAGGACATATATATAGGTAGGCCCAAGCTAGTTTATACTAAACCACGACGTATATGGCCATCTATTTCAATTGAAATTGAAATAATTATAATTGATCTTTTTTTAGTTAAAATAGATGTTTTGTCACTACAACATGCATAAATGTTTTTACAAGACCGGATTTTTTGTCGCAAAATAGTTGTAAATGAGTCGGATATTCATCAACTAATGCACGACAGAAAATAGATCGATTGAGAAATTCTTATAATCTATTTTATAAGTAAACCTGTTTTTAAGCAATTAGCAAGCACCATGTCTCGAAACAGCCAGCCATTAATTAATTGATCATGAACCTTGCATCGATCATTACGCATGCATGGTTCGAAATATATAATTCATGCTTCATGTAATTCGGCAAATTCTTCTCATCACATACAATATTACACTAATTCCAATAGCTCTGTTTCAATTTGTCACTGCATTCTCAGACAATCAGCACAGTCAACAGTCATCTATCTTATTAATCAATTAATGTTGATTATGAGAGATATAGGGTGGCCATGTTGGGGCTGAAACCCATTTTTTTCCTGATAATGATCGATGATGAGGTCAAGTTTGCCTGGCTTATAATCGGGTGTCACTTTAGAAGATCAATAATTTCTACTATATTTATATATATAAGTTTCAATGTTGGATGAATAGTTTTTTTTCTAACATTTTTTTTCCCAATTTTACCCATGATTTTATGAGGAAATTACATTCTCTTCTCACCGATCATTTTGTCCATTTCTATTTTTCTCTTGTTGACTGACATTCTTACATTTCTGAAGTTTATCGCTTCACCGATTGAAACTAGGAGATAGTGACTGGAAAATGAGATTCGCGGCATGAGAAAAAATAACCAAGCAAAACGAAAAGGAAGCCAACGGCTTGGACCGAAACAAGGGCACAGGTAGGGGCCAAAAACAAAGCACAAAAATGGAGGGAAAAGAAATGGAAATGCAAGGGTTTCACAAGCTAAAAAATTTTGGAAATACCAAGGGAGAAAGAGAGAGAGAGGGACGACATGGAGGCTCACGGTAAGGACCTGAAAAATAAAAAAACAAAGAGAAAATAAATGAAAGAGGGAGAAGAAAGGTTTGGTTTGTTCAAAAAAAGAAACCAAAACATAGGAATAAAAAGCAAGCTAACCAAATGAAAATGGAGGAGCTTCGGCAATCCAGATATGCAGAGATAAAACACGAAAATGAGAAGAAGAAAAACCAGGTGATGCGCAGCAGGAGAAGAAGAAAAGAAGAGAGAACAAAAGAAATGAAAAGAAGTAGAAACAGAGAGAAGCAGCAACAACAACACACGGAAAACAAAGAAAGAAAAAATGAAAATGAAGAAGGAGAAGTGGTCAACGCCAACAGGAGGAAGAAGAAAGAATTAAAGCCCTAAGGGCATAGACCAAAACGGTGTCATTTAAGAGAATAAGGGGGCTGGGCCTAAGGTACACAGGCTGAGCTCAAAAACTGAAAGGGTTTGGCCCAAAAACAAAGGAAAAACCCACCAAACCAAAGCCTACCTGAAAATAGAAGTCCAACCATGTAAAAAGGCACAATAAAAATAAATAAAAGTCAAATAAAAATACTACAACTCAATATTAATAAAATAAAATAATTAAACCCAACAATAAAATAATTTAAAGTAAAGAGTAATTTAAATGCAAAACAATAATTCATATCAAGAAAGCACATCAAAATAAATTTCACAACTTAGAAATTATAAAATAATACAACGAGAAACACGTTAAAATTAAAACAACAGAGCCACTAATTATATTAAATAAAATAATCATTCAATTAAAATACACGAAAATACAACCAAAATGACTATTTCCGACAAAAACGTACTCACATGTAATAATAATAATAATAATAATAATAATAATAATAATAATGATGATGATGATGTTGATGATGATGATGATAAAAATAATAAGAGTACTGCTATATGTACTTACATTTTACTTACAAAACTTATTTTGTTAGTTTTATTTTGAAATTCAAATTTCACGATTTCCAAAGTATCAATAATTGACATGTAAAAAAATAAGTTTTTTATAAATTTTTCTTAAGTACATTTAGCATTTTCCTAATAATAATAATTGTTTAGTTTGAATCGATGAGGCCTGACTTTATGATATTAAATATTAAATAAATTGTTTTAATTTAAAGTACATAATTTTTTATTGAATTTAAAGTGCTGGTTAGACTTTCTTATTGGTTACTGTTTTAGTTTGATTTTTTCTGTCTGAATAGAATTCTGTATCACACGTAGAGAATTATACTATGTTTACTATATAGTGAACACATAAGTATTTCATATTGGATGAATATTGATAAATTTAAAATAATTATGCATAAAATCATCCAAATTCCAAATTTAATGAATGTAAAGATTCACTAACCTATCATTATCCAAATATATTTGCTAAACTTTGCTTTATTTTGTAAACTTGTATCAAACATTTTTAAGGTTTATATTACTATGGTTAATGCATTTATTACTTTATTTTGAAATGTGTAGTTTATTACTTTATTTTGAGATGTGTAGTTTAGATATATGATTAGCTAATTTTATTTTAGCACGTATGTTATTATGATGTGTATGTTACTTTATTTTGACATGTATATTATTTTATTACTACGTTCTTTTCTCTCAACTAAGCTAAATGTGTAAGCTATGGAGCAGTTTTTAGAGAGAGAACCTCTAGCTTCTCTCTAGAAAGCAAGCAAAACCAGTTACGAGTCCGGGGGCAGGGGGGGATGGGGGCCTCGGCTCCATCGTCCCTTCCTTCCTCCCTCCTTTTTATGGTTTTTTTAGTTTAGATTTGGTCTTTTGTTTTGGTGTTGAATAAGCTCTCGGGTGAAGGCTGAAGGTGGAGCTGTATCGCCGTGACTCAAGCGCCGTGGCCAAGCCCTAGAGCGATGGCTCTGGTCTTTTGGGGTGGTCTTTCGCGGACGTGCAACCTGTTGTGGAGGTAGTTTGATGGTTAACAGTTTGCTCTGTTTTTTTTTTTGCTTAAAACAGGGGTGGTGTGGGTTGGGTTTGTATCACTGAGGGCTGCTCCCATGGTATCCCGTGGTGGTCAGCCGCTGGAGTGGGTTTGGTGCTGCAGGATCGAGGGAGAGGTACGAGAGAGGTGCGGAAGCGAGGGCCGACCAGAATAACGGGGCGCGACTGAGCAGAAACTCTTTAGGGTGTGGCGTGGAGGATGCGGCGTGGGGTTGACCTGTAAACTCCTATCACGAGAGCAGTGGTTTGTTCGGTGCTTTTGGATGGTTTCCTGCGCTGTTGTTGTATCTTCTGTGATGAAGACGGGCGGCGGCAGCTGATGGAAGCGATGAACCCTAACGGGTTGGGCCCCCACGGGCAAGCTGGGCCTTGGGCTTTGGCTGGGCCTTTTGTTTTTATTGGCCATTCCTTTTTTTGTGTTTTTATTTTTTCGTTTCTGTTTTGTTTTAGCTTTTTTTAAAAAAATAAAAAATAGACTAGTGTCCCATTTCCTCTTTTGGAGGAATGTGGGTGTTTGTCCTACTTCCTCTTTTGGAGGAAGGTAGGTGTAACAGCCCGCTAAAATTATCAGTTTTGGATTCTTTTCCGACAGCAATCACATCTCTCTCGTCTTAACCCTCTATCTTTAGTTATTTATGTTTAACATAGTTGATTTGGTTGGCTGTAGACTGTGTAGTTAGTGTTTGTGGAGTTCGTTGCGTAGTTGTGAAGGGAAGTGTGGTTGTGAAGTGTTGAGTTTGATTGTGTATTTTGTGGACTGTGCTGTGAAGTATAGGCGTGAGATGGATGCCGTAGATGTGATACGGCGGGTTGTGTGAAGAGAATACGCGTGTAGCGTATTCTGTGTAATGCAGCGACGCGCCGCGCGACGTGCGCTGTAATGATGTGTGTCGTAGAAGGAAGGGAGTACGCATGTAGTGTACTCCGTGTTGTATGGCGATGCATCGTGTGATGTGCATCGTGTTGATGAGTGTTGTAGCGAAGGAAGTACGCGTAGCGCGTACTCCGTGTCGCGTAGCGATGCACCGTGAGACGTGTATCGCAGTGATGGGTTTTGTAGTGTGAATGGAAGAGAGTTCACGTGAGTGTACTCTGTACTAAGTCGTGATACACCGGATGGCGTGTCACGAAGGGTTGGATGGCGTAGCAGAGAAGTGTGGAGCGTATGGTGTAGTGTTGGGAAACTGTATGACAGTGTCCCGAAGCAGTGATGATATGGATTATAGTCCGGGGTGACTGGTGTCATCTTGTGGTTGACTATGGCTAAGAGTATATGGATTGAGAAATGAGTTGTTTGTTTGGTTGTTATTGATAATTTTAATGAACTTGTTTTAGTGCAAAGGCTTTCTGAAGTCAATTTATCTCTTCCGAGTATAGTGAAACCTCAAGTTGGCCGTGGTGTTGCAAGTGCTTACAATATGGCAATTGAGTTCAGAAGTGAAAATCTTAAGGACTTGAGTGTTCCTCTTCCAGCTGTTGTGCAGTTCCTCGTGTCTCGCGCTCTATTCTCATAGAACGCGACGATCGAGGTAAGTTAGCCTCTAACTTACTATCAGTTTATTGTGTATGTGTGATGGGTAAGAGAACTACAATTTATGTATGTATGTTATCGTATATGCCATGTCATGCTATGTCATTACATGTTTATCTGTTACGTATGATTTAATCTCTCATGAATAATTATCTGTTACATAATCTTTTCTGTCATACAATGATGTATGTTATAAGTATGCCATGTTAAGTATGCCATAAGATGTTATGATTAAATCATATTGTGCCATTTACAAGTATACGCCATGTTAGAAAAGTATATGATATTAATTAATATCTCATGCATTAAGAAAGATAAGACATGTTATGTTACTTATAATACGTGGGGCCACAACAACTGTGGAGTACGTATTATATTTTATGTTACGTGAATACGTGGGGCCACAACAACTGTGGAGTACGTATTATATTTAATGTTACGTATATACGTGGGGCCACAACAACTGTGGAGTACGTATTATATTTTTATGTTACGTGTATACGTGGGGCCACAACAACTGTGGAGTACGTATTATTTTTTATGTTACGTGTATACGTGGGGCCACAACAACTGTGGAGTACGTATTATATTTTCTGTTACGTGTATACGTGGGGCCACAACAACTGTGGAGTACGTATTATATTTTATGTTACGTGTATTCATGGGGCCACAACAACTGTGGAGCATGAAGTATGGGGCCACAACAACTGTGGAGCATACACTACGTGAGACACAGCAATTGTGACACGTAGAATACGTGGGGCCACAACAACTGTGGAGTACGTATTAAGTCAAGTTTCAGATCAAGTGCATGATAAGTCAAGTTTCAGATCAAGTTCATGTTTTGTTATGTACACGTACATGTTATGTTCATGATCAAGTTATGTTCCAAGTTCATGTTCACATCATGTTAAGTTCACGTTTACAGTATGTCTCAAGTTCACGTTTATGTCATGATATGTTCAAGTTTATGTTATTTTCAAGTTCATATTTATGTTATGCATGTTTACGTTCATGCTACATTTCAAGTCCATGTTATGTTTTAAACTCAAGTTCATGTCATGTTAAGTCAAGTTCAGTTCACGTTTAAGTTCTGGTTATGTCATGTTATATGTCAAGTTATGCTATGCTTATGTACGACTTTACTTATGCATTTATGCTTTTACTGCCATGCATGCATCTTTAACCTGTGTGTGAGTTTTATGTTAACTTACTGAGATTTGTAATCAAATCTCACTGTGGTAGTCCCAACTACCATTCCCCCCGAATGGTAGATCTTGTTACAGGACCCAAAGAAGAATTGGAATCTGACCATCTGAATACGGTCATCTAGGCTACGGTGCGATGTTGATGATGGTATAGTATTTAACTTAGGTTAATGCTTGTACTTTTGGAGTTGTATCTCAAGTATTCTTTTGATCACAACCATTTTGGACTAGTGTAGTGATCACGGCTTTTTAGTATGTTTTTATGTATGAAATATGTTTCAAGTATTTGGGATATTTTTAGTTTGGTGCATAGTATTGCTAAAGAAAAAAAAAAAATATCCGCTGCGAATATTGCATAATGCTAGATGCATGTTAGGAACATTGCATCTTATATGTCATGAACGGGGGCAGGTAACCTTGTGTTGCATGTCTCGACGCTTCAAATGTCCGTTCAATCCCAAGCGGAATTTGGGGGCGTCACAGTAGGTGTTAGTACTCTTCCTCATTGGGAGGAGAGAGTGTGGTTATACTCCTCCTCCTTGGGAGGATGGAGTTTGGTTGTACTTCTCTTCTTCGGAAGAAAGGTCGTTTTATCTCTGCTTAGACAGAGTGCTTTCTCTTTTGACTGATGTCAGGAGAGGAGGTGTAGAAGTTTAGACAATATCCGTCACAAAGAAATTTGTTGGCGGGGGAGCCCCTAACTGTTGAGTAATTTTGACTGATAATATGGTTTATTCTATATTGATTAGTCACAGATGTAATTTCAGTTTCAGTTAATGAAATTAAAGTCTATTCCCAAAAAAAACTAAGCTAAATGTATATTAATGATGGGTAGAGAATTAGGCCCAATAATATGGCCAATAATTTCTTGCTATACATGGCAGCATGGCACGGCGTGCGGCTACACGATGCAGTTGCGAGTGCAGCAACCGTTCATTGACATGGAACGTACGTACCACTGTGCCGACCACCGCGTATACTCGATCGGCCTCGTGCATCTATTTTCTTATCTTTCTGAAAGAGACATCGAGTTATTTATTTGTCTGTGCTCGATCACGCGTGGTTGTGATGCTATTTTGGCCTGGTCAAACTAGCATATTTTCCTTACTTATCCACTGGAATTTGGATGCTATGGCAGGCTAGCTGTCTTGTCTTTCTTGGATTTTTAGTTCATAAATGCGCACAATTTCTGGACCTTTTTCTTTCAGTTTTCAAGGCAGGACTCGGGAAGAGTTCTGTGCGGTACGGAAAAGTTTTACAGATCAGATCGAATCTATTTAGTTTAGGAATTTTTTACTCTAAATCAGACCGAACTTTTTTAAAGATTGATCCGATTGGTTTGGTTTGTCTGGTCGGTTCATCTTATGATTTTTTTTTTTATCTAATAAAATTTTATTTAATATTTATATAATTATATTGTGATATATTTAATATATATACATATAGTATACTATTATATATATATATTAGTAATACGTTGATACTATTAGTCTATTAGTACTAATAACTATACTAGTACTAATATTATAATTAATAACTATATGTAATGATGGTAATATTATATGTAATACTATATTAAATAATAGTAATAATATTATAATAGTAACACTCTTATTGCTAATACTCTATGTAGTTATAGTGATTTAATACTAACATATTACATATTAAGCTAACTATACTAATACTATTATAAATTTACAAATATATGATATATTATAATTTATACTATAACTTTTATAATATGTTAATACATTAATATATATACTAGCACTATATATTTTTTTGATCAGTTATACTAGTATTATATATTATAGTTAATAGTTATACATTAAATAATATAGTAAACATTGATACTAAGTATATATAGCTATAGACTTACAATGATTTAGTTATTATGAATTTATGATTAGTATAACTATATAATTGTATTAGTATTAGTCTATTAGTAATTCAATTTGTCTATATTATATTAGTAATATTAGTTATGTTAAATCAGCTAGTTAGTATAACTATATTATACATTATTAGTATTAATATAAATATTAGTATTAGTTATAACTATATAGCCTATATTAGAATTGAGTCTTAGACGATATAATATACTAATAGTATTAGTACAACTATATAAGTATATTGTATAGCTATACATTAGTTTTAATTATAGTGATTAGGATAACTATATGATAGTAGTTTATTAGTATAACTATATATTAGTATTAGTTATACTGTTATAGTGATTTAGTATATTATAATTTCTATATTATATTTATACTATAACTCTTATAATATATTAATATATACTAGTACTATATATTATAGTTATATATTAAAGAATATAATAATACATTAATACTAAATATATATAGTTATATTTCTAGTGATTTAGTTATTAACTTATTATGATTAGTATAACTATATTAATTATAATAGTATTAGACCATTAATATAGTTATATATTAGTAATATTAGTTATGGTGAATCATTGCTTTAATATAATTATATAAGTGTTAACTATAATGATTAATATAACTATATAAATTATAGTATAGTGATATTTATATTAATTAAATATAAGTATAGTGATAATTAAATTATATTAATTATAGTGATAAATATACTATATAGCTATACATAGTATTAATTATAGTGATTAGTATAACTATATAAATTATATAATAGTATATTAGTATTAATAGTAGACTATTAGTATAGGTCACTATAGCTATTGTTGAAGTATTAGTTATAATGATTTAGTATAACTATATTAGTATAAGTATAACTACAGTCTATATTAGACTATTAATATTTTTTATTAGATTATTAATATTTTTTATACCATATATAATTAATTATATACAACTATTATATAAATAATATATAAATAATAAATTTTGTTTTTAATTTCTATTCAGTCCGGTCCGAGGTAGAAAACCCCTGAACCGGGACCAGACCGAACTCAATCAGTCATTCCAAAATTAGACCGGGACTGAACCAGACTCATTCGATTCGGTCTAAAAATGGCCAGTCTGGTCGGTTTGGCAAGTTCAGACCAGCTGATACTCACCCCTAGGCCTAAGGGTCAAGAAATAAAATGGTCCACATTAAAAGGATATAATTGCCACGTTTAAATAGAAATAGATTTTAAAAAAAGAAATATATATATATTTAATATATATTAAATATATCTAGCTCATTCAAAATTATCCGTTTTAAGATCAGTCATACTACTTGTATTACAAATTCTACTGCATATGTTAATTTACAAACTAACCTATATATCACCAGTCAAAATTTAAAAAGTCAGTCAAACTAGCAATTATTATATTGACAATTTATCACCAATCAAACAAAGCTTCTTTGATGTTTGGTCTTTCATGAGCTGTCACCTCAATTAAGTGAATATTAAAAAATAAGACTCGTAATTTTAATATTTAGTGAACCCACTTAATCCGAAATCCATGTGGTCCATTGAAATTTTATTTCAAACTTATAATTTTATTATTGTTAAATTATAATATCATCATTTCTCAATATATTTATATTTTTAATGTTGAGATTATAATTTTTGACCTATCCTTATATTTGTTATTATAGGGTTTCCAATATTGATTTTATTATAAGTTTAAATTTAAAAATTATTCATATTTTTTATTATTAGATAGTCTTAATATAATTTTAGATAATTTTGTTAATAATAAATATAGATTTTAACTTTTACGTAAAATTATATTAATTATGTCAAATGGATTATACGTGTTAGATCAACCTATTTACATTAAATGAGTTGAAATAAGTAGTGTTCTGTTAACATATTTTTAATTAATTATTGAATGAGTCAAAACATATGACACAACACAATCCGATATTTAAATAGGTTAGGTTAGTTGAAAGTTTGACACGTTTAACTTAACGGGTTGGGTTCGAGTTGACTCATATAGTTAAATTTCCATGACTTTATACTACACGAACATAACCCGCAAACACAAATTGTCAACAATACTAAAAAGATAATTTTGATTCCATAATATTTAATATGAGTAATGCTAGATAGAGTCTTAGGATATGTAAACCATGCACACTTCCTTTGCAAAAACATGGAGCCAACTATTAAAAAAAATAATAAGAGTTTTTCATGTAGGTCTTAGATTTATGCACTTTTTTTAAAGGTAGTGCATAGGGCTCGCATACTCTAAGACTACAAATATTATTTATTTTTTACTATATACAAGCATGGTGTATCAATATATCACTTGTTATGCGATCTGGTACTTGTTAACAAAATTAAAACGATAACATTTTTCATCATTGTGAGATTCACTTCATTGAATGAGTAGAAAAACAAACTTGCAAACAGATATTTTGTTAAAAAATAGTCTTGGAAGCAGTTTGGATTGCAATCAGCTTGGGATTGCAATGTTAATAGGCTGGAAAATGAACCTTCAGCCCAATGAAACGACAGATGTATCCCATTACTTTCTTCTCTTACTGGATTTAAAGCCCATTAAGCTTATCTAAGTAGGAGACATCTATTCCCAACAGAGGAAAAAAGTACTGAATGAAATCCAACTCGGTGATCTAGGCCAGCAGCCCACCACCCTACGACAATAATTACATGCCTTTGGGGGCGCTGTAGATATAGTTACGTCGTCTTTTCTCGACTTAACAAAAAAAGACTCGTTTGATTATATCATTTAAATAAAATGAGGTGAAATATTTTATTAAAAATTAGGTAAAATATTTTTATAATATCAATTTTTAATAGTAATTTTGTTTTAAAATTTAAAAAAGTTAAATTGTTTATTATATTTTATATAAAAATTTAAAAAATTTATATTAATGAGATAATGAAATGAGATAGTCTAAGTTAGGATAAACAAACTAGGCCTTAAATGTCCGCGAGAATAATTCTTCTAAATGAAAACGACGACGTTCTCACCTTATCCAACGCCACCAATTACTCAAGTCGTAGGAAGGAACATTGTCAGTAGATTGCTGCTTCGAAGATGAGGGCGCAGGTCATGTCAGGTACGAACCCTAGCTTCTCATTCACAGCGTGCACAGATTCAATTATGGATTTATGTACTATGGGTTGGCTCGTGTTTGTTTGTTTGCTAATCAAATTTACAACAGCGTTGGAAACGGAGACAGACAGCTACCCTTTAACCAAGAGAAATTGGTCTATAAGCTTAATAAACCCGATTTCGATCAGATTTAATTATCGTTTTATTTTAATTTTAACCATGATTATGCGGTGGTGTGTAATTTTATTATTAATTTCTCTGAGTTTGAGTTCTCGATTTTTTTAACAAGATCTGAGCTTGATTGTATCAATATGCTCATTGTTCCTAGATGTCAGAGCTATGAACTGGATTCAGCGCAAGATCTATCTTTACAATGTCACTTTTGGGCTTTACATGTTGGATTGGTGGGAGCGTTATCTTTTCAGTATCCTCCACTGCATCCCTCCTGATTTCCAAGGATTTGGGTTGCTTGATGTATGCTTATTTTTTACTTTATGCAACAATTCAACCAAGAATTACTTGGGTTACATACCATTATGATATCTGCGAAGAGAACCATTACCTGAACAATCAGTGGTATGAATTTCCAAAAATGAAAAATAGAACTTTTTAGAGGTTGATTTACAAAAGAGTCGAACGAGTACTTTTTTGCTTTCATATGCTACCATTCCATCAATTTTGACCCCTTTCCGTCTCAGTGTGATATTGCCTTCTTTATTTCCTAAAATTTTCCAGATGCTCTGGTGATTGTGTTGATTTGGTTCGTTCTTTACAATGGATCACGATATGTCACCGAGTTATGCAAGAGGTAACTCAAGAACCTTTTCCTGTAGTTTTTCTGATGAAGTGGTAACTTAGCGTTTTACCATTTCATACATTGGTGGCTTTGTACTTGATCATTGTGTCATGAGGCTTTTCTTATGGAGTTTGTGGCACACTTTTGAATTAGTAGGCGTACCAAATATGTCAAACATGCTTGAAAGAGCTGCTTATGAAATTAAAAAGGGACTTGCAGGTTGTGGCAATCATGCTTGACTGCTCTAGTGCTAAAACTGAGTTTTTGACATTTTCTCTTCTCCCTGAACTAATGCAGTATGTCTTGTTATTAGTCAATCCAAAATCAATAAAATGAGCATTCTACTATATTTTTAGCTGGTAAGCTGCATTATTTCTTGTTGTCTGACTTTTATGTTGAGTGTCTGTTTTTGACCCGCAAAATTGTAATCTTATAAATCTCTCGGTGACCCTACATGTAGTTTAGCTTTACTTCAAAAAGTGTAAAAATAATATCATTTTCTTGATTTGGCTTTAAATTCTTTATCTCATGTCAGGCTTTTATGGTGAGGAACAGAACCAGTATCAAGTCATCAACTGGAAGGATGACAAATGCAGATGAGTGGCAGCAGATATAACTTAATAGAGATGCAGATATCTTAATTTCACTCTTATATGGCATGACAACTGCTGTATTTCTTAATTTCACTCTGATTGTATGGGGACTTGGGGGACTGCCTTAAGTTTGTACGGTAGAGATGCATTTCCTGCTTGCATTCTACTCGCTTTACAGTTTTCTGACCATTTTCTATCCAGCAATTTCGCTGTTCACAGCGAAGCATGCATGTTCAAAATGATATTCGCAGTTATAGATTATTTAAGTGTTATTCACTCTTTTGAAAAAATTAAGTAAATATGAAATCTACATAAAAAAATCAAAAATAATAATAATTTCTTTTAATGATGGATCATTTTTTTTTCTTTAAAATGAGTGCATATTGCTTACACAAACAAAGACTCTCTCTAGCATTACTTCAAGAAGGATTCCCCTTCTTCGAATTTATGACCAGCATTTTCAAATCTAACTGAATTGATTTGAAGATATTTGTCATTTGCCTTATCTCGTCTCCATATAATTTTTCTATAAATATGGACTAATGATTTATTTTCATTAACAAATGAAAGTAGTCCTCAAATTTTATTTCCTCTTTCTCGTCTGTTTTTCTATTATATTGGATTTTCTATCCATCTGTTTAGGGGAAGCCGGTGGCTCCTATTATGAAAACCGGATGGCCCAAGATGGTGGTCGATTGCAAACCACCCAATGGGTGTGAGAGTCACCTCACGGTCCTCACCCACAAAGTGACTCGCACGACCGGCTCCGTGCTGGTCTATTGCGCCCAATCCATGGGTGCCCACTCACATGTCTCTCATGAGGAACCCCCCCCCCCCCCCCCCCCCCCCCTTCTTTTTTTTATCATTTTCTGAATATTTCAGATTTTTATTTTTAAGTTTTCTGCATTCTGTTTTCTTTGTTTTAAGTTATTTATTTTTTTAATTTAGGATGGAGGCCCTTGATACCAAATGTTAGCTACCCCAACAGATAAAGCCTTCTGATGTAAATGGAGTTTGAGAGAATGATAGATTGTAATGGAAAACTCAAGATGAAATTGTAGTAAATATTGTCATACGATTACTAATAACTGAAATAATTACTGAAAAAAAAGCTGTTGTTCGAGGCAACCCAACCTCCAAGTGAGTCTAGAATTACAAAAGAAAAAATGATAACACACCTCACTTTTCACAACACATTACACAATCATGTTTAAAATAAAGGGTATTTTAATAAAGTATTTTATAAAAATATCCTTACTTTAAAATATATATTATAAAACATATTGTAAAATATGTTGTGTGCATGTCATTCCTAAATTTTGCATTTGCTCTCATCTCCTTTTACAGCATTAGCAATAGCCTAACTAAATGTCAATGCAAGTCTAAATTTTAGCTAGATGTGAGAAAAAGCTTCCACATTGGATTAACCAAAAGTTCAAAACTTAACACTTGGGCTACAGTTTAAAGGGGCTCTCCATTCTTAGAGAGTTATTATTTAACCTCTATCCAAGTATTTTATTATTTTCATCGACCTCTCTCTCTCTTTATCACATTGAAATAAATCATCACATTGAAATAAATCATATAAGTATTACATTGAAATAAATTATCTGATTTTATTTTTTAATAAAATTATTAATTAATATATGAGTTTATTTATAAAATATAAAAAAAAATTATCTAAATATTATTAAAATATATAATATTATCTTATTATTTTACTTTTAAGATAAGTAGTCTAATAAGAACTTATTTAAATAAAAGTTTATATTATGGTCAAAATATGAGATTCTAACTAAATTTTAAAGGCCATTATTAATGCTTTTATATTCTTGAAACTCTGACACATGCATAACGGAAAATAGTAAGGAATAAAGTGACAGCAGGGACAAGCCCCATACCATTATATTACAAGAACGTTGCGTTTCCTATCAAGTGAACGTAGCGTTTAGGTAGCACGAAAATAAAACGAGAAGATTAGGGGAGGTTAGAGAGAGAGAGAGAGAGAGGGAGAGAGAGCAAGAGAGTATGAGTAATTTTATCTTTAAATTTTTTTTAAAATACAAAAATATTTCTCTTAAAATATAATTTTTTCATTTAATTAAAAAGTTATACATGCAGTCTCTAAGTGAGGACTATAAATTTTAAGTGGGGATTACAAATAAAATTTATCGCTCTTAAAAGAAAAGTAGAACACAGTATTTAATTCTCTTAATTTTATTATATATTAAAATTTGAAAAATATATTTTAAGATATTGTGATTATTAATAAATATAGATTTTAATTTTTATGTAAAATTATGTTGATTAGATCAAATGACTTATGTGTTTTAATTCAATCTATTTACATGAAACAAACAGGTTAAAATGAATCGTGTCGTGTGAATATATTTTTAGTTAATTAGTAAATAAATCAAAATAGGTGACACGACACGACCCGTTATCTAAATGGATTAACTTATAATTTGGAAGTTTGATACGTTTAACTTAATGAATTAGGTTTAAATTAATCTATATAATTAAATCTTTATGACTTAACACAATACCAAATCAATCCAAAAACACAATTTGCCACCCTAATATATCCAAACCAGGCCTTGGAGAAGTGGATTGTCAAGCAATTCGTATAGAAAAAATCTTATTGTAAGCAGAGTTTGTGTGCTAATTCGTACATCGATATTGATATGTAAATTGTAATGCATATATTTAACAAAACGATGTGAATTGAAAACATAAATAATTTTTATGAGATATGAGATTTTCAAATTTTTTTAAATAAAAAATATTATCAGTGTACGAATTGATATACGGACTTGCTTGTACATAGCAAAACTCGTTTGTATAACTATTAAGAAAAGGAAAATGTTGTTGTGCTGCCCTGGTGGTACCATTCAAGTGTACTGCTCGGGAAAAAAATTTATTTTTTATTTTTATATTTTATAATTAAAAAAATAATTTTAAATATATTGATGTATTTTTTTATATTTTAAAAATATTTAAATCTATTTAAAAATATAAAAAGATAAAAAAAATTATAACTAAGCGGCACGCAGCGGTAAATGCTGGGAGGCATAGTAGCCCTGCCCTAAGGGAAATCCACGAGAGTGGAATATCAGCCTCAAATCCAAACAGACAAATATAAACCGTCAGATCACTCATCCCTTCCCTTTATAAAGGCAATCAGTCGCCCCAGTGCCGAATATGAGGCATCTCATCAGTCGCCCTTTCTCGGGCTTCATGGCAATTAGGGTTTATTGGTCGCCTTCCTTCAGATCTCTTCTCAATGTTTCTGTGTCGCTAAAGATCGAGAAAAATGGTTTCAAAAACTCAAATCTTGCTTCGTCTTGTCTTCTCTACCTTTTCAACCGAAAGGCTTCATCATCTGGTCAGTGTGGATTCGATTCAGTTCCCATATGACTCGTTCCCTTGAAGCAATATTGAGTGTGTTGCTTCTTGTCAGAATCTCTCCCGCAGTCTTTTCCTCTTGTTTCTTTGGGAGAACGCATGAGCAACTATATTTCTCTCACTTTTTTAAACAAAAAGTATCGAATCTTATTGTGTATTTTTATTCCCTGGAATCCGGTATATGTTACGGTGATGAGCCTACAGACCTGTAATGAGTTGCGGTGATGATCGCAAGTCTTTAGAACATCTAAGGGACTGAGTTTCATACCGGATTCATCTGCGGAATTCATTCTCGATTCAGCTGCGGATTTCCGTCTTGCCTTTGATTTTATTAATTATTTATACATAGTTTATGGGCTTCATTGTTTGCGATCTTCATAATTTGGCTTACACTAAAGTTTTAATTTGTGTGTGGCTATACTTGAATGAAGCCCAGAAAGTTGTTCTCCTCGCTATCCAGTGCTTCCTTCATGTTGCATTTAGGACGTCGGGGAACTAAATTCATATAATTTATTTCTACTACTGTTGAAAATCTCTTAGCGAGAGGGGTCTTTTTCTAGAAATTTTTGGCTTTGATAATTTGATTCTAGCGAGAGGGGTCTTTTTTATGATAGAGCAGATATATGTAATCACATTAAACTTATTTTTTGTATAAATTTATGGCGTTTATCTTTAGTGTTTGAATAATTATTTTTCATATGCTTATCAGTAACTAAAAAAGAAAGAAAGATAAGTGCATTTAGTTAAAAATATTGGAATCAATTTTATGATCTGAAACTTACATCTATAAGAATGCTGTTGATTTGAAAATGGTTTGTAGGTGAGGTGTTTGCTTGGACGGCCGGGACTTGTTTAGTTTATTTTGGTCAGTGTAAAATTGAGATCCATTACAAATTGCCAAATACTGCAAAGAACAAGCTTTGGAGCTCGAACCCATGAAAATCTCTTCCGGTGAATGACGCTGAATATAAAGTTGGTCCATAAATTGAACTGGCAAGCATGATTAATGCTACATCACGACCAAAATTATGAAAATTATTCCTTTTACACAGCAGAACTTAAATCCATCAACCCAAGTTTTATATTTGCAGGGACTATTAGAAGGATGACAAATTCTATAAATCAATCTATTCTACCCTCAATTAGATTGATTTCTTTGCTTTCTTTAGTTGTTCCACCAGAATCTACCATTTTTTCTGATTCTTCTTTTCTTTCTCCTCGATGGTGAGCATGTTATAGATGCTTTTCTTTCTGAGCATGTCATACATGCTTTCCTTTCTGGAAGGAGGTACATTGCTTTCTGGAGTGTTCGAAATTTCTTCCACGATGATTGATTGAAATTATAGGACTTTTTGTAAAAAATCATTTTGAGAGAAATTTGACTACAGGATCTAAGGAAATTTCTCAAGACTATTTCGAGATTGATTAAAAACTAATTTTTTAACCCTTTTTATTGATAAAAATCAACATCAAACTGACCAGTCCTGAAATCTAGAATTCAGGTGAATCCGGAGGTTGAGAAAAATCCAAATCCGTAACCGGATTCAGTTTTATTACCTGGTTATCTGAAACTGGGTTATAC
Organism: Carya cathayensis; assembly: GCA_011037825.1. Lineage (NCBI taxonomy): Eukaryota > Viridiplantae > Streptophyta > Magnoliopsida > Fagales > Juglandaceae > Carya > Carya cathayensis. Next base: position 511,405 of record QGSO01000161.1, on the reverse strand, counting down.
ATCTGGGTTTTTTCTTTTTTCTTTTCAAAAACGACACCGTAGTGAAAAGTAGTGACATTATTTTTTTTTTACTCGTTAAGAGTAGTGACATTGTATTAGTTTAATTAGTTGTAATATATTATTATTTTTTCTTTATAAATATATATTTTGCATTGTGATGTAACAACAATATTACATATTTTGTATTTTTTTTCATTTTGTTCTTCAATTTATTTTTTAAAAAAACTTTTTAAAAGTGTTTAAATTATTATTATTATTTTAAATTTAGACAATTTGAACATGATATCAGATTTTTTTTTAAGTGCTATAATTTTTTTTTTAAAGTCATAAAATTTTTTTAAAATAAAATATTACAAAACCCGGATTGAATCCGATTATAACCCAGATCCAGTTTTTTTTCTTTTAAAAAAATAATCTAGATATTTAAATTGAATCCAGTTATCTGCCCGGTTTTTTAAATTCGGATCTGGATAAAAACTCCTAATGGATCACATGACATCACTTCAGTTTATCGAATTACAATTTTATATTTTCTTTATAACTGTAGCAATCATCTTTGCAAAATTACCAAAAGCAATATTAAAAACACTATCCTAAAAGATAGCATAATCACGTTTTTAGGTTTAACCTACCAAATTTGTGAAAGCCTGGCAATACAATAACTTTAGGGCATTTAACCATTTTTTCACTACTTGAAGAACACACTGCACGATCAATCAATTCCAACAAATTTTAGTTCAAGATAAATTAAAATTAATCTCTTTGAATAATTCCAAGTCAAAGACGATCTCCACTAGGCACCTTCCATGGGGCCAATCAGGAGTGCTGACAATTTTCTGAATGATCCCAATAGTCAACTTCATTCGGGCAATGGTCGATGGCCTTCTTAGGTCATTAACATTAGCTTGGTCAAATGCATTTTTAAATTTAGTTAATATCAATTTGAAAATATATTTACCCATTCTTTTTAAATTCAATCACTACATTAGATTAGCCATTCATTCTCTATATAATGATAAAATATTATTAAATTAATAATTTTTTATAAAAAATTATTTTTATCACATTTTTTAATTCTACCAATTTAATATTAAGCAATATTATATCGTAGTTAAATTAATATTATAAAAACACATTTTCAAGTGGTCATTTAATCCTAACAAAATTCTATCAAAATTTTTTTACCATCTTAACCAAATATCTAAGTGCAAAACGTGAGAATTCATACAAAAAAATTAAAAGAAAAACTGCACTTACATAAATCGTCTTGGTCAAGTTGGAGTTAGAAATTCATTGTTTATTATTTGGACAATGAAAACCATCTTTCATATTTGGCTAGGGACTGTAGCAGAAGTCCAAAATATTTTGAATTTGCCCAATTCAATGTGATGAATTTTTGGGTCAAATTACTCCAAATTTAGCCAAGCACCTCATTTGGCCAAGCTAATGAGGATGCTCTAAAGCATCTAACCATTGCCAAATCTAAAATAGAACTCTAAATGTAGTCTGTTAGCTATAATATGAACTTTTAGCTAGACTAGTCCATATTGGACTAGCTAGTTTAAATTCTAAATAATAATATTATATTATATATTTTAATAATATTTGATCATTTTTTCTAATATTTTACAAATACACTTCATATATTAATTAATAACTTTATTAAAAATAAAATTGTTATTTTGGAAATATTTTTTCTTAGAATATCCAAGTTTTCACAATAAATATATCTCTGCTTTATTAAAAAATTATAAAAAATAGTAAACATTTTTACAATAGATACATCATGCTATATTAGATAAAAATAAATAAATAGAAATATTCCTACATGTGATTGTAAACGAGAGATGAAACTTTTTATGTAATTTTGGTCTTTGTACAAGAGGGAAGCATGAGTGTGAGTGTGGGACTTAAAAGATAAAATAAAATATGAGTTTGATCTTTACACAGGAGCTTGCCAAGTATGATGAGGATATGAAATTTACTGTAAATTGAATCTTAAACTTTTTATATATGGCTAGTCCAATGTAGAGGGAAATAAGCTTTAACTTCACTTTTTATGACTAGTCTGACTGCTACATTGACCTTCATCAAATGAAGTTGCAATGTTAGCTATAAAATCTTAACTTAAAAGATAATTAATCTTATAACAGAGCCCTTGCTCTGATACCAATTGTTGCCCAAATGACTAACACAAGAGGGAGGGTGAATTGAGTTGTATTTAAAAATTATCAATTATAAATCAAATATACAATATAAAATATAAATAAAATACGAAGCATTAATAAATATAAAGAGTAAGGGTAAGAAAAAAGCAAGCTCAGTATGTTAACGAGGTTTGACCCTACTGCCTACGTCCTCGGCTCAAGCTAACTCTTAAGAATCCTCAAATTCACTATTCAACCTCCTTCAGGTAGAGATAGAAACCTATTACACCTTTGAACAACACCCAAAGGATTCGTGTAGAACACCCTCTACACTTGCAATCACCTTACACGTGGTGATTTAACTATTCACTATGTAGAACACTTTCTACATGCACAATGGTTATACACACCATTTTACTAATATAAGAGTTGATAGTGGGTAGGTTATCAGAAAACACTCATCAATGAATGAAATAAGAACAATAAAACGCAAACAATATCTCTCAAAATGAACAAGGGTTAAAGTTCAATACTTAGAGAATAGTAAACGAAAGTTCTGAATGAATATTGTATGTTTTTTGGTGTTGTAAATGTGAAACTCTCAAATAATCTATTTATACACACATGAAACTTCATATTCAAATTTAAAAAGATTCATATGTCAAAGACAACATCATTCACTTTTCAAAAATTTAAAACCTAATCTTTTTACTTTTTGCATATGACAAAATGAGCAAATTTTACTTTTTAAAATTTTCAAACAAAATCATTTACCTTTTGCATAAGTCAAAAAGGACATCAATTACTTTTGAAAATATTCAAATAAAATATGCACATGTGAAATATGATAATCAATCATCTTTAATATTTTCAAAGTTCAAACTGTTAATCATGTCATGCACATGTGAAAGATGACAACCAATCATATTTCAAAATTTTCAAAATATTTATGCACATGTGGAAAATGTATTTTAATGCTTTATGATCAAATATTAATTTTGAGCTTTAATCATAATTTCGAATTTTTAAGAGATTTACAACATTACTCTATAACTTTAATGTGAACTTGTTCCCTTCTTACTCATACTTGGTTCATTGACGTGCTTGACTCCATTGTGTAGACAACTTGGGCTTGAGACTCGTTTATTCTTTGAATTCATTTATTATCATCAAAATCTATGTGTAGATTTATAATTACACGAAACTTGAAACCTTTGGTTCAACATATTATATATTAAAATTTTAAAAATATCTTTTAAGATATTGTGGTTACTAATAAATATCTATTTTAATTTTTATGTAAAATTATATTAATCAGGTCAAATGACTTATGCGTTTTAGTTCAATACATTTATATGAAATAAACGGATTTAAATGAGTCGTGTCGTATAATATATTTTTAATTAATTAGAAAATAAATAAAAATGAATGACATGACACGATCCGTTATCTAAATAGATTAGTTTATAGTTTGGAAATTTATCATGTTTAACTTAATGAATTAGATTTAAATTAACCTATATAATTAAATATTTATGACTTAATACCATAAAATAAAAATAAAAAACCATCCAAAAACCCAATTTGCTACCCTAATATATCCAACCGGGCCTTCTGGAAGTGGATTGTCAAGCAATTCGTATAACCATCAGAGAAATCCAAGAGAGCATGGAATATCAGCCGCAAATCCAAACAGCATAAATATAAACCGTCCGATCTTTCATCCCTTCCCTTTATAAAAGCAATCAGTAGCCCTAGCGCCGTATATGAGGCATCTCATCAGTTCGCCCCTCTCTGGCTTCAGGGCAATTAGGGTTTAGAGGCGCCTTCCTTCAGATCTCTTCTCGATGTTTTTGTGTCGCTAAAGATCGAGAAAAATGGTTTCAAAAACGCAAATCTTGCTTCGTCTTATCTTCTCTACCTTTTCAACCGAAAGGCTTCATCATCTGGTCAGTGTGGATTCGATTCAGTTCCCATATGACTCGTTCCCTTGAAGCAATATTGAGCGTGTTGCTTCTTTTCAGAATCTCTCCCTCAGTCTTTTCCCCTTGTTTCTTTGGGAGAACGCATGAGCAACTATATTTCTCTCACTTTTTTAAACAAAAAGTATCGAATCTTATTGTGTATTTTTATTCCTCGGAATCCGGTATGTATTACGGTGATGAGCCTACAGACCTGTAATGAGTTGCGGTGATGATCGCAAGTCTTTAGAACATCTAAGGGACTGAGTTTCATACCGGATTCATCTGCGGAATTCATTCTCGATTCATCTGCGGATTTCCGTCTTGCCATCTATTTTTTTAATTATTTATACATAGTTTATGGGCTTCATTGTTTGCGATCTTCATGATTTGGCTTACACTAAAGTTTTAATTTGTGTGAGGCTATACTTGAATGAAGCCCAGAAAGTTGTTCTCCTCGCTATCCAGTGCTACCTTCATGTTGCATTTAGGACGTCGGGGAACTAAATTCATATAATTTATTTCTACTACTTTTGAAAATCTCTTAGCGAGAGGGGTCTTTTTCTAGAAATTTTTGGCTGTGATTCTAGCGAGAGGGGTCTTTTTGATTATAGAGCAGATATATCTAATCACATTAAACTTATATTTTGTGAGATATTTATATAAATCTATTGTGTTTATCTTTTGTGTTTGAATAATTATTTTTCATATGCTTATCAGTAATTAAAAAAGAAAGAAAGATAAATGCATTTAGTTAAAAATATTGGAATCAATTTTATGATCTGAAACGTACATCTATAAGAATGCTGTTGATTTGAAAATGGTTTGTAGGTGAGGTGGTGTTTGCGTGGACGTCCGGGACTTTTTTAGTTTATCTTGGTGAGAGACATGCAATGTGTCAAATTGAGATCCGTTACAAATTGCCAAATACTGCAAAGAACAAGCTTCTGGAGCTCGAACCCATGAAAATCTCTTCCGGTGAATGACGCTGAATATAAAGTTGGTCCATAATTTGAACTGACAAGAATGATTAATGCTACATCACGACCAAAATTATGAAATTTATTCCTTTTACACACCAAAACTTAAATCCATCAACCCAAGTTTTATATTTGCAGGGATTATTAGAAGATGGCAAATTCTATAAAGCACGCCTGTCACGAAGGATCAATTGCACGCCCTCATGTTACCATATATGAAATGTCTGTTCTACTCTCAGTTGGATCGTTTTCTTTGCTTTCTTTAGTTGTTCCACCAGAGTCCACCATTCTTTCTTATTCTTATTTCCTTTCTCCTCATGGAAAGCATGTGTTATAGATGTTTTTCTTTCTGGAAGGAGTTACATTGCTTGTCGGAGTGTTTGAAAGTTTCTTCCCAATGATTGATTGAAATTATAGGGCTTTCTAAAAGAAAACATTTTGGGAGTGTTTGAAAGTTTCTTCCCAATGATTGATTGAAATTATAGGGCTTTCTAAAAAAAAAAACATTTTGAGAGAAATTTGACTGTGGGCATCAAGGAAATTTCTCAAGACTATTTTGGGTAGATAAAAAATCAAATTTTTAACCCTTTTTATTGATAAAAATCAACAGCAAACTGTTAATTTTCACTGTCATCTTACTGTTACTGTTGATAAAAATCAACATCAATAAAAATCAAATTGCTGTTGATTTTTATTGATAAAAATCAACAGCAAACTTCAAATTAACAGTAAGATGCCTCAAAGGTCATCTTACTGTTAATTTTGCAAAAGAAAAATACTCAAATCATAAATTAACTATAAAAAGTAATTTGACAAAATGATATAGTTTGACATGGCTTGTTAGATTGTAAAATTACTTTTATTGGAAAGGAGATCTGATTGATCATATGAAGTCACGTCAGTTATTGAATTACTCTTTTACATTTTCTTTGTAGTTGTAGCAGTCATCTTTGTAAAATTACTAAAAGCAATCTGAAAAATACTATCCTAAAAGATAGCATAATCAAGTTTTTAGGCTTAACCTACCAAATTTGTCAAAGCCTGGCAATAAAATAACTTTAGATGCATTTAACCATATTTTCACTACTTGAGAACACACTAATGATCAATCAATTCCAACAAATTTCAGTTCAAGATAAATTAAAATTAATCTCTTTGAATATTTCCAATTCAAAGACAACCTTCACTAGGCACCTTCCATGGGGCGAATCAGGAGTGCTGACAATTTTCTGAATGTTTCCAATAGTCAACTTCATTCGGGCAATGGTCAATGGCCTTCTTAGAGCATCTAACCATTGTCAATTTTAAAATAGAATTTTAAATGTGGTCTTTTAACTATAATATGAACTTTTAGCTAGATTAGTCCATATTGGACTAGTTATTTTAAATTCTAAATAATAATTCCAAGTCAAATTTCTAAATGTTCCCAATAGTCACCTTCATTCGGGCAAGGGCCAATGGCCTTGGGAGGAAGGCAACGCACAGTGGCGGACCTACCTTATATCTAAGGGTGACCATGGCCTCCAAAGTTTTTAAAAAATTCAAAATGTACTTTATATTTTATTTATAATTTTATAAAAATAACAAATGCCCCCCTCCAAAAATTTACAATCCCCATATGTTTTTTAAAATATTTTAAAATCTCAATATATTTAAAAATGTATTTCTCCAATTTTTTTTTTCTATAATTCCGAAATTTTGAATAATTTTTATATATTATTTATTTTCAATAATGTGTCCTCACTAAAATTAAATTAAAACTAAATTTATGAAAAATAATAAACTTATTAGTATGGATCTTTAAGTTTTTTTTATTATTATATATTATTAGACTTCTTAATATGGAATTCAAAGTGAAATTACAAGAAAAATAATTTAAGGTTGATAATGTACATGAAAAATAATTGAAAGATTTTATCCTCTAGACTTCATTGAGTAAAAAAAATTTATTTAAGGTCTCAATTATAACATTATATGCTTAATGTAACACAAAAATATATAGATTTTGCATTAAACTTGATAAACTAGCTTACAAATTAGAATTAAAGATGACATTTTAAAAGATCACTTGATAGTTTCTATGAAAAAAATAAATTCTAAATATTTAATTATAAAACAATAATAGATTAATATTATTTCATAAAATATTGTTGTCAGAAATTTGAAACATATATTAAGTTGTGTTTTTTAGAATTTTTTTTTATGTATAATGTTGAACCTAAGGTTTCAAGTTTTGTGTAATTATATATTTACACATGAATTTTGATGATAACAAATGAATTCAAAGAATGAAGGAGTCTCAAGTTCAAGTTGTCCACACAATGAAGTCAAGCACATCAAGGAACCAAGCATGAGCAAGAAGGAAACAAGTTCACATTAAAGTCATAGAGTAATGTTGTAAATCTCTTAAAATTCGAAATTAGGATTAAGGCTCAAAAATTAATATTTTATCATAAAGCATTAAAATACATTTTCCACATGTGCATGAATATTTTGAAAATTAAATTTGAAAATTTTGAAAGATAATTGATTGTCATCTTTCACATGTGCATGCCATGATTAAAGGTTTGAACTTTGAAAATATTAAAGATGATTGATTGTCATCTTTCACATGTGCATGTTTTATTTGAATATTTTCAAAAGTGATTGATGCTTTTCTTGACTTATGCAAAAGGAAGATGCCTTTGTTTGAATATTTTGAAAAGTAAAGTGTGCTCCTTTTGTCATATGCAAAAAGTAAAAAATTAGGTTTGAAATTTTTGAAAAGCAAAGTGTGCTCCTTTTGTCATATGCAAAAAGTAAAAAGATTAGGTTTGAAATTTTTGAAAAATGAATGATGATGTTTTTGACATGTGAATCTTTTTAAATTTGAATATGAAGTCTCATATGCCTATAAATAGATCATTTGAGAGCTTCACATTCACAACACCAAGAGCATACAACTCTCATTCAAAGCTTTCATTCTCTCTTCTCTAAGCATTGAGCCTTAACCCTTGTTCATTTTGAGAGATATAGTTTGTGCTTGTATTGTTCTTATTTCACTCATTGAGGAGTGTTTTCTGATATCCTACCCACTATCAATTCTTGTATCAGTAAAAGGGTGTGTACAACCCTTGTGCGTGTAGAAAGTGTTCTACACAGGGAATCGTTGAATCACCACGTGTAAGGTGATTGCAAGTGTAGAGGGTGTTCTACACGGATCCTTTGTAGCGGTGTTGTTCAAAGGTGTAATAGGTTTCTATCTCCACCTGAAGGAGATTGAATAGTGAATTCGGGGATCCTCAAGGGGTAGCTTGAGGCGAGGACGTAGGCAGTGGGGCCGAACCTCGTTAACATACTGAGTTTGCTTCTCTCTTACCCTTACTCTTTATATTTATTGCTGTTTCATATTTTGTTTATATTTTATATTGTATATTTGATTTATAATTGTTATTTTTTTTAATACAACTCAATTCACCCCCCCTCTTGTGTTAGTCATCTGGGCAACATATAAGTAGCAAATTATTGAGATCTAATTTTATATACAATTTATATTTTATAATTGTTTTTATTTTATATAAAAGTGTCACACAATAGAAACGTTGGTCGCCTCTTAAAAGTTTCTAGTTCCGTCTCAAATGAAAATGGACTCTCATGTGCGGGAGGGAGGCGAATGATTATGACTTTTTTGTTTTATAATTTTATTTTATTTTTCTTTAACTTAAATTATCCACATGTGTTCATTTTTGGCATTTCTTGTAATACTGGGGACTTCTCTGTAACACAGTTCTAGAAAGATAATGAATCGATGAAATAATACCAAGTTGCTCTACAATTTTATATTAAAAATTGATTTATTTATTTATTTTTACTTTAATTCAGAATTATTATCCTATTAACATTTTAAAGTACATGAAAAATAATTATTAAATACTAAAGTTGTAAATGCTAAAAGGAAGAAAGGGTCAGATTAGAGAATGGTCAAATGGCTGTGCAAATAAGCATGCCCACGAATGCACAACAGCTAGTGCACTACACTGCATGGGCTGGCCAGGCTGGGGACTCGTTCTATTTTAAAACACCATACACGTGGATTTTAATCCAGTTTAATTTTTAATTCTTTTTTTTTTAGCTTTTTAAAAAGAAATCTCGTGATTTTCTACAAGAACCGTAAGGGTTACACAAGAAAAGATCGACACACACAAAAGGACCTTTCTTCGCAAGTCCTATCAAATTGACTGAGTAAAACGGCCCACGACTTTTCCTATGCATTGTTATCGCTTCTTGTGGGCTTTGTGGCCCTACCTTTTGTCAATTATCCATATATTATTTTAAATATATTATAAAAAATGGATAATAAAATATCAAATGTGTTATGAAACTAATGAAAAGATAGAGAGCAAAAGAGAGAGATGTTTAGAGAACTTTGTTTTCTCTTATTTCTTGGGGTCTTACACAAATGAGGACTCCCTCTATTTATAGGGATTTCTTGGTACAAAGGATGGTTAGGATTGTTACACTTGTCATCAATCCAATGGTAAAGAGTACAAAGGAGGTTAGGTGTACCTAAAATCACTATTGGGGGTAGGTGTACCTAAGATTACCATTGATGGCTAAATGTGGTCATACAATACAATTTGAACTTGGTTTCTAACACTCCCCCTTTGGATGACCACATATAAAGAATATGCCTCGTTAAAACCTTGTCAAGGAAAAACCCAGTGGGAAAAAACCAATGACGAAGGAAAAAGAGTACAATATTCTGTATATCGTCAAGTGCTTTAAGATTGCCTCATTAAAACCTTGCAAAGGAAAACCCAGTGGGATAAAACCTTAGCGAAGGGAAAAGAGTACAATCAGCACAAATTTTTAAGACTTTACTCCCCTGAAAAGTACATGATAATATGTCTTCAATTCTCCGCATTCCAATGTTGCAGTTGGTAATGCTTTAGTGAATAAATCTACCAGATTATTTCTTGACCGTATCTTCTTGACATCAATTTCAACTTTCTTCTCATGAATTGCAATGATCTTCTTGTGTGGATCTGATAGATAACTCGCATCTGTATATCCATCTAATTGTGGACTTGATCCAAATAATTACATATTCAGGGCTTCAATTGAACTGGAGATAAGGTACTTCAGGACCAAAAATTTCTCCATCGTCTTCAGGACGAAATGGATTTTTCTGTTAGGCGCCGAAAGGCTATAATGCTACATCTGCTATCAGGCGCCGCAGGGCTATGATGCTACGCCTCGTCTCTTGTAGAGAGATGCTTCACGAGGGATGCCGTGAATCAATAGAGGTGCTTAGTTTTTCTCTATAAAAGAGATGTTCAGATCATCTTCATTCGCATCTCATCTTCTTCACTTTTCTGTAATCATACTGCATTCTTACTCTGCAATTTCTTTCTGCATTTTTATTCTGCAATCTCTTTCTACATTCTTTTTCTGCAATGGCTCAGCAATCTTCTCATGGCCAATATATAAGGTATTATGCACCTAGCTCATCAGCTGTTCCTGCTTCTACCACAGGTGCTAATCTGACTAATAAGTCAGATGTTGAAACTATCTATGAGCTTGTAAATCTCGGTGCCCATTACTCTTCAACTATTTATGCATTTTCTCAGCGACTACAATCCAAACCTTATGATTTGGACAAACTCCATGAGAAAATTTTTATCCTTCAGCGACTTCTTCAGGAGTCTAACGTGAAGATAGAATCAATAAAGCAAGAGAATAGGAAATTAAAATCTCTGCTTAAATCTTCTTTTAGATTGCCTACTCCTTTAGACAGAGATGCCATGCAGATTCTTGAAGAACAAGAGCGTTTAAAGAATGAGGCGAAATGTCTCAAATTTCTGTAATTTTTGCTTCAAGATAATAAAATTTCACAAATATTCATATTTGTGTATCTATCTTCTGGTAGATATTCTGGATGCTTTATTTTATTTCTCATGCACATTTATCTCCCCCTTGAAACCGAAAGGGTTTTATATTTCAAATATGTGCAGTTCTTCTGAACTCTTCAGGAGTTTCAAGAAGATTTAAATCATCAACCGCAATAATAACAAATCCGGAATCTCTTAATAAAAACACATGGGTATATTGGATTACTTTCAAATCTTTCTTTCAATAAATATTCACTAATGCATTTATACCACATGTATCCGGATTGTTTTCTGGATGTAACCAGATAACAAGCTTAAAGCATTTTTATATCCTTCAGGGATTTTCATATATATTTCTGGATGTATTCAGATTAGAAGCTTCAGGCATTCTATATCCTTCAGGGATTTTCATATATATGCATTGGTCTAATGACCCATATCAATATGCAGTGACCACATCCATTAACTGCATATCCAATATTTTTGTAACTACCAAATTAGTCAAAAATCTGAATGTGATTGCATCCATAACAGGAGATTATTTTTCCTCATAATCAATCCCTGATTTCTGCAGTTTTCATGAGCTCTTCTGGAGCCTCATAATCAATCCCTGATTTCTATAGTTTTTATGAGCTCTTCTGGAGCCTCATAATCAATTCCTGCTTTCTGCAGTTTTCATGAGCTCTTCTGGAGCCTCAATGACATTTAAATTATCTATATAAACTGCAATAAAATATAATATAAATACTGAAAATATATGAAAATAGTATGTTCCACATACGTTTAGCTTGCATTAGATCATATAAGGATTTTAAGACTTGATAGAATATGTACTTCAGGACTATATGCTTCTTGCATACCCAAATTCTTGGTAACTATCAAGTTAATACAAATCTCAATATGATCTTTTTAACTTCAGAAATATATCAATATTATTTCTGCAGGAAATATATTCGTGATTTATATATCACATTTTCATTTCCTTTATACAAATACCCACTGATATTCAACAAGCATCACCTCATAGGTGTTTGGATTTCAAGTCCATATGCATCACATGATAACAATTCTGCAGGAATTGTTTATTTCTATTTTGGCCAATATTTTACGTCGGTATTCTTCGACGGTTCTGAGCTCACTTTCTTTATTACTTCTAGTAATATCAAATGTCATCTTATATGAAAATACGTTGTCGATAACGGTTTTATTTCTCTCCATAATTTCTCATTTACTCATGAAATGTAATATCGAGATCTCATTATTTTCAGGTACCTGTCCCTCTTCAAGGGAAGACATTTCATGAAAACCTCTTCAGGAGGTACTCTTCAGGAGTATTATACTCTTCAGGAGTTTTCATTATGAGAGAATTTTAGATGGACTTTATTGCTTGTTTTGTGGGTATGGCCTCTTCAGGAGCACCAAATTCTTTTCTTTATGCTTTTCTCTTTCCGAGATGCTTTATCATTTGTATCAATAGGTCTCACATGCTTTCATACATGTCTTATGTTCATTAGACTGCTAAATTTCTTAATTGCCCTGCAGGGACTTCAATCCTCACTGGGATTTTAGCAGCTAGAATATGAGACCTTTTATCTTATTGCATCCATACATTAATTATCATATGAACTTCCAGTTCACCTATGATAATCATGATAACGTCGAATTATTTCATCTTATTTGCTTCTAGCAAATTTTTCTTTCCACTTCTGGTGGTAAAACTTTCTTTCCACTTCTGGTGGTAAAGCTTTATAGTAAAAGAATCTTCTGGTTCTTTTATGGACGTCCATATGAAAATCATTCGACTTATCATAATTGATTTTGGATGATCAAGATAATCATGAAAAGATACAAATATTTTGAATCATATCACTTTTGATTCATCAACATAATATCATCTCAAAGAGAAAACTGATAATATTTTTAATAGGAGCTTCTGGCTCGAAATCATTGAAGTACTATAAATATATTCATCACCACGTCCAATCTTTTGGATTCTTTGAAAACAATTCGTCATTCTCTTCTGGGAATGATATAAATCCAATTTCATTCACTTCAGGGAATGATGTGAAACTAGTAGGACGTGGCTCATGATTTCTTATCAAAATCTCATTATTTTGCTTAGCCACTACAAAATCAGATATAAATTTAGAATATATTATGAACTTTTACACTCGATATTGCTACTTCAGGAGCACATTCGAGGCGTTCATTTTAAACATATATTCTTTAGTGGTTTTTCTCAACACACTTTCAATTATGCAACTTCAGGTGCATAAATCATAATGAGCCTTTTGGTACACATATTGCTCACTTAAATTATCTCACAGAATCAATAGATCCTTTATTATGAGATACTCAATAAAATTATTGATTTAAATCGATCCTTCAGGGATGCTCAATTTCTATTCCAAGATAGATCTTATCATCAATAATTCATAACAAGTATATAAAAATAAATAAAACTTGTATGAAAAATATGTGAATAAACATAAAATTTAATCAAGTAATAATAATGAATATAACATTTCATATTCATTTGGAAACTACAAATAATATATTGAAACACTTACTTGAAGTATAAGCCTACTAGCTTCAAGATCGTCAGAACCTTCGTGCTGATAACGTGTTATGAAACTAATGAAAAGATAGAGAGCAAAAGAGAGAGAGATGTTTAGAGAACTTTGTTTTCTCTTATTTCTTGGGGTCTTACACAAATGAGGACTCCCTCTATTTATAGGGATTTCTTGGTACAAAGGATGGTTAGGATTGTTACACTTGTCATCAATCCAATGGTAAAGAGTACAAAGGAGGTTAGGTGTACCTAAAATCACTATTGGGGGGTAGGTGTACCTAAGATTACCATTGATGGCTAAATGTGGTCATACAATACAATTTGAACTTGGTTTCTAACAAAATGTCAATTCTCGTAATATTTACTGTACATTCTTTTACCAAGTCCAATTCTTTTTATGCTCACTTAAATATATCACTTTATCATATCATATTAGATTAAAAATAATTATTTCAATTTGTTTAGAGCTATAAACGAATATTTTAATTCGCTTAGGAATATTTCAAAAGTTGAACATGTGAATGAATTTGAGGACATAGTTTCGTTTGGATTCTGAAAGCGTTTCATCTCATCTAATCTAATGATTACAATTTTTTCAAATTTTTATGTAAAATATAATAAACAATTCAACTTTTATTTTTCATCTAAAATTATCTCATCTTATCTCTGAATCGAAACTTTAATTGTTTATAGTTATGTTGTATTGAAGTTTTTCATAATATTATTGTATCACTTAATGTTCTAGTCAGGCATTTTTCTTGTATACTTGGAATAAGCCTTTGCATTAATATAATTCTTGATTACCTATAATAAAATTTAGGTTCAATTTGGTAGTAAGATGAAAATTTTGAATTTTAAGATGAAATATATTATATTATTATTGTTTTAGCCTTTTAGGATTTGAAAAAATGAAGAAAAATTGAATTATTTATTATATTTTATATGAGGATTTGAGAAAGTTGTAATGATGAGATGAGACTTTTAAGTTTGAGATGAAAATTTCCAACTGCCAAACCGATTCTAAATTTTTCTTGACAGTATAATACATTAAATGCAATATGTCGAATTAGTTTCTTTAAAAAAAAAGAAAAAATTCAATATCTAGTTTTTAGCTCCACATTAACATAATAGTTTAATAATAATATAATTTTTAACATAAAATCTAAGAAAAGTTATACTCATCATTCTAACATCACATGTCACACATTATTTTTAATTTTTTTTATTTTTCTCTAAACTAAATATATGGTATACAGATGATCGATAAAAGAACTCAATTGGTTTAGAAGGGTCCATCTATCATTTTGAGAAAAAGTTTAATTTCAAAATAAATGAAACCATGCTGATTTATTCTAAAATAAAACGTAAGGTTCTACACTTATTCATTCTAATTCGATCACATTGATGTAACATTTCTCTTCATTCTTAAATTTTTTTTAAAAAAAACCAAATAATAAAAGAAAGAAAGAAAAACTGGTGAGAAAAGAAACAAAAAAAACAAAAATAATAAATGAGGAATCGGCACAACGGTCACAAATGGTACAACGGTAACTTCTGGGAACCTGCCCCCTGGCTGCCCTGTGCGTGCAACTCGATTTGGATTTTATTTTCGAGAAGAGAGAGAGAGAGAGCGTTAGGAAGGAGGGTGGGGCCTAAACAGCAGCTCGTAAACATCTTCTTAACGAAGAAGGAAAGGCAGAGATATTAATAAATGAAAAATAAGTGGAGAGTCAAACCTGAATTCTCACACACAAAACACTTCTTTTCTTCACCGTCTTTAACGCGTTTGACCCAAACCCACCCCCGTTTTCCCCTTAACCTTTAAACGAGCACCACCGACTCCCTTCTCTTCCATAAGACGCTTTTGCCCCTCCATTTCCCTTTTTTGTTATTAAAAAATGTATAATCCACTTCATTTATTATCACGTTAATAATGCTACGAAATATAAATCTTTAACCACAAACTACTATCATTAAATATATATTTTTTTTAAAATACCAATTTGAAAGGCTTAAGTGTAATTTAAATAATAAGTTGAGTCGAGATAAAAATTGAAAGTTGAATTAAATATTATTATATTTTATATATAAATTTAATAAAACTGTAATGAAGATATGAAATATTTTTACTATCCAAACGAGATCTTATTTGACTTCACGAACGTGTGCGTCCTCCCACGTTTCTGGATTTTTAATCATTTTATTTTAATTTTGATTACGAGTATTTAAATTCAAGTATTCAAGAATAAAAAAAACATATTTAAAAATTGAGCCTAAAATGTCATTTTCTTTTCCTTCAAAGCAACTATAGTTTATGGTAAAATCTTGATACTTTTTTTTTGTCACTATCATATTGTTTTTATCCGAAATTATAGTTACTTATTTTATTTGTGAATTTCAAGATGAAGTTGAAAATATAAATGATACAATAAGCTTTAAAATGATTTTAAAAAATATTATAATCTTAATATTTGTAGTAATCGTCCGGCTATCAAAATTATTAAAAAATTATTTTATTTGTAACTTGTTTACCAATTATTTGATTTTATATCAAGTTAGAGAGTGAGGATGGTTAATAAACTTGCTAATAGAATTTCTCTATTATATTATATAATTAAATTTCATGCACATGTTGAATGAGATTTTATTCCGAATTGTTTACAACGTGTTTTTAGTTTTTACTTGCATTTAAACCAAGATTATTCGTATCAATATCAAATTTCAAGAATTAATAAAAGAGAGATCTAGAAGACCTTTCAAAAATAAAAAGAAACATTCATAAGATTGTCTCTCAAAATAAATATCCACATGATGTTTTCAAAGCCTTTTAAAGATAAGAGTTGTGAGAACTAGTATATCTTGAAGAAATTTTCTAATATGTTGTCTCGCATTTGAATGAATAATAATCGTATCAACACTTGAATTATCTGAAAGTTAATTAAACGTTCTAGAATGCATTGAAGATAATAATAAAATTTATAGATAAAAATCAATCAAATAAAAAAAGTAGTGGAGGTTGTGAACATCAGGTGCCTCTCTCTTCCCCCATTTCAAGACTCACTCAAAAGGAATCATCCATTTTAGGGAAAATAAACCGATTCTAAAGGCCTTGACCGAGTAGAAATTGTACGCCAAAGTTAATGTGAATAAAAAGAAAATGAAAAGACTAATAAAAGACCTGCAGGGGGGTAAATATGACTTTTCACTGGCGCCCAGGAAATTAAGCGCCCGTCAAAGGACGTTAAAAATAAGCCCCGAAGGAGCGCTCTATATAATTTATACACGGACAAAGACAACGCCTATTTCTGACTCTCTCTCTCTCTCTCTCTCTCTCCTCTTTTCTCTCTCTCAGACAATTCTGCCTCTTAAATCTGTGACGAACACTAGATCAGCGTCAGAGAAGGCATATTCGAAAGCCGAAGAAGAATTGAGAAAAAGAAAGGCATCAGAGGAAAGAAAACAGAAACGAAAAACCGATTCAAAGAGGTGGAGGAGGAATTAGACAAGGGTCCCGGAGAGTTTTGTGAAGACGATTTGGTTTTTGGAAGAGAAAGAAGATGTCTTGCTCCGTTGCAGTTTCGAATTCTCCGGTGTTCTCACCCTCCTCCTCTCTGTTCTATAATAAGAACTCGATACTTTCACCCTCCCATGAAGCGATAAACCTAACCTTAACACACCTAAAGCCATCATCTTCTACGTCTTCCTCTTCTTTGTCTTCTCCTTCATCCCCGTCTTCGCCTTTTAGGCTTCGGCTTCCCAAGCCACCAAGTGGGTTTTCTTCTTCTTCGGTTTCGGTTTCTGGGACGTCCTCTTCGTCGTCCACGTCGCCGAATACGGTGCTGAAGAGGAAGAGGCCGACGAGGCTTGATATTCCGGTGGCTCCGTTGAGTTTTTCTGTTCCGGCTCCGCCATCCGCGGCAGCAAGGGAAGTGGTGGAGGAAGAGGGGGATGGGTATTCTGTGTATTGCAAAAGAGGGAGGCGAGAGGCTATGGAGGACCGATACTCGGCTGTGCTTAACGTTCAGGGAGATTCCAAACAGGTAACGTTAAAGTAGCTATTTTTTTTTTCTATTTTTCTTTTCTCCAATATTAGATCTGTTGTGTGAGATTAATTATTTTTGGCTATTAAGTGCTTGTGGAGTTTTTCCCCTTTAATGGATTTATCGAATAGATTTGCGTAGTGAAATTCATTAGTTTTGATGATTAATCCCAGCACTAATATATGGTGAATTTATAACCCTTTAATGGAGTCTGCTTGTGTAATTAATTTATTTGGTTTTAACGTTCGAATTTCGTCTTGAGATGTTGAAATCATTATATCTAAAAGATGATGAATACCTAAAATCCCTCTGGGAGCTTGTGCATGGATGGATAGCGATTAAGAATTTTTAAATTTAGGAACTGTTTCGGTTGAAAGTTGAAACAAGCTTATGAGCTAAAAACATGAAAATGATCCTCTCATCATTATATAATTGTAGTGGTATTGCGATGGAATTTGAATCGAACTGTGTCGTTTCATCTTCGCAGGCTTTCTTTGGTGTATTTGATGGGCATGGAGGTGCAAAAGCTGCCGAGTTTGCGGCAGAAAACTTGGATAAGAACATAATAGATGAAGTGACGAGAAGTGATGAAAATGCAATTGAGGAGGCAGTCAAGCAAGGATACCTGAACACAGACTCTGATTTCTTGAAAGAGGATATACGTGGTGGCTCATGCTGTGTGACAGCTTTTATCAGGAAAGGGAACCTAGTTGTATCTCATGCTGGTGACTGTCGTGCTGTTATGAGCAGACGTGGTGCTTCTGAGGCTTTGACCTCTGATCATCGTCCTTCAAGGGCAGATGAAAGGGACAGAATCGAGACCTTGGTGCGTGTTATTTGAATTGGAATTTTGTTTGGCCTCAATATTGTGTGAATTGCAGATATCAACTTCTCATTTCCGATCAATCTGACTACTTGACTAATGGGCTGTTCTGAATTTTATTTTGTAGGGTGGCTATGTTGATTTATGTCATGGAACATGGAGAATTCAGGGATCTCTGGCTGTGTCTAGGGGTATTGGAGATGGACACCTTAAGCAATGGGTAACAGCAGAGCCAGATACAAAAGTTCTTAGAATCACACCCGAGTACGAGTTCTTGATCTTAGCATCAGACGGTTTATGGGATAAGGTAGGGTTTCTTTAGCTTTAATTGTCCTTTTCCTTTTATGGATTAAATGCTCACTTGAATGCTTTGAAATATACAAATACACAATTACTGATCAGATTCATTATTCTGTTGGTTTCAGGTTGGTAATCAAGAAGCAGTAGATATTGCTCGTCCTTTGTGCATGGGCATCCATAAACCAGAACCATTGATTGCCTGTAAAAAGCTTGTAGACCTTGCTATTTCACGAGGATCTTCTGATGATATTAGTGTCATGCTGATCCAATTGGGACGCTATCTTTGACGTTCCCGTCCCAGCGTAGGAAGCTGAACTAACATATAGTTTGAGGGAATTTGTACTCTTGCCTTTTGCCGGAGGGCGAGAGGCAACGTTCTGCTTACAACTTTCATTCTTTGTACGATTCATTTTTCATAAGTGGTTGCAATCACAAAAAATCTGATGATGGTGGTGGTGGTGGTGGTGGTGGGAGGGTGATATTGATTATTTAGAGTAGCCTGATTTATTCATTGTATATACATGACATACTTCCAGAGATTCCAATTATAGTTTAAGAAAGGAGATTATTACATCTTCATTAACTTTCATATCTTTCAAGTTGTTCTCTCTCTCACGTGGGCTGCTTTTAACTTGTATACCTTTCTTAAGTTTCAAAGCCGACTCTTTTAACCTGGAATTACTTTGGCGTTAGCCTGTTGGCAGAAATCTTGCTTCCTCTGCTGCAGCCTGCAGGCATTCATTCTTCCCATTCTTTGAATGTTCTGGGCTTTAAATTTTCCAACAGACCTGAATTTTCTGCAATATTTATGCCCATGTTGCTTTTTGGTATTGTCCCTCTTCCTACCTATATATCATCATACAGCGGTTCAGTGAACTTGTAAAGTGTTACTATCATCGTTATCTTATTGTGATTTTTTCTCTCGTTGTCGTCCAATTTCTGTCTTTTCCATGGTTTCGGTCCGGTCAACTTCAGGCCAATATTTTGAGACATCTAGTAAAAGATCAGAGGACCTTTAACATACCATGAAATGATGCAATATGATGTTAAATAATACAACAAACCCAATTTGTTTTGAACGTAGGATCGCTAATAGAGTGATGCGAGTCCTGACGGTCTTGGGTGAAACGACAGCTTTTTAATTAACAATATTTATTAAAATAAATTTAAAAATACAAAAATCTTTGATCACAACCGACAAAAGTTAACAAGTTGGCTCACTTGTCCTCCTCCACTAGACCTTTTCCACGCTTGCCTAAATCGGTATGTTAAGTTGTGGGTATATTTAACCAGACCAAAAAATTATAAAATAAAATAAAAAAGTTTGATATTTTCTGGTCGTTCATAGTGATCGATGGTTAACAAAAATTGACCACACTCTGTTCAAATGCTCGGTCGTATGGAGTGAAATTGTGGTAGCTTGAGTTGTCACGTTAATGATCACCAAAAATTCCCATCAACGTGAAAATATTTAATATTGTATATAAATAAATATTAAGAGCCTGTATATAATCATTACCTAAGAAAATCATTAAAAAAAAAAGGGCGAAGAGGATTATTAATTGAGTACTGATATGGTGTTGCTGAACAGTGACTGCTGGCGTGTCCCTAGGTAAAATTTATTTTTATTATTATTATTTTTTCTATTTCATGTTTTTTAACATCTTTAAATACTTTTAAAAAATAAAAAAAATCAATACACTAATAGTTAATTTTTTAATCAGTAAGTAAAATAATTTAAAAAAAAAATTAAATATATAAACAGTCAAAATGAATAGGCATACTAACATTTTGATTATTAATTATGTCGTCTTCATTTATTATTATTATTATTATTATTATAAATAAATTTGATATAAACACGTTACGGATCAATCATTTGTAGAAGGAAAAGGAAAAGGAAAGGAAAAAAATGATTGGTTGTAAGACTCGTTCTTATATATATAGATATATATATTTCCTCCTAGCACTGGAGACCAATTCTTGGTCAGGAAGAGTATATTAGAAGAATACAAAAGCATATAGTTATTATACCTGCCGCCCACTGCCTGCTATTAGTCAGTCGGTAATGTCCAATATTCGTAACTTAATGCCTAATTAATTAAAAAAATAAATAAAAATGCATGGTCACATAAGACAACGAACATGTTGACCAGTCTATATATAAATAAGACACGTTCAATGAAATTGACCCAGAAAGAAAGAAAGAAATAGAACATGAAGGACAAAGACCAAATGCTTGCCATGCCTTCACTTCCGCCCACACCACACGTTTGAAAATCTGGGGGCCTTTCCTCGAAGTTTCGAATTCATTCTTGTCTCATCCATGTTGTTCTATATTATTATTGTACCACGTTATGTGTTCGGTCAGTAGAGGCTAATTTGTTGTTTCTCTACCTAACTTATGGTCCGGATCCAAAACGATGTTCATGCGATCACTGATGAATCGCATTTCTCATTAAAAAATGGCATTTTTAGTTAAATGAGTGTTACGGTCATGAAGAAAATATTCCATAAAAATAAATTTATAAATTGTTATGGATTTATATGATATGACGTTAGATTTATTTTATAATAAAATAAATTCTATAAAATAATATATCACGTCAAATTATATTATTTTGTGATTTTATTTATACCTAAGAAGGTATACAAATAATATTAGTATTACAATTCATGCATCTAGCATCAGGAATATACGAGTAACAAATCGTGCTGCGAGGTTTGCATGTCGGCGGCAAAAAATAAATGTTTGTGAACATTTTGCTCATGTTTTGCTGGATTGTCTGCCGTTCGATTTTATGTTTGTTGTTGTTGTCTTGCCATCCAACGACATAAGTTCCGCACAGTCCACCTGAACAGACCGTGTGCCATCCTTTTTCTTGTTTCTCTTAAAATAAAATAATAATAGCTATATTATTGCTATCATAATCCAGGTCGTACGCGTATTTACTAAACCCACAATATTGGGGAAATTTTAGTTGTGTTATGACCATTATACCCTTTTAATTTTTCCTCATCTTTTTTCATCCTACGTGCTAGCTGTCGAATGTGTAATAGTTTATCTTATCCATAATTAACGGGTAAGAAGAAAGAAAAAAGAGTCTTCTACGGTTCAACCTTCCAACGGAACATATCACTATACGTAACTAATTAATCTGTAAAATTATGAGCTTTAATTCTCTCATTCCCCCTCCCTTTGTGATAACATGATTCATTATAAAAATATCAAGGAATTGTTATCATTTTGCCATCAGAACTATATATGATCTTTTGATTGTGTGCAAAGAAGAGAAATAAGCCACCTGTGGCGTGGACGGTTAGTGAGAGTGAACCCTTTCCAACTTAGCTAGGCTCCCTAATTCCACACTCCAATACACAACACGTGTCTTACAATTCTTGAAGTTATAATATTCGATGAGAGATTGAATTGGTAAAGTTATTCGACACAAAGCGTATGTACTACGATTTATCCATGTCTCAATTATGCTTAATATTATTATATATTAAAAGACGAAAAATATATAAAAACGAAAAGTTAGTACGAAATGTCCCTCCTCTCCTCGAATTAATTTTAGCAAGATGAAAATTAAGAACACATCATTATGTACTTGGCCACTGAGAATTTTCATATGAGAATTTTTAGTTTTAAGATAAAATATTATTGTTTTGAGATTTGAAAAAGTTAAGAACAAGTTGAATAGTTTATTATATTTTATATAAGAATTTAAAAAAGTTGTAATGATGAGATGAGAATTTTATATTTGAGATGAGAATTTCCTATGGCCAAACAGATTAACTTTTTTGCGTTTTTAGTCTAAAAGAGATTTCATACATGTAAATTAACAGATTAACTTATTTAATATAATACGTTAAATTGTAAAATTATTTTTATTTTAAAATAAATTAAATATATCATATAAAATTATGTCAATTTATATATTTATTCTAATGAAATCTCCATTTAATTGTAACATTTTTATTCTTATTTTAAAAAGAAACTATTTAACAAAAGTAGTACTGTTTTTCTTTCTATACTTTTTATATTTAGTTAGTTGTTGCCCGTTGAAGTTTACGTGGACGACACACTCTCTTTTCCCTTTCGTCTACTAGCGCCGCTCGCTGAAGAAATGGTTCTGACTTATCTCTACTGCTGATCATACGTATACCTTTCATATATACCAGCCAGCTGCTTACATGAATTGGGAATAACTTGGATGGATGGATGGATGAATGTTGGCTGTGGATGTCGTTTATCACAATCCACAAGACAATGAATACACATAATGCATGCACATCCACAAAACTCGGATACATATATTTATATTTATAGGACCATCACCTGTCACACCAAAAAGATTCAGCCAGCCTTCTCCATCTATACATGAGCATTGTCTGTCTTCTCTACTTTCATGTGAATTCACAGCTGCCTCCATGCATATAACTCCTCTCTTTTTGCTTCCCTTTTGTATTTAATTATTCCGTCTCCAGCAGTCTCCAGCACACCACGAGTTCTTTGTTCCCCTGAATTCTTCCCCCTTTTTAAAAGTGGAATGGTTTGAAAATGACTATTAAGTTTGGCATGCTTGTTGGGTTTCATTGAGGACAATTAGAACAGACAGTATATAATGTGATCATAAAAATCCGAATTCATGATAAAAATACAACTCTTACACAAAAACTTAGGAGGGGGTCAGTATCTGTCATATAAATGAGAAAGGAAATGAACAGCGTGTCCAGTACACGGTGTTTTTGGGATTATGAACAGTCAAATGGCTCTTCGAATTCAGATAGGGATGAGAATGACCTTTGAGACAGACGAGATACAAACTGATATAAATATGAATAACAGTGGCGGCAGGGGATGTCAAGCAAAGCAATTTGCAAAACAGGCTAAAGAAGCAATTATTATATTATTATTATGTTTTGTATATTTGCTAGCTAGGATGGATATCAAATGGAGGCTGGTCGTGCACGTCAACCGACTGCATCAAACCCACAAGAAACACTCTCTTTCTCTCTCACAGACACAAACACAAACGCAAGGCAAACGCCACAAACAATCATCGTGGAGGGATGGATCCCGATTCCCGACATCTTGGCATCTATCTATTTCTTCCCCTCAAGTCTTTACCACTTACCAGCCTCTGGTCCAAATCTCTGCGCGACGTGGACCTACGGTTATCAGCCACGTACGTCACCCAAAACACTCCGCCCCCAACCCGCCCAAACCGAACTCTATCCCCCACACCTCTACCCCCATGTGGCGCGCTCTTTAGCCATTACCATCCAAACCGGACCGGCGAGTTTAGATAGTGAGTAAAATTAAGATAAATTAATATAAAAATTAAAAGTTAAATAAAATGTTATTTTTTAATAATAATATTATTATTTTAAAATTTTAAAAAATTAAATTATTTATTATATTTTATGTTAAAAATTTAAAAAGTTGTAATGATTAAATAAAAAGAATTTAGATGAGTTCGGTAATAAAACGTAGCTTGTTTATTTTCTCTCTTTAAAAAAATAATAATAATTTACTCACTATTTCAGTTCACTTTTAATTAAATTATTCAGATTTCAATGACTCCAACTCCCGAGAGAGTCCTAATTACTTAGTAACCAAGTCGTTCACGACCGATGTATCACTAGATCGGGAAAAAAAAACATAAATCATAAAATACTAAATAAAAGGTTAGTAGTAAAAATTTTAAAATTTACACCAGAGGAAAGAATATCTAAAAAGATTATGATCTAATGCCAACTATGATTCTGTACGAATGTGATTAAAAATAAATTAAAAAAAGACAGATCTGAAGGACATAAATCTTGTATTACAAATTTACAACTAGCTAGAGCCTAGAATGCCTCCGTGTTCCAGACGACGACGACAACAACTGCCAAGACCCAAACACTTCTCCGAGTGTCCAACTCAACACAAACACGCGGCAAAAGAAAAAGGGGGAAGGGGGGGTTTCTTCCGCGAACCATCATATATTTAAATCGTAATTTCCCACCACAACAGTGAAACACAACACGGCAAAGTTTCCACACCAAAGACAAATAAATTAACCTTTCTTTGCAAGTAAGGACTACACGAATTAAACATGGTCCTGATCTCTCATAAACTCAACGGTCGAGATCAACCCCCGCGCTTTATTACGGATAAGAATAAAACCTGGTATCCCACCCCCCAAAACGCCCCCAACCATAAGCCTCCACTTTTATGCCAACACATCCACACACAGCCCAGTTCTAGCCCCAGAACCACTCCTGACGTCACCGAAATTTTATCCCAATTATCCATTCCTAAATTCCATGTCACACCCATTTTATATTTCTTTATTATATATATTTTATCTCACACTCGTACGCGTATCCTTCTCTGTATATATATATATATAGCTAATTGGACGCGCAGTTTTCTTAAGGCATTCTTTCAGAAAGAGAGTAGGAAAGGACGAAGCTTCTTCACTCGGACATGGCTTCTTGGGTCAGAGGCAAGTGTATTGGGAAGGGCTCCTTTGGTACTGTCACGCTCGGAGTAAACCTACGTGACGGTGGCCTTTTTGCCGTGAAGTCCGTCGACAGGAACTCGGGTCTGCCCGGTCACCTCGAGGCGTTGGAGAACGAGATTCGGATCCTCCGATCTTTGTCTTCGCCTTACGTCGTCCGATTTCTCGGTGACGACGTGACGTTCGAGTTACCGACAACGTCGTGCCGGAACTTGCACTTGGAGTACTTGCCAGGTGGCACCGTGGCTGACGTGGCGAAACGGTGGGGCGATGACGTGGACGAGCGGGTTGTACGGTCTCACGCCTGGTGTGTCGTCTCGGCGTTGCGGTACCTACACTCCAGGCGCATTGTCCACTGCGACGTCAAGGGAAAGAACATTCTCGTCGGCGCCGATATAAATTTAGCCAAGCTTGCCGATTTTGGCTCGGCAATCGATACCTCCGGAGAAGCGTCTAGGACTCCGATTCTGCCACGCGGGAGTCCCCTGTGGATGGCGCCGGAGGTAATTAGGCGGGAATTGCAGGGGCCTGAATCCGACGTGTGGTCCCTGGGCTGCACGATCATCGAGATGATAACCGGAAAACCGGCTTGGGAGGATCGCGGGGTGGACACACTGAGTAGAATCGGATTTTCGGACGAGTTGCCTGAATTCCCTACTCGGTTATCCGAACTCGGTCGCGATTTTCTCGAGAAGTGTCTAAGGAGAGATCCTGGCAAACGGTGGAGCTGTGATCAGCTGCTACAGCACCCTTTTCTGTCTTCGTCGGCATCGCCCAACACGGTTTCGACTGACTCGTCTCCCCGGTGCGTACTCGACTGGATTAACTCAGAGTTCAACAACGAAGATGATGAAGAAGAGAACGAAATGAGCCCGAGCCGCGGTTCCAATAAAGAGAACTACGAAGTCTCTGCTACGGAGAGAATTGGTAAATTAGCTACGACATCAGGGGCAAATTGGGAATCCGATGGTTGGGTGGCGGTAAGGGGTTTCCCATGTGACGCAGAAGCAGAAGCAGGTGTGAGTTGTAGTGGAGACGAAGGGGAAGGGAAGAGTACGGAATACCAGGATTCAACGAGGGCAGAAGAGGAATATCAAAATTATGGTGGCGGGGTTTTACGGAATTGGCGGAACAAGAACAATTATCGCGAGTGCGGGCTGTGGTGCGGTGCGTGCAGTCTCGATTGGGAAGCTGGCTCGACGACCTGTCGTTTTGGGCCGGTGAGGGGTCATGGCACACGCAGCATTTACCGCTTGTGGAGTGTATTGTTCACATTATTATTGTCGTCATTGTATTTTACATTATTAGTAGTTATGAATAAATGGCTTTTCATATTCCTTCGCTTTTATTCTTGGCCTCTATTCCAAGCATGTCAACGTGATTGGTCCATTTGTTTTGAGTTCATTCCCGAAAGTAAAATCTGAAATTCTGAATGAGTGGAAACACTTTTAAACAATAAAAACTATTAGACGAAGAATATGCTTTTATATCAGCTTAAGGTAAAAGAATGATAGGAGGATAATGATAAAATGATTGATGAGTATTATTATTATTTACATTAGTTATTCTATCATCAAGTTGGTATATAAAATATGAGTAATGCGACATGAAATCGTGGAGTGTGTAAACGTCGCGCAATAACTTTGAAAAAGAGCGGGATTTACGATTAAAAAGTTTTTTTTTTCATGTGGGTCCCATATTAATTCACTTTTTCAAACAGACTGCACGCCGCTTGCATAATCACGACTGTAAATATCATTTCTTATAAAACATATAATTTGTTATGAATAAAGTTGATTGAATCCAACCATTGAGAACCTAACGAGATAAAATCAAGAATTTAGCCTAGAGATAAAGTTAATAAAAACTAAACAAAATTGATTTAGGCTCCAAAAAAGAAAAAATTTCATAACTTAAATTAGACTAAACACTCTAAGGAAGGAAATAGATATTTATAAAAAAAATATTTCTACAAATTTAGAGGGCTCTCGACGACTTTGCTACATAAATCTTTTCTATAAAAAGATGCATCATCTTCAATCCCTCGAAACTTTAGTTGTCTCAATTGTATTGGCCAACAAAAGAGAAGTTGGAGCACAACCATTAGACTGAAATCCGACGCAATTGATGGGAAAGGAAATAATAAGACTAGTCTAAGCCACGTCTAAGTCACTAGCACTACTAGCACGTAATGACCACAAAACCGTTCCTAATTATTATCTTTTAGAAACCATAAAGACACTGATAATTAACTATTAAAAAAAGAAAAAAGAAAAAAAGAAGCTTCTCTATTTGTCCCATTATTGACTAGGATGAGAGTTTCCTATTTCTTTGACGGCTTCTACGGCAACAAGTTTCAGTTCAACGACATGTTGATATCAATGATTGTCCGTATGAAACGCGTGAGACCTGAGTCTTGAACCCACGTTTGGCGTTAGGTGTTTGTGTACAGCATGAGTGGTACGTACGGGCTATACTGAAATTATCCTTTTTTTCCTATGATCAGATTTCCACGTGAAAGACGGGTTGGAATGACAACAAAACATTTTAATCTAAAGAACTATCCGAATAGGAAATTTCCTAGGCAAGTGATCAACTCCAATGGATCATCGGATCATAACTCTTTCTAGATTCCATTTAGTTTTTCATGTCATATTCACTCCCCCTTTTAAGATCATCAGCATATTCTCTTGTGGGTGGGTTCTTTTAATGCTTAAGGGAGTTGAGGTGTGCTATTATTATATTTAATAAAAATTAAGGATGAAACAATGTTTTGTTTTTGGATATCATGTGCATCCTCGTTTCTCGTTAGTATCAAATAATTATCGGATCATGTCAACTATTGAAATTAAAGGTTATTAAATTTGAGTAATGTTAGATATAAGTTTCAAATATATAAGTTCTGTACAAAGAAGTGAGCCCCACTACAAGAGAATATATTTTTTTCATACTTTTTTACGTGAGGTTTACATTTTTATAAAAAAGTTGCGTCCAACTTGTCTATTTGAAATTTATACCATTTCTCATTAAGATTTGACTCCTTTTTTTTTAACTTTTTACCTTGGAATCATGGGTTACATTGGAATCTCTTGGATTTGAGTAAATAGATTACTCGAAGCGTTTCGAATTCTTGGCTGTCCACTTTCTTAATCATTGGTAGAATCAGAGATCATCGAGAAATATAAGAAGAAAAGAAAGGCAATGCGCAAGTGATTCAGACTCATCCTCGATCACCACCATGTCGTTCATCCATGCATGTATGCGCTTCCCTTTTATTTACTTGTCTCCATCGTTAGGCTTTGTGATCGATGATTGTGAATTACATACGACAAAGAAGATCTTGAAATCGTGGTTGCCACTATTTGCTTGCGGATTTTGTGCAGTTTTGGAATCTCAAAGTGGGCCTGCCCTTCTCTCTTGTGCTTACTTTAAGGTTGATCACAGACATTGAAGCTTCCTGCGAATATGCTTTCTGGAATTTTATACCATAACTTTTTGAAAAGCGTGCTAATTATGATGAGAACACCATCATTACTCCGATGAAACCATCTTAATCTTATGATCGTGTTTCCATCGTACCATTTGTTACATTTTTTAGGATTTGTGAGAGCTCAGCATCCTGGAACGAGGAAAGTTCGTGATTCCTACAAAATGACACCATCTCTTTGAGCATTTCTTTGCAGTGTTTATTATTTGGGCTACAGATACTAATAATTTGTTTAAGTTTCACCAACCAACAGGGGTGAGCTTCATAGGCTGTCAGGGCCGCCCGGTACAGATCTATCTACTATTTTTTTATGCAGATAAAGCTAGGTGTCATCCTCGTCTCACATGTGAAACAGAGTACGAGTTATCGGCATGCCGATACTTCCACAATTATAGAAGCATTAAAGTAATGGAAAACGTTTTCAGTTGTTTATATAATTATCAGTATATACACACTGTAATGATCCAAATGAACTCAAACCACGTTTTCAAAAAGACTTGTTAATATTATAATTGGAGTCCATTGTAATTAGGAAATACTCTAGCCACAAAGTATACAAACTATGCGGCCTGACGTGGTTATTTAGATTGTATAATTACTTTTATTGTAAAGTAGATCTAATGGACCATACGAAATTACATCAATTTATAAGATTACTTTTGTATAATCTATTTGTGATTGTATTAGTAGTCTTGTAATTATTATACATGGTAGTGATTTCTCCTTTCTATACAATTTGGATCCTATTCATCTCTTTCCTATGTTTAATATGGAGTATTACAAATTGAGAAATGCTTAGTTTGAAATGAATCTTATAAAAATAAGAGAAATTTTATTTGTAGTCTCAAAGTGAGGACTACATGTGCAGACCCTTTATTAAATGAGGAAAAACATCATTTTAGGAGGATATTTTTGTAATTTTAAAAAATTTTAAAGATAAAATTGTCTAGACCTGTATTGTAGTATTTAAATAGAGACTGTATATAGCATTGCTCAAAAAATAAGCTTATAAATTGATATAACTTAATATGTTTGATCTAAAATACGCATGAATTATGATGTTAAGCCAGATCAATACTTTGGAAATCTTATTCATAAGATTTCTTTGTAGAGCTAACACAACAAACAATCGGATCAAGCGGCTTGAGCTTGAATTTCATTTGCTTTTCGGCTTTTTGTAAACCGGGCCAGTCAATCCATTCCTAGCCCTATGGATCAGTTTAGCCCTGGGCTTAAAAAAGTGCTTGCTGACACGAGCTGTTTGTCAAAATGCACCAGCTCAAGCCCTCAACTCTGAAATGAGAATGGGCTTGTTGTGCTCTGTGATGCGTGCTGGGCAAGTACTAGGAATGCCGTTTGAGTTTTGTAGCTCATGTTGAAATTCGGTTACAAAAGACACTCCTTGAGACATTATAAGTTTATAACGTCTTGAGGGTGAATATTCCTAAAGTTTGGAAGCTGGTAATTTCGGCTCGTTCTTGATCTGTTTTATTTTTCAAATAGTACTATAGTGGTAACAGTAACAATTAGAGAAAAAGAGAAATGATATTTGCAGTCGTGGTTGTATAAGCGCCGCGCAGTCTTTTTGAAAAAAGTGAATTAATACAGAATCCACATTAAAAAAAAACTAACTTTTTAATCGTGGATCCCACTTTATTTCAAAGCGATTACGCGACGTTTTCATACTCAACGACTGTACGTAAAATTACTCAGAGAAAAATTGTTAATGAAGTGCCAGTTTATTCTACCGAATGTTGGCAATGAATCCTTTGTATGGGGTTTTTCCTTCCACCCATTTGGTTTTTGAAATCTAAAAAATACTTTACTGGTTTTTCTAATCCATTCACATCATTTTTTTAAAATAATAAATTATTAAAAAAAAAGATTAAAAAAAAGTGGCTTTTAAAAGCCACCCAGAATAGTTGAAATAACTAAAGTTTTATACCAAAAATTGTAAAAAAAGTCAAAACAACAATGATGTTATCATGTAAAGGATATGTATCATTAATCATATCATGGTATGAATAGATGATGCGCGCTTTCGGTGACACATACCTCGATTGACATGGCACTGTGAGCCGAGCACTTACTAAAACGTACTCCACGCAATAACTTTGTGAAGCATGTTTCAAGCTTGTATTGGAAGCTTTTGTCATTGAAATTATTATTGGAACCTTGATATTATATTCTATGTGGTTTCCATCGTGATGTACCAGAGTGGTTAGACCATCTTTTTCTCTTGTTTTTTTTTTGGGTAAAATTCTTTACAAGTGGGGTGGGTGAGATATGAGGATTTTTCAACCGAGAATACTTCCTATTGTTGGAGTAGATGAGGCTCTTTTTGTTAGTTCAAATACACGACTTGAGTTCGCACTGCAAAAACCTCTAATGTTTCAATCGAAATTCACCACCAAAATATAGAGGATGAAGTGAATAATGGGTGAGAGTCATGGCATCTATAACACAAAATATACACGCATGAATGATTCATTATTAGATTTACAAAGAGGAAGAATCGACCATTTCATGAATTAGATTCGAATTAATCAAACTACTTGCCCTTTTGTAGATCATAAGTCAGTCTACAACAATGAATTAGGCTAGTTTGGTTATTGGATTGCACTAAAATCAACTCAGTTCAATCTAATTTTAAGTTAAGTCTAACATTCAAACATATAATTTTCAAATTATTAAAATTATCTCAATTCAAAACTTTTTTACATATAAGGTCGACAACCTTTTTCAACTTAACAATTCTTTATACATGGGGTCCATAACCTCTTTCAACTTTCCAAAAACATATATAACTTATCTTAACATCTAAACTCATCTTATGTGGGTCCCATAAAACTTACTCTACTATCTCAACTTACTACTTATTCATAAAGAGTTTAGCTTAACTCAACATCCAAACTTAGTATAAATAAGACATTAATGAAGCTTATGCAAGTTAAGCCGAACTTTATATTAGTTATATTATTTTATAGTCGATTATAATTTTATGTTTATGAACAGTCCATTTAATAGATAAATCAAATATAACTCGAGATTAGATATTTAGATGAATCTCAACAAATTTATTTATAACGCTAATGGTATCTTTACATCTAAGCATAATTTAGTACATGTAGGTGAGTTGCAAGCCTGCAATCCAAACTAAGCAAACGAGGGTTGATAAGTTATTTTTCCATCTCTTAGAGCATTGATAGTGGTGTATGCAAATACAAATGAAAATGCAAAATCACATATTTTGGAGATTGTTTTTGTCATTTAAGAAAAACTTCCACATTAGATTATGTATCTTTGAGTCAAAATAATAATAAAATATTCTTATTTTTATTATTATTATTATTTTCTTAAAATTAATATATATATTTTTATTTTACAATTAAAACCCACTATATAAGAATTAAGATCTATAAATGTATACCAATTGTACTATCTTAAAATTGAACATCAACACATATATGAATGATGAGTGTGATGAGAAAGAAATAAGTGACAAAATAATGTATAGATGGTGAATAGTTTTTCTCCAAACATGCAAAATTATTATAGTCTGTTATGAAAAAAATGCATTTGCAGAAACTAATATAGGGAACTTATTAGGTAAAAGTTGGTTTGCACCAATGCAAATACACTCATTACTGCAAATATGCTAAATATGTTGTCAACCTAACATACATCCTAATTAATTAAATAAGTAGCTTGGAGTGTTGGACATCGATTTCTACTTAAAACTCAAACAAGAGTATGGGCATCCCTAATTGTTTGCTTGTTTGGTTGTTAGATTGTACTGAAATCAATTCAGTTCAGTCTAATTTTAAACTGAGTCTAATATCCAAACACACATATCTCAAATCACTAAACTCCCTCCATTCAAAACATTATTACACGTGGAATTTACAATATTTTTCAACTTAACATTTATTTATATGAGAGACCCACAACATTTTTTAAATTTTTCATAAATAAATTTAAACTCATATTAAGTGGGTTACACAAAAATCATTTCATCATCTTAACTTACTATTATTCATAAAGAGCTCAACTCATCTCAGTTCAGCTCAATATCCAAACGTAGATAGTGGAAAACTTAATAGAAGTCTAAAATCTCAGCGAATTATATATGTTATTCGTTTTTATTTAATCAAAAAATAAAAATTTTACACACATACATGGGGAACTATAATTCATCATAAATTGTTATTTCCAAAAATACCATGTGTTATATTAAAAGTGATTTTTTATTTAATAGATTGATTTACGAATAATGAAATCACTTAAAATTTTAAATATAATTATTTTACTTTAGTATAGAGACTTTTTATACATCACTGAAATAAAAAATATATAAATTAAATCTTATCTTATTATGGAGGTAGAAAATTAGTTCTTTTATGTAAACTTGTAAATATATTATTTTTAAAAAAATAACCTGATAATATAACAAGTGATATGATTAAAGACAATAAATAATTACGTATTTTAATGATTTAAATAATGCTACATATAATTTTAAAACGTGCAAGACTCGATTATAATTCTTGAAAAAAGGACTCAATATTAGAAGACAATTTTTTTCATGAATTTTCAAATTTATCCATTTAAAAAAAAGAGTCCACAAGACTGCATATCTTATAATTATATAAATCGTTTCTTTAATAATTCTGATTATGTTTGTTTACTACAAATAAATCCTTTCCTTAATCATTTTGAAATTAAAAAAATTATATTCAACAGGCCTATATCATATATCTATTTTGATTTTTTTATTATTTTTTTAAAAATATGTAGTACAAGAATAAGAACTATTTTGATTATGAGTAATGCTAGTGTGCCACCTAGTTTTTATCGTTGGGCGTGCCCACTAACATAAATTTTCTATCTTATTTTTTTTTATTTTTTTATATATTTAAATATTTTTAAAAAATAAAAAAATATCAATACACAAAAAATTATTTTCTTAATCACTAAATAAATAAAAATTTTAAAAAATTTAAATATATGAGTAGTCAAAATTATGGGACAAATTTAGGCAATATATTAACATTTTCCTCTTATTATATTCATTTCCTACAACTAAAGTATTTTCCGTATATTTTTGCTTAAGGAGCAGTGTTACATCCACTAAGGAATAAAAAAGTTTATTTATTTATTTTATTTTAAATTTTTTTCATTCATTTTTTTATTCTTAAATATTTATTTTTTTAAAAAATGTATAATATTATTAAAAAATATATTTTCTTAATCATTAAGAAAAAAATAAAATAAAATAAAATAATTTGTCGGGACCAACCTTCGGTGACTATATCATTTCTGTTGCTAAAAAGTAGATACTGTACAATCGAAGCCAGACTTCGGACATTGACCAATCTCTCGTTCAAAAGGCACAACCCATCAGCAGTCATTTCCCAAATTTGCTTGAAATCACGAAGATAGTCTGAAGGACTGACTAGTACGACCTTCCCCTCCTATTCCTAGATCTGCCTCAATCTCCCCTAATCTCTCTCTATCCGAGGGTTATACCCTCCGATCTACGCCGCCATGGCTACCCCCATGCCGGCCGCCAACGCCCCCATCACCATGAAAGAGACCCTAACGGTGAATCCCCGTTCCCTTAGCTCTCTCTGGATCTTCTTACGCTTCCGAGACAGTGTAATTTGTTGCGTCGGTTGATCCCGATTCGAGTTTGATCTTGATTTTATATTTGTGGTGGTTGCAGTTGCCAAGCATTGGGATTAATCCGCAGTTCATCACGTTCACGCACGTGACAATGGAGTCGGACAAGTACATCTGCGTGAGGGAAACTGCGCCGCAGAACAGCGTGGTGATCGTCGACATGAGCATGCCCATGCAGCCCTTGAGGCGCCCCATCACCGCCGACTCCGCGTTGATGAACCCCAATTCCAGAATTCTCGCTCTCAAAGGTACGGAAATGCGTTTGCCCCGATGAATTGTGAATTTCGCTTTCTCGTTTCTCAGTTTGGTGTGCTGGTAACAAATATTATGTGCCCGCGGTAAATATAGTAATATGGAAATATTTTGGGCATTGCGGAGGGCAAGACTTTGGGCAAAGTTTGCGTTAGGTTAACTTTCTTTGTCTTATGTCAACAATTGACATTTTTAGTTGGCTTATTTAAGACGATTAAATATGCCATTACAAAGTGGAGTATTAATATTTATTTTTATTTAAAGGTTCGAGATTTGTTCGTGGAAGGGAATGAAAAATGTGAAGGATCTAATGGTACATGCCGAGCACGTAAAATTGGAACCATAATATCACGATGCCAAATCTGAACCATTTATTAAAAAGATGAATGTTAGAACTTTCATCGCTCCAGTTGGGGCTATCCTATAAAACCTAGAGGAGCTTATCCTTGTCCAGTTAGAAATGTAACACATGATTGTACTGAAATCAAACTTGGATCTGATAAGATCAGTGGCTTTGCTTACGTTTTTGTTTTTCCAATACTTGTAAAAACCAATCTACTGAAAACTAGTAAATTCTGTGGACAATCTGAGGTGAAAATGAGTCTGTTTGGAGTGTTTAAAGTTCATTGAAATAAACTGACCTTTTATTAAACATAAACAGCTCATGTTCAATGATATAGATGGATCTTAATTTACTATCTTATCATTAGAACGCTGGTATTCTCAAGCATTGAAAAAACAACCACTGTGCTAATTAGTTATTGATATGATTGGAGTTTATTTTGCTAAGCATTATAGTACATTTTTTTCTTCTGAGTTGCTGATTGATGTAATTGCTGAGTTTAGCGTTCTTTCTTTGGAAAGTGATGGAAATATGTACATTTTATACTGTTCATATTTTCTGTTCTAAACATTTTCACATAAAAGTAGTACTGGATTCAGTTTTGTGCATTAGTAATAACAATGCTATACTGATGAATGACTTTATTCAATTTGAAGCTCAAGTTGCGGGAACTACTCAGGATCACTTACAAATATTCAACATTGAATTAAAGGCAAAGGTCAAGTCACATCAGATGCCTGAGCAGGTGACAGTTCTGTCCAGTTCAAGCAGATTTAAAGTGGATGACGTTATTTTTATCCATTACGTTGTCATATTATGAGTTCAACTTCACTAAATGTTAATCTTGTACTTTCTCTTCAAATAGATTGTCTTTTGGAAATGGATCACCCCAAAGATGCTAGGTCTTGTCACACTGACCTCAGTCTATCATTGGTCAATTGAAGGTAAGACATCTAACCTTTCCCCTTTTGTTGCTTTATTTTAACAAATTTTCCTTTTATGTTGTGCTCTCTCTCTCATTATTTGTTCTTATACCATTCTCGATGCATCTCGTATTTCAGGTGATTCTGAGCCTGTGAAGATGTTTGAGCGAACGGCAAATTTGGCAAATAATCAAATAATCAACTATCGTTGTGATCCTACTGAAAAGTGGTTGGTTTTAATTGGAATTGCTCCAGGTTCAGCTGAGGTAGGTGGTTGAGTGGTTTTGTCCTTATTGTAATCAGTGCCCATCTTGTCAGTGTTTCTTTGTTTTGCACACTTGATCTTATCTTTGTATATCTTCCACTCAATTCTTTTATGACAATGTTTTTGTTGATTGGGTTCTTTTAGCATGCCATAATGCTGCAGACATTGGACATAAAACACTTTATTTTCCCATCATTTTGTTCTGCCTTTAGTCTATCTTTTTATGGTAAACAGCAGTGTTGCGCTTCCTTTTTTTTTTTTTATTTCCGGTTTCTGCTTGCAAGAAGACTACAATTTCAGGTAGTATCTTCTACCCTGATGGGGGGCTGGTGCACTAGAGAGGGAAATGGGTCTTGTGGTGTGGGGATTTGGAAGCATATATGAAGAGGGTGGGGGGTGTTTGCCAACCATACTAAACTTTTGGTGGGCGAGGGCACACACATAAAATTTTTGAGGGACATTTGGTGTGGGGAGGAGGCACTGAAGGATTCTTTTCCATCTGTTTTCCGTGTGACTTGTGATCAAGAAGCTTTGGTGGCGGATCTCTTGGTTCGTTCAAGGGACCAAATCCTTTGGAATGTCACTTTTAGTAGAGCTGCACATGATTGGGAAGAAGATAGTTTTGCGGCTTTTTTCAGCCTAGTGTACTCTATGAAGCTGAATGGATTGATTGATGATAAGCTGTGGTGGAAACCTGCGGGTAAGGGTACTTTCTCGGTTCGCTCTTTTTATAAGTCCCTTACAATTAATACAAACTATCCTTTCCCATGGAGAAGCTTGTGGAGGAATAAGGCGATTTCCAAAACTCTTTTCTTCATTTGGACAGTAGCCCTGGGTAAGATTTTGACTACGGATAATCTACAAAAGCGTCGGGTAATTATTACTGATTGGTGTTGTATGTGTAAGAAAGATGGTGAGTCAGTGAATCATCTCTTGCTACATTGTGAGACAGCCCGAGCCTTGTGGTACGAGGTATTTAGTCTTATAGGGTTAAATTGGGTGATGCCGAATTCAGTGGTTGAAGTGCCAGTTGGGCGATGCCGGGCGGCAATTCACAAATCAAATCTGTGTGGAAAATGGTCTCTATCTGCATTATGTGGTGTATTTGGCAAGAGCGCAACACGCGAACTTTTAAAGATAAGGAGCGGACAACAGAGGAGCTTCGTTCTTTATTTTTTAGTACTTTACTTCTGTGGACCTTAGCTATAGATTTTAATGGGTTGAATGTATATGATTTCCTTGCGACTTCTATAGCGACCTAAATAGGTCTTTATCTCTTGTATACCATCTTGTGTACTGGGGCTATGCCTATTATTATTAATACTACCATTTACTTATCAAAAAAAAAAAAGTATCTTCTACCCTGATATAATTTTTACTCTATTTTGATTTTAGAGGCCACAACTGGTCAAAGGAAATATGCAGCTTTTCTCGGTGGATCAGCAACGTAGTCAAGCTCTAGAAGCACATGCTGCATCATTTGCTACATTCAAAGTATGACTCTCGTCACTCTCCTTTGCCATTTTGTTTCATATGCGCTTTTCGTATTTGATTGTGCTCTGTAATCTTCATTTCCATGTTATATACAGATTGCAGGGAATGAAAATCCTTCAACTCTAATTTGTTTTGCTTCAAAGACCTCAAATGCTGGACAAATCACGTCAAAGCTGCATGTTATTGAACTCGGTGCCCAGCCAGGTTCATCAATTCTTCATTGGCAGCTGTCTTAACATACAAGTGCATGCATGCGGCTAGCTTTATCTTCTCCACTGCAATGCTTTTTTGCCATATGCATGCCTTTCTTAAGTTGACTGTTTCCGTTACTCGCTGTTGTCTCCTGTCTATTATGTCTTCGTGTACTGATTATGGGTTTTTGCTATCAGGCAAACCGTCATTTTCCAAGAAACAAGCAGATCTATTCTTCCCTCCAGACTTTGCTGATGATTTTCCTGTGTCAATGCAGGTCAGTATAGTCTCTTACTGATTCTCTTAGTTCCATTTAGGCTTACTATAAATTAAGCTGCTATTCTTCATGTGGCAGATATCGCAAAAATATGGTTTAATATATGTGATCACAAAGCTTGGACTTCTTTTCGTGTATGACCTAGAGACAGCTGCTGCAGTGTATAGAAACCGAATCAGTCCAGATCCTATATTTTTGACCAGTGAAGCTTCATCTGTTGGGGGCTTTTATGCCATCAATAGACGTGGACAAGTGTTGCTTGCCACTGTAAATGAACAAACAATTGTGGAGTTTGTTAGTGAATCGGTATGTGTGTAAAGTTTCCCTGACTTTGGCTGCCAGAACAAAGGAAAGATTGTATTCTGAATTTTTATTTTTTTGGATTTTGCAGTTGAAAAATTTGGAACTTGCTGTTAATCTTGCGAAAAGAGGAAACCTTCCTGGTGCAGACAAGATGGTAAATTAGATCGATTTTGATTTCATTTATCATAATGGTTTACTTTTGAGCTATCATTGGTGATATGTAGTTTTTTCTTTTGCTTATAAAAAATGGTGATGTATAGTGAGCTCTGAGCAGATAAGCGGGTAAACTAACATTGATTTTGATTTCATTTATGATACTGGTTTTGCTTTTGACCTGTGTTGTTGACATATAGGGAGATTGGAGCAATGCATTAACTTATTTCTGTTCTATTCATTATGCATAGGTTATCCAGCGGTTTCAAGAGTTGTTTGCTCAGACCAAGTATAAGGAGGCTGCAGAGCTTGCAGCAGAATCTCCTCAGGGAATACTTCGTACTGCTGATACTGTTGCTAAATTTCAGGTCTGATCTCAGCTTGGCATTTTTTGGTTAGCTTTTGCTTTATTTTCACTCATAACAAATTGTTGTGCTTTTCATTTGGCTCTGTTGGTGAATCAGAGAGCAGGATGATTCATCTCTAAGAAGAGCATTTGATCTTTGGGGCGTCATTATATAATGCCTGTGTTGTTTATTCGTTGCAGAGTGTTCCTGTGCAAGCAGGACAAACACCACCATTGTTGCAGTACTTTGGAACGCTGTTAACGAGAGGAAAACTCAATGCTTTTGAGTCTTTGGAATTGTCACGCCTTGTTGTAAATCAGAATAAGAAGAATCTTTTGGAGAATTGGTTGGCAGAGGACAAGCTGGAATGCAGTGAGGATCTTGGGGATCTTGTGAAGGTCTGTATGAGAGTTATTCAATGCTTTGGGCTTTGCTTAGAAGTTTTCAACACTTCAACTCTCTTTTCTATTAATAACAATTTTTCTTACTTATCAAAAAAAATAGTTTTGAAGACTTAATCAAATAATGGACTTTTCAAGCTGGTAAAGCTTGAATGTGAGTTCATTGGGTGGGGTGGGTAGGGTTATACTTTTTGGGGAGAGGGCTAACTTTTTTCAAACCAAAACTGCATACCATTTTATGACAACTGCCTTGGATCTTTTGCAGCTTGTCTGTTTAATTGGTTCTTTATGGTCCTTTCTTTTTACTAATCTATTTTGTCTTTATGGTCTTTCTAATCTTTGGGATTGTTTTATTTTGCAGACAGTGGATAATGATCTAGCTTTGAAGATATATATAAAAGCTAGGGCAACTCCAAAAGTTGTTGCGGCATTTGCTGAGCGAAGGGAGTTTGACAAGATTTTAATATATTCAAAGCAGGTGACTTGGATATACATATACTTTCCCTACTATTACCAGAATCTTCATATATTATTGAAGCCAATAA
This sequence comes from Carya cathayensis, assembly GCA_011037825.1. Classification (NCBI taxonomy): domain Eukaryota; kingdom Viridiplantae; phylum Streptophyta; class Magnoliopsida; order Fagales; family Juglandaceae; genus Carya; species Carya cathayensis. The sequence goes on along the minus strand of QGSO01000161.1, from coordinate 471,533 downwards.
TTACTTTCAAAATAAATCACTGCCAATTTAGACCTTTGTCATATTATGTGATATAATTTGTAATAAGTACTCGTTGATGCTCATCTTACTGATGGTTTTCTTTACCAATGCAGGTTGGGTTCACACCTGATTATTTGTTCCTTCTGCAAACAATTTTGCGATCAGATCCGCAGGTGTGTGGATTATTTTGTATTAGAAATTTTGAGGCATATATTTTTCTTTTTCCTAACTAGGACATTAGAATTAAGTTGGATGCAACATTTGAAGGTTCATATGCCAGATCCAGGTATTAAATTGTATTAGGCTATTGGCAGTTTCTTTTGCTTCGTCATAGAAATATCGCTTATTAACTTATGATTCTCTTCTCAAATGTTGAATGTTTCTTTGTGCGGCACTACATGTTGCCTGATGATACTTATTAAAAAAAAAACATGTTGCCCGATGTTTACTGTGTTTATGATATAGGATAATTTGCGACTTTCTTGATTGCAGGGGGCTGTTAATTTTGCATTAATGATGTCCCAAATGGAGGGAGGCTGCCCCATTGACTACAACACAATAACAGATTTGTTTCTTCAGGTTCAATTCGAGGACTTTATATTTATTGTTTTATCAGTTTACAAGTCTGTAATCTTTATTTTCTTTTGAGGATAATATCTTTGATATGAAGTCGTTGAAGTGAGATATTTTGGACTTTTTTCTAATCTCTGTTTAGTATGTTCAGATTTTGTACTAGCAGAAAATTATTGTATTCTCTTGTTACTGATATTTGCAACCTGAAAACTTCCTATTACTGATGATTTGCTGTTGTTGCTCAGAGGAATTTAATCCGTGAGGCAACAGCTTTTTTGTTGGACGTGCTCAAGCCAAATCTACCTGAGCATGGATTCCTTCAAACTAAGGTACAGTTCTTATTAATTGTATTTGATTTTAACTTCTTATTCTCTTAATGTGATGTTTCATAGCTCGCTCTCCATGTTTTTACTTGTTTCAGTTTCATCTTCTGTTCTGTTTCAGGTTTTGGAAATCAATCTTGTGACATTTCCAAATGTCGCGGATGCTATTTTAGCCAATGGTATGTTTAGTCATTACGACCGTCCACGTATTGCGCAGCTTTGTGAAAAGGCTGGTTTATACTTGCGGGCCATACAGGTATGCTTGCTGCTGGAACTTTGATCGCAAAACTCGTTACAAGGTGGTGAATTATCTCCTGGTCTGAATTGTTTTTCATTGTGCAGCACTATACAGAGTTGCCTGATATTAAACGGGTCATTGTGAACACACATGCAATTGAACCACAGGTTTGGTCTCAAATGCTTATCCATAGCTTGGGTCAAATGGGAATAGGTGAAATTTTCTGATCATTTGCTGCTTTCCAGTCTCTTGTTGAATTCTTTGGAACTCTTTCTAAAGAATGGGCTCTTGAGTGCATGAAAGATCTTCTTGTGGTCAATCTTAGAGGCAATCTTCAGATAATTGTGCAGGTAAAGTAGTGTTTCTTTTGTCCGATGTTGCTGTTACTGCTGTTTTTTAACAGAAGCCTTACATGATATTTTTTTGGCAGACTGCCAAAGAATACTCTGAGCAGTTGGGTGTAGAAGCATGCATAAAACTATTTGAGCAGTTCAAATCTTATGAAGGATTGTACTTCTTCTTAGGTTCATATTTGAGTTCCAGGTACCCTTCTATATATTGTGAAAGAAATGGAAAAACTGACATTTGACTCCATGCATGAGGTGGGCAATTTTCTTTTTCCTTTAATTTTCGTTACTTTCTATACAGTGAGGATCCTGATATTCACTTCAAGTACATTGAAGCTGCTGCTAAAACCGGCCAAATCAAGGAGGTAGAGCGTGTGACCCGGGAATCAAACTTTTATGACGCTGAAAAGACAAAGAACTTTCTGATGGAAGCCAAGCTTCCAGATGCACGTCCTCTGATTAATGTCTGTGATCGTTTTGGTTTTGTTCCGGATCTCACCCATTACCTGTACACAAATAACATGCTGCGATATATTGAAGGTTACGTTCAGAAGGTATATATTTTATTAGTTTTGCTTATACACACACCTATATAAGTTATATATATAGTCAGTGACTTCTATTTTTTTTATTTCTTGCGAAGCTTAGTCAATGTCAAGTGAAGTATATATTTCTTGGTCTGCTTGATAGGTCAATCCAGGGAATGCTCCTCTAGTTGTAGGGCAGCTGTTAGATGATGAGTGCCCTGAAGATTTTATCAAAGGCCTAATTCTTTCTGTTCGTTCTCTTCTTCCTGTTGAACCCCTGGTGGAGGAATGTGAGAAGAGGTGTGCTATTTCTTCATCATGCTCCATTTCCAAAGTCATTTTTTTGTTATGTTTAATTGTTGCTTGTCTTTTTCTCTTTCTCTTTTTTCCTTTTTGCAGGAATCGTCTCCGCTTGCTCACTCAGTTCCTAGAGCATCTTGTGAGTGAGGGAAGCCAAGATGTGCATGTTCACAATGCTCTGGGCAAAATCATCATAGATAGCAACAATAATCCAGAGCATTTTCTCACAACCAACCCATACTATGATTCGCGTGTTGTGGGAAAATATTGTGAAAAAAGGGATCCTACTCTTGCTGTTGTTGCTTACCGCAGAGGGCAGTGTGATGATGAACTTATAAATGTCACAAATAAAAACTCCTTGTTCAAACTTCAGGCCAGGTTTGTACATTTCTGCATCCCAATACGATTTTCACAAATTTTTAGCAACTTTTCCTTTTGCTAGTCTGGTGGATCTCCTGTTTACTTCCTGTGAACCTTGATACCTCCCTCTTCTGAATAAAAATATTATAATTTATAAAAAAAAGGTTTGGACATTTTTGCTTGCTTTTAGATATGAACCTACATTTTAGCACTTTAATTTGGCATGCTGGTTTCATTTACCTGTTTTTCCATCAGATATGTGGTAGAAAGGATGGATGGTGAGCTCTGGGAGAAAGTTCTTGATCCTGAAAATGAGTACAGAAGACAGCTAATTGATCAAGTTGTGTCTACGGCTTTGCCCGAAAGCAAGAGTCCTGAGCAAGTATCAGCAGCTGTAAAAGCTTTCATGACAGCAGATCTTCCACATGAACTAATTGAGCTGCTTGAGAAGATTGTACTCCAAAATTCTGCATTTAGTGGAAACTTTAATCTGCAGAATCTGCTGATCCTCACTGCCATAAAGGCTGACCCGTCAAGAGTTATGGACTATATTAATAGGTTAGACAATTTCGATGGACCTGCTGTTGGGGAGGTTGCTGTGGAAGCTCAATTGTATGAAGAAGCATTTGCCATCTTTAAAAAGTTCGATTTGAATGTTCAGGCTGTGAATGTCCTCTTGGATAATATTCGTAGCATTGAACGAGCAGTAGAGTTTGCATTCCGGGTAGAAGAAGATGCTGTTTGGAGCCAAGTGGCCAAGGCTCAACTACGAGAGGGGTTAGTGAGTGATGCTATTGAGTCGTTTATCCGTGCAGATGATCCCACCCAATTTTTAGATGTCATACGGGCTGCTGGCGATGCAAACGTGTACCATGACTTGGTGAGGTACCTTCTAATGGTTAGGCAAAAGACCAAAGAGCCCAAGGTGGACAGTGAACTCATTTATGCTTATGCTAAGATTGATCGGCTCAGTGACATTGAAGAATTCATTCTCATGCCAAATGTTGCTAATCTCCAGAATGTTGGAGATCGTTTATATGATGAAGCCCTATATGAGGCGGCGAAGATCATATATTCATTTATCTCTAACTGGGCTAAGCTGGCAATTACTCTGGTGAAACTAAAACAGTTTCAAGGTGCTGTTGATGCAGCTCGGAAAGCCAACAGCTCGAAAACATGGAAAGAAGTTTGCTTTGCTTGTGTTGATGCTGAGGAATTCCGCTTGGCTCAGATATGTGGTCTGAACATCATCATACAGGTGCCATTCATTTTTGAAGTGCATCTAACGTTTGCATCATCTTGCTTATGGAAGTTATTATATGGTTTCATATTTGGGTGTTAACCTGTCAAGGTGTAGCATGGTGGTCAAAGGTGGGCTTGGGATGAACTGTAGACTTTGATTTAAGTTTGAAGTTTGATTCTGCAATAGGAGTTTATCTAGATAAATTGATACATGCTACGGCAGGTAGGGTTTTGTAGCTGAGGTTTATTACCCAGGGGAGGGCCTGAAGGGTCCTACCTTGGTTTGGTTCCATGTCATAAATTTCGCTCTGATGTAGAAGCAGATTCCACTCCTGTCCCCCCCCTCCCCTCTGCTGCAACAGAATACGGGGGTCTAGCCATCATCAATCTAATTGCCATATTCCTGGGCTGGGATCTGTACTTTTGGTCCACTCTTTTACAAGATAATTAGTTTGTTGCTTGTTTTAGAATCCCGTATTTTTTTTTGATAAGTAATAAGTTATTTCATTGACATAAATATCAAGATAGGCATAACCCAGGTACACTGGAAGAGAATCCCGTATCTATTTACTACTTAATTCTGTTTATTTTGCTATCTAAGGTGGATGATTTGGAAGAGGTCAGTGAGTTTTACCAGAACAGGGGATGCTTTAATGAACTCATTTCTCTGATGGAGAGCGGACTAGGTTTGGAACGTGCTCATATGGGCATCTTTACTGAGTTGGGAGTTCTATATGCAAGATATCGTCCGGAGAAGCTTATGGAGCACATTAAATTGTTCTCAACCCGTCTGAACATTCCAAAGCTCATACGAGCTTGTGATGAACAGCAGCACTGGAAGGAATTAACTTACTTATACATCCAATATGATGAGTTTGACAATGCTGCAACCACCATAATGAACCACTCCCCTGAAGCATGGGACCACATGCAATTCAAGGATGTGACAGTCAAAGTTGCAAGTGTTGAGCTCTACTACAAGGCTGTGCATTTCTACTTGCAAGAGCATCCTGATCTTATTAACGACCTTCTTAATGTGCTTGCCCTTCGTGTGGACCACGCCCGTGTAGTGGATATAATGCGAAAGGTATGAATTTCAAATTATTTTGTCATTAACATTTTCTCTATGATGCTTAAAAAAAAAAAAACATTCTCTCTATGATGGGGAAGTTGTTGATTGATTTGTTGGTGGAAATAATTGTCTATAGTATCTTTTTTCTTTGCTATCCTTTTGGGTGTCAGGCTGGTCACCTCCGTCTTGTGAAGCCGTACATGGTTGCAGTCCAGAGCAACAATGTTGCTGCTGTAAATGAAGCTTTGAATGAGATTTATATAGAGGAGGAGGACTATGATAGACTACGTGAGTCAATCGATCTGCATGATAACTTTGATCAGATAGGCCTTGCACAGAAGGTGAGTTGAAAAATCTTTTAGTCACTGGAAGTTCTTGATGGTGGAACTCTTATTAACCCTTACTGTTAATGAAAAAATGTGCAGATTGAGAAACATGAGCTTCTTGAGATGAGGCGCGCTGCTGCTTATATTTATAAGAAAGCAGGAAGATGGAAGCAGTCCATTGCATTGTCAAAGAAAGATAATCTTTACAAGGATGCCATGGAGACGTGCTCACAGTCTGGCGATCGTGAACTTTCAGAGGAGTTGCTTGTCTATTTCATCGAGCAGGTTTGTGTTCTTATGTTTTTTTTCAAGATGGTACATGGTTCCAAAAGAAAGCAAGGATCACACATCTATATATCATTGACTTGTACTTGTTCTCCTCCTCCCGTCCCACCCCTATCTTCTTGATTTTTCTTCCTGGATTATGATATTTGGATAAGAAGAAATATAAGCCATTAGACTATAGTGCTGCTATAATCGTTTATGTTATATTTTGATCAGAAATTCCATGTGCCTTTGTTGTCATTTTACTTGTTTTTGGCTCTGATAAATCATACCCTTGTTTTCGGGATAATCTCCTATTTTCTGTCTGATGCATTGCTCCAGATGTGTTTACTTGAAGACTTGAAGTTTGGGTTCACCTGTGAAAACTACTTGGTATTATTGTCTAATATGTGCCCTGACATATATGCAGGGAAAGAAAGAGTGTTTTGCATCATGCCTCTTTGTTTGTTATGATTTAATACGGCCAGATGTTGCTCTTGAGCTAGCATGGATGAACAATATGATTGATTTTGCCTTCCCATACCTCTTGCAGGTATACCTTTTTTTATGTCAACATAATTTTTCGTCTTCTTCTTCTTCTTCTTCTGCTAACATCTAGTTATTTAATTTTTAAAAGTTTATTCGAGAGTACACAAGCAAGGTAGATGATCTTGTCAAGGGCAAACTTGAAGCTCAAAATGAGGTGAAAGCTAAAGAGGAGGAGGAGAAGGACTTGGTTGCACAGCAGGTATGGCTATCTGCCAACATCTTTTTCTGTCATTGAGGAAGCCTTTTCTGCACCTAGAAATTATGGTTCTGGGTAGAGTTTGAATTCAGGTTGCCCCAAACCAATCGGGCTTTGGCTGCCTTGGATCTGATTGTAAGGACACATTGTAGGCCTCATTACCGTATGTAATTGACTGGGAATAATATATTGAAAAGTTAAATTTCCTTTCTAAAGTATTACTTATCAAAAAAAAAAAAAAAAATTCCTTTCTAAAGTATTATTCTGTTTGAAAAATCGTCTAAATTATACCATTGTTTAGATAAACTTCTTTAGTCATACCTGAGTCTAGATCATTATGGGACATTTTGAACTGCCATTTAGCGTAGATAAAAAGGTGTCTCTAGAGCTTTAAAATCACGAAATTAGTAATGAAAAGACTGATTTGTATGTTTTCCTTATCCGCAGAATATGTATGCCCAGTTGCTGCCTCTTGCTTTGCCTGCACCGCCAATGCCAGGTGTGGGTGGAGGTTTTGCTCCACCACCAATGGGTGGGATGGGAATGCCTCCGATGCCAGCCTTCGGTATGCCACCAATGGGTCCTCCACCTTACTGATCTCTGTGTTGGGGAAGACACACGAGACAACTACTTGTAGGTAGTCCGGGATTTTCTGTCTACTTTTTGGAGTCCTATAAAAAAAGGTAGAAACTTCAAAGCTTGGTAGCAGACAATCTCTCTCTCTCTTGGCAGTTTTATTGTTTATGGAGTTGTGGTATGTCTTATTGTTCTTTAAGTTGCATAACCAAATATTTCTTTTGTGGTGGTTTGAGGCTGAACTGAGCAGGCGATGTTTGACTGATCTTTATGAGACCTGGAATGTGTTTCGGGGCGGCAAACCTGCCACGTATATAGGTTTTTATTTTTGGTTTCTTGAGTCGTTAGTGTCAACTGTCGAAAAATATTAGGTTCTTACTGTGGGTTTAGGAAATTTTGTACACTTTGTATTTTCGTGTAATACAGTTTTCATGTCTAATTTTCTAATCGGTCTTCATTCATGTTTTGTTTTTCCAAATTCTTGCCCGTGTTATTTTCTTTTCTCAAGTGTTTTGTCAAATCTATTTTGAGGCACACATCGAAAGGTGATGAATCCTTCATTGTGAGAGTGTGGAGATGTGAGCCTATGAGGGAATTTCTAGTTACTACTTACTAGGGATTGTATTTGGGGGACTCCTTAAAGCTGCCTATGAATTACAGCTGCCTCTGCGAGTTCTCCCCGCATACAGCTTAAGCAGCGAAGACTCTTTCCTTCACCCTTTGTTGTAGCCAAGCTTATTGCTAGCCTTTCGGCTAGAGCCAAGCTTCGATCCTGACTACACCTCTCTTTTAGTTGCCTTATTCCATCACTCGAGGTCCATGTTATCATTGGCAAAGATCTCTCGATTGCTCGTGGCTAGGCAAGCTTGGAAGCAAGCTACCTGACACTTATCTTGCCTCTTTTCTTGTTATTAGTAAGATGATTGCCCCTTTTCTAGGGCTGCAAACGAACCGAATCAAGTCGAATTTGAACAAGGACACTTAATCTTGATTTAATATGTTTATTCGCTCGAACTCGGTTCGAACTCGAATAAAATTCGAATATCCTTGCTCAAACTCGTTTTGTTAACTATTAATGTTTTTTGAATTCGACTCGAGCTTGACTAAAAATTAACAAATGACGTTTTTGACTTCAACATTCATTCCTATTCGTGTAGCTTAACATTCTTCGAATGATCTGTTTTTCTTTCCTTTCTCCCAAATCAACAAAAAAGGAAATCTACTACAAAGGTACCCAGAGGCAATGACAACGCACATTTCCTTATGCCAAAAAGAATCGAGGTTGAGGGGTTTTGCCTATAGTGGTTCTCCTTGCCTTTAGTGATTGACCAAACAAATAGGATCTACCTAGATCTAGGTCTGTTAATAATCGAATGGTCTTTCAACCTTCCTTCATTGGATTTTGATAGCCGCATAGATCTCATGAGACCAGCCCACTATTCCTATAAAAAAAACCCCTACCCTTTCCCTTCGCTACTAGGAGAGTAAACAACTTATATGCACTGGACCTTAAGTCGAATTGATTTGTCAAGTGAAACGTCCATGATTGATGGTTCATTAAAGTCCATTGATTTAAACTCCTTCCCCTTTCTCAACTATGAATAAGATCGAGAAGGCTTGAAAGCCACCGAACTAGGAACGAAAATGAAAGCCTTTCGATTCACTCTCCATTCAGGATTCCTTCTAGCATTAGTTAAGCTCGCTCCTCTTTTGTTGGGTTGGAGCACATATATTGAGAATAGACAAAAAAGAATATCTTTTTCATTCCTTGTTGATTTTATCTACAAGACGAACACCTGTGGTGGCTGAAGATCCATTCCTGCAAACCCCCATGCAAATAAAAATAATTAAAGCCTGACAGATCGGGTGAGGAACAAACTCCCATTGCCCCTTGCATGGTGGCGTGGAGCCCCTTCCACCTTTGGAGGGACTGTTGTGGGAGGCTTAAACCCTCTTCGTTCCTACCACTTTTCTCTTCAAGGTAGGTGGATGTGGGCATGCCCCTGGGTTAAGGTGATTCATTTCTCTCTGGCCCTCCCCCATAAAAAATTGGGCAATCTCTCCCGTGTAGGTCCTATCTCCACACCTTGGGAGGGGTTAAAACATTAAAGATTTAGAAATTTCCACATATTTTGTTACTTATTGGGACCACCATTTTGGCTACGCTGATAAATACCCCGTTTATGGCAAAATGCCAATTTCTACAAACTCATCTATTCTTTCCACCTAATTATAGCACTCTCCTCTTGTGTTTGTTTGAACCAGATTGTGATCTACTTCAGGCGGGATGACATTTTATAGAGAAGAGTAATTTTTTATTGGATTAATTTCCATGGCCCCAAAAGGTTCCTGGGGTTCCATGTTTCTTTGAATCAAACAAGTCAATGGAATAGCTAGATAACATAGTTTATGTTATAAGTTCCTAAGGCGCCATGTGGATGTGAGGGGAAGACGAGATAGCAAGGGAAGATTTACTGCTATCAATAAAAGAATGCTTTGAAACGGCATAGCTTTGGAGAAAGTGGAACTCTAAATTTTTACTACATATTGCGTTTTACTACAAATTCTAGAGGAATGTATTAGGTTGTTTGTACAGTTGCCACGTGGAAAGTTTGTTAGTTTGTTATTCTGATGTATGTTTTGTTGCAATGGATGTATATAGGAAGAGGGAACGAAAGGGACATCTTATCCAAACCTTATGAACGTCTATAATTGTGGAGGTTGAATTACCTCGAACTAATCCATGGCATTTCTATGAGAATTTCATCACTCCGTTTTATCTATTTCTTTTTATGTTTATTATAATTGTTTGGGGATTTAATTTTCATTGGAGTCTAGTGGCCAACTTCATAATAGTTGGTATCAGAGACCCGATTCTGATGCCAGACAACACTAGATTCAAATAGCAGCAAGAGACCCTTCAATGCTAGGTTGAGTCCTATGAGGAGAATACACAAGGAACTAAGGAGAGGTTAAAGCAACTCGTTGACATGATAAGGACGATTGTTACTAATCAAACACAGAAGGCCAACAAAGAATTACCCATGGGAAATGAAATGGAGTTTCAGGATCCTAGAAGAAATCTTACAAGGCGAGTTAGACTGAATTTCCCTCGCCTTGATAATGAAAATCCATTGAAGTAGATGTTAAGGCTCAACAGTACTTTGAGTTTCATCAAACCATTCTTGCTCACCAGCTTATTATAGCCTTGTATCATATGTAGCGAGAAACCCTAATTTGGTATCAAGATGCTTTGGAGAGTGGACAATTTAATAATTGAGAGACCTTTACACGAGCAATGCAGGTTATATTCGGGCTTATAGCTTATGACGATTCGATGGAGGCACTCACTAGGCTCAAGCAGACTACCACTATAGTGGTGTATAAGGCCCAATTTGAATCCCTATCGAATCTGTTGAGGGGACTATCGGGCAGTCACAAATTAAGTTGCTTTCTCAGTGTATTGAAAGATGAGATTAGGCTGCCCATTCGAATGCTGAAGCCAATTAACTTGAGTGTTGCGTTTGGTCTAGCCAAGATAGAAGAAGAGTATTTACTGAGCACCAAAAAGGTCTTTAAACTAGCTAGGGAGACTCTTAGACTCATTGGGGACAATCTAGAGATAGCAGTAGTAAATGTAAGAAGTCCTACCCACTTGCAAGAAGAATTTCATCAGCTTAAATGAATGAAAAGAGAAAAAATGACTATTATCATTGTGGAGGAAAATATAAATGTAGCTCATGTATGTAAAAATCATAGCATATATTTGTTACAATTAGTAGATGAAATAGTAGAACAAAAAAGAGAAGATGTCTTTTATAACTCCAAGGAGGTAGAGGAAGGGTTAGTGGTAGTGACAACAGAGAGGGAGCTCAGGATTTCTCTTAATGCCATCACTGGAACTCCAAGTTCCAACTTCTTGGATCCTTCAACAATGAAGAGAGCAAGGATGGCTATGGAATCATGGATCCCACTATCAGATTATCTGTGATGGTAGCTGTTGGTGACATAATCAAGAGTGATGATTTGTGCAGAGAAGTGAAGCTGAAGATTCAAGGTAACCATTTCTTCCTTGACGTCTATGTTTTATCCTTAGGTGGTTGTGATGTTGTACTTGGAGTGTGTTGCCTTGAAACCTTAGGACCTATTATTTGAAATTTTTCCTAGTTATCTATGGAATTTAAGTGAAGGAAAAATGGTAAGGCTAACTGGTCTCAGTTTGATAAATCTGACATTTGAAAGGGATAATAAATTGATGTTAGCATCAGTACACAAGGTGGATGGGTTGTTAGTTCAGTTGCTATTCATGGAAGAGAGTTTGCAGGATGATAATCAGGAGGTGGAAATAAATAAGTGTTGGAAGAATTTTATGGTTTTAATGAACCCATGGGTTTACCCCCAAAAAGAACTCATGATCACATGATCATACTTAAAGATGGTACTACCCCCATTTCATCCAGACCTTATAGGTACCTCTATTACCAGAAATCTGAAATTGAAAGGTTGGTGTCATAATTATTGAAGTCTGAGGTGATAAGGCCAAACTCTAGTCCCTTTTCATCACCTGTTTTATTGGTGCGTAAGATGGATGGGAGTTGGAAGTTATGCGTCGACTATAGAGCTCTAAACCAAGAAACTATAAAAGAAAAGTTTCCTATTCCTATAATTGATGAGCTCTTAGATGAATAACACGGGTTATTGGTATCTTCCAAAGTCCAAACTCGATTTGAGGTCTGGGTACCATCAAATCAAAGTTGTGCCTAAGGATATTGCCAAAACTGCATTTAGAACTCAAGAGTTTTTAATGATGTCATTTGGACTTACTTATATCCCCTCCACTTTTTAGGGGTTAATGAACCATGTTTTAAAGCCATTTTTAAGAAAATTTGTGTTGGTTTTCTTTGACGATATTTTGGTGTATAGTAAGAACGTGAGGGAGCATCTAAACCATTTGAGACCAGTGTTGAAGGTGTTAATAGATCATAAGCTATATGCCAAAAGGACAAAATGTAAGTTTGGAGTAAGGGAAGTGGGATATTTGGAGCACATAATATCAGTAGAGGGAGTGAAGGTAGATCCCTTTAAGGTGGTTTCTATTCTAGATTAGCCATTATCCAAAAACCCAAAATCATTGAAGGAATTTTTGGACTTACCTGGTTATTACTGAAATTTTATTAGGAATTATGGACTTATTGTAGCCCCCCTTACTACTTTATTGAGGAAGAATGCATTTGCATAGGATGCAAGGGTGACACAAGCATTTAATGAGCTCAAGTTGGCATGACTAGACCACTTGTTATGAAGTTACTAGATTTCTCCAAGACATTTATCATCGAGTGCAATGTAAGTGGGAAGGGGATTAGGGTAGTATTCATGCAATTGGGTCATCCTATAGCTTATATGAGTAAGGTTTTGAAGGGGAAGGCTCTCTTACTTTCCATTTATAAAAATGAGTTACTAGCTTTAGTAGTTGTTGTTCAAATGTGAAGAGCCTACTTATTAGACAAATCCCTCATTGTGAAAACAAACCAGTAGGCACTTAAGAGTTAAGTTTCTATTAGAACAAAAGGTGGGCAATGTGGCCCAACAAAAGTGGATAACAAAGGTGATGCAATATGGTTTCAATATTGAGTATAAAAAATGGAAGAAAAATAAATTGGCTGATGCACTTTTTAGAAAACATGAAGTAGAATATGAGGTAGAATGACTTTTGGTAGTAATTACCTTCCCAACACCAATATGGATTGAAGAGCTTAAGGAGAGTTATACAAGATCCCCAAAAATGACAAACCACAAACCTGTTAACACAACTCAGGAATAACCAAGAAATGCCAAAAGGGTTCACTCTCCTCAATGATCTAATTCTTATAAAGGGGATGATTGTAATTGTTCCTAAATCCTCGTTTAGAGCCAAGGTTCTTTAATATATTAATGTTAATCTGCAAGCTAGACACTCAGGTTATTTGAAGACATATCAGAGGGTAAAGAAAGATTTTTTTATTTTTTTTGGTAGGAATGAAGAGGGATATTAAGCAGTTGATACAAGAGTGTGATGTGTACCAAATTTCCAAGAATGAGATTGTACCACCTGCAAGGTTACTGCAGCCTCTTCCTATTCGTCAACAAGCTTGGAAAGATATCTCAATGAATTTCATTGAGGATTTAACCTTATCCCAAGGGCACAATATGATTTTTGTAGTTACAGATAAATTTACTAAGTATGAGCATTTTATGGCCCTGTCTCACCCATACCATGCGCAAAATGTGGCACAAGTGTTCTTTGATGGGGTTTTCAAACTAGATGACCTACCCAAGTCTATAGTCTCTGATATGAACCATGTTTTCTTGAGTTCATTCTAGAAAGCCCTATTCAACTTTCAAGTGTCTACCTTAAATTATAGTTCCACTATCATCCCCAATTGGATGGTCAAACGAAGGCCTTGAATAAATGTTTAGAAGGTTATCTAAGATGTTATGCAACGACTAAACCTAGGAGATGGTCTTCATGGTTATCAATGACCAAATGGTCATACAAAAACTTTCAAACCACTATCAAGATCTCTCATTTTGAGGCGCCCTTTACAGTTACCCAATGCCAAGGATCCTCTTTTATGTACCAGATGCTTTGAGTAACAAAGTTGTGGATTAGCTATTATGCACCCAAGAGTAGGTTAGAGCTTTGTTAAAGGAGAATCTAAATGTTGTCTAGAATTGTATGAAGGTGTATGCAGATAAGAAAAGCACAAAGTGGCAATTTGAAGTCAGAGATTGGGTTTACCTCCGCCTTCAGTCATACTATCAAAAGTCTGTAGTCATGCACCTCCACACGAAGCGAGCTTCGTGGTTCTACGGGTCGTTCCAAGTTGTATAGAGGCTGGGCATCATCGCCTACCTCTTGAATCTGCCGATGAACTCAAAGGTACACCTTGTATTCCACGTGTCCTGCTTGAAGAACTCTTGACCCTACCCCCAGTCAATGCATACAGGGAAGTCCAACCATAACTTGAAGAACTCTTGGATCGCTGCCTCAAACGTGTGGGTCTTCGGCATGTGACAGAGGTATTGGTAAAGTGGGCAGGGGCTATGGCAGAAGACAATAGATGGGAACCAGTTTGGAAGTTGCAAGAACTTTACTCACACCTTGTAGACAAGGTTCTCTAAGTGGGGGGGAGTTGTTATGAGTTTCTGAGGTGTCACGTGGATGGGAGGGAACAATGAGATAGCAATTAAAGATTTACTACTTTCAATAAAAGAATGCTCTAAAATGGCATCACTTAGGAGAAAGTGGAACTTTGCATTTTTACTACACATTGTTTTTTACTACATATTCTAGAAAAATGTATTAGGTTGTTTGTACGGCTGCCGCATGGAAAGTTTGTTAGTTTGTTATTTTGTTGTGATGGATGTATGAGGAAAGGGGGGAACAAAAGGGTCATCTTATCCAAAACCTTATGAATGTCTATATTTGTGGAGGTTGGATTACCTTGAACTAATCCGTGGAATTTCTATAAAAAAAAAAAAATTATCACTCAGTTTTATCAATTTCTTCTTCTGTTCAAAATAATTGTTTGGAGAGTCAATTTTTATTGGAGTCCAATGGCCAACTTGATAACAGTCTATATTATGCTTGCTAACTACTAAATTAAGACTTTTTTTGGGGGGGGGGGGGGGGGGGGGGGGGGGGGGGGGGGGGGGGGGGGGGGGGGGGGGGGGGGGGGGGGGGGGGGGGGGGGGGGGGGGGGGGGGGGGGGGGGGGGGGGGGGGGGGGGGGGGGGGGGGGGGGGGGGGGGGGGGGGGGGGGGGGGGGGGGGGGGGGGGGGGGGGGGGGGGGGGGGGGGGGGGGGGGGGGGGGGGGGGGGGGGGGGGGGGGGGGGGGGGGGGGGGGGGGGGGGGGGGGGGGGGGGGGGGGGGGGGGGGGGGGGGGGGGGGGGGGGGGGGGGGGGGGGGGGGGGGGGGGGGGGGGGGGGGGGGGGGGGGGGGGGGGGGGGGGGGGGGGGGGGGGGGGGGGGGGGGGGGGGGGGGGGGGGGGGGGGGGGGGGGGGGGGGGGGGGGGGTGGGGGGGGGGGGGGGGGGGGGGGGGGGGGGGGGGGGGGGGGGGGGGGGGGGGGGGGGGGGGGGGGGGGGGGGGGGGGGGGGGGGGGGGGGGGGGGGGGGGGGGGGGGGGGGGGGGGGGGGGGGGGGGGGGGGGGGGGGGGGGGGGGGGGGGGGGGGGGGGTTTGGTTTTCAGGAGAGCAAAATGCCATTTTAGCTATAATTAGCACCCATGCCATGTTTATTGGGAATCTTAGTAATTGGAAAAGGTCAACAAGGCATCAAGGTCCTATAAACAATCTAGTGGGGAGTCTATTGTTTAACACATTCCATGGTCTTTGATTCATAGAGTATTCGGTTGGACTGACATGATTAAACTATACCTTCCAATGAATAGGGCTGCTCTCTCTCTCTCTCTCTCCTATTTTTCATTAGCCATGAGAACTGAATCCATTTAAATTTCACTCAAAACCTTATGTGGGAAGCACAACCCAACATGCGTGGTTACAGAATGATTACCTCATGCTCAAGACGCTCACCTTTCTCCACTAATTACTACCAGCTTGGGTAAGACTTAAGTCAAATCTCCCATAAAATTCTCAATAATTTCAAACCTGCTCTCACTTTCTCCATAAAGGATTTTGGTTGGTGGACAATTACATAAGTAAATAATGTATAATGCGATCTACGATATGGCTATCTTACCAACATCTTCTGTAGTAATGTGGGATAAGAGTGTCAACACCTCCATTCCATCTCATTTAAAATAAAAAGAACAATACTATTTATCATATTTGTGAATGCCATGTCACCATAACAGGATGTCAATGGGATATTGATATCGCATATCTAAAAAAATCAAAGTGCTGAAAATTATAATATTATCCTAACGAGTTTGATGCTTACAAAATAATGTATACACATACTATTTATTATACGATCTATCAGCCGTAAAAAGTTTTATACGAATATATTTTTATGTTAATTGATGTGGTAAATCTTCATATTAGTATAATATCTAGTGGGTTAATAACTAGAGTTATAAATAGAATTTTCTATTTCATTTTTTATCTTAATTTAGAGTTAATAATCTCGTTAAAAGAAAAAAAAAATTGGGAAAAGAGGTGTTGCCTAACACTGACCCAAGATAGGAAATTCTATATCAGGAGTAGGGCGTCACTACTTTTTGCAACCAAACATACCCCTTGTCTCTCTCCCGTTCTCTCGATCTCTTATAAAGCGGGAGCCTCGAGCCTTTTCCACGCAAGCTTTTACAGACACTCTAACCCTCTTTCACTCTGCTAGAAAACCTCACTTATTCCTATTCTTGTAGCCGAATTCCAATCCCCTTTTCTCTAGGATTTTTGTAGAAGATAGTATGGCGAGCACAGAACCGGAGCACGAGCACAGAGAAGACGAGGAAGCCGTCGCCAACGATGACGAGGACACCGGTGCTCAGGTCGCCCCGATCGTCAAGCTCGAGGCGGTCCCTGTGTCCACCGGAGAGGAGGACGAAGATCCCATTCTCGATCTGTACGATTTATTTATATATGTCCTGCCTTGTTCCTCTAAATCTAGGGTTTTTTTAATCATTTTGAAAAGATGGATACGATTTGATTTTGGTTCGCACCTGCAGGAAATCGAAGCTCTACCGATTCGATAAGGATGGGAACCAGTGGAAGGAGAGAGGTGCCGGTACTGTGAAGCTCCTCAAGCACAAGGAGACCAGCAAGGTCCGCCTGGTTATGAGACAGTCCAAGACCCTCAAGATCTGCGCCAACCATCTCGGTCTGTTTCAATTTGAGTTAGTTTGATTTTCTTGGTTAGGCTAGTGTTTTTAATCTTTCTTTGTAAAGGTAGGGTTCTTTTTATCTGATGCGGGGATCTTCTGTATTATTTTCTCAGTTCTTCCGACGATGACGGTACAGGAACACGCTGGGAACGAGAAGTCGTGTGTGTGGCATGCGACTGATTACGCGGATGGTGAACTGAAGGAAGAGCTTTTCTGCATTAGATTTGCTTCCATTGACAGTGAGTCTTGATCTCCTTAATAGAATCACAGTATATTTAAATTTTGATCTGTAAATCTTGATGTGCTTTTAGATGCTAGCCAAGTATTCTAGTTCTTTTTTCCACAATCGATTAGTTTTAATAATCTGAGTGATCAATAAAATTGGGCACCGTCCTTTTATGTAATGAAAAAAGATCTGAATGCAGTTCACATGGTTTTCTTGGGTGGGGGCCATTGTTTGTAATGGACTAAATGTCCATGACTTTCTTCTTTCAGTTGTAAACTCCAGTTAGGTATTTCTCAAGTATGAACTTGGAATTTGCCTATTATTATGAATAAAACTACTTGATTATCGATAAAAAAATATATATATATAATATATGCAGGCATCATGCAAAGATTTTACTGCGTTATTGTGATGTTGCACAAGTTATTAAAAAGTTATGTGAAGTTAGGGGTAAAAGAAAAAACTCAGAATGGAAATGTGATCACAAGCGTCAAGAACTGTGATTTTGTCACTATCACACCTGATTTTCCATTAGTTTAGCCACTATGATCTTAATTGAGGTGATCTCAAATGATTGTAGTACATATTTCATGTAATCTTAGAAATTTCATTCATTAGATTTGAACGACTTGAGGGTTCTGTAATTGAAAGAGACCTCAATTCTTAGATGATATCCGTGCTGAGTCAATAGAGGATTTAGTTCCGTATTTGAAAATGTGTCCGACTATGTTTTACACTTATCATTGTCTATTTTTCAAACTTGTGTGGTTAAATAATGCTGTTGAAGTGGCAAAAAAAGTTTGAAGGCCATTGGTTTCTAATAAAATTTCTTCTTGTAAAAAAAAATTGTTGGCCGATCAAAACCAAGAACTACACAGTGTAAAGGTTTGCTATTGATTGGAAATCCTAATTTCAATTGTAAAGCATGAAAGTAAATCCACTTTATTGGAGAGCTCACTAAGCCAGCAAATATGTGAAGAAATAAGAAACAATGAATGCGCCATCTTGCTCTAGATATTGGAATGAATTGTGAACTCATTAGATTGATTATTTTTTGGGATGTAAGTGTGCAGGAATAAATGCCCCATGTTGCTATAGATATGATAATCACAGAAAACTATCTTCTTATACAAAAAAATGATAATCACAGAAAACTGTTTGGGAATTTTAGTTTAGATAGAAATATGAATATAAGTATCCTATAACCTTAGTCAACAAGTATTTTCTGCAGTTTACTAGATGCATTTGTGATAATTTCCTGCAACCATCTCTTGTTAAATTAGATTGTTGTGCAAAATTCTTCACTGCATTATATTTCCTGTTAATTTAAAAGGTTACCAACCCAACTATTGTTGACATATTCTTTAGTGCAGTGAAGAATTAAGTACATTGTCCGTTATGTCTTTTTTCCTTGTTCTTTTTAGGAAATAATTCTCTAATTGAGGATATTATTTATATTTTTCTGTATCAGATTGCAAAGCCTTCATGGAGAAGTTTCAAGAAGTCGCGGAATCCCAAGGCAAGAAAGAGGAAAACAAAGATGCTGCTGCAGCTGCTGGGCTTCTTGAGAAGTTAAGCGTTGAAGAAAAGAAAACTGAGGACAAAGCTGGGGAGGAGGCACCCGTTGCATCCAAAAAGGAAACTAAGAGTGATTCAGAAAAAATAGAGAAGAAAGATGAGGAGCCTGCTTCCTCAACTTGAAGAGGTGGTGATTTTAATGCCATAAAATACCTGGCAAAATTATGAGGATGGTTGGCCGACCGTTTTCCGACCCATGACTTGGTATACTCATGCAGCGAAAATTCATAGGATTGTGATTTATAGGTTGGATGGTTTGGGTCGTCTTGTGCGTCCTTCAGATGGAGTCGTTTTCAACATTTGGTCAAACTTCGTTTCTTGTTTGGGTATTTGAGGGTTGTGTTTTTGCGATCTTGGAATTGTCAGAGTTCAGCTTAGTGCTTATCAACACTATTTATTTACTTGATGTATGCTGCGAGTCATTAAGCTCGGGAGGTGATGCAGGAAAGAGCCATTATACACCGAGTTTTGTGCAGAGTATGGAGTTGTTATCTTTCTAGTTAATGATCAAAAGGTCGTCGAATTGTCCATCCATTTCCTGAAGTTCTTTGTATCTGCTTGTGCCTCAAGAATTGTGACCCAAAAAACTTTCTGCTAAAATTAACGAAAGGATGAATTATAGGAAAACAATAAATTCCTCATATCAAAGGTGGCGAATGAAGGATAGAAATGAGGCACTAAATTTCCTATTTCAGGGGCTTTCTGGATGGTTGCAATATTCCATCTATTTATCTATATATATATATATATGCGCGTTAAATATTAGTTGAAGCGAGTGAATTGGATTCATGAGTGCATCTTAAAACCAAAGTTTGGATGGATGCTCTATCCAGAGCAATCAAACAGCCAACCCCCAGCAAGAGACTCTTGGATTGTGAAAGCAATTTTAAGAAGAAAAACGTCTTTTGCGAAGGATGTTGATATATAAGCTCAAGGCAGAAGAAGAGGAGACTCAACACAGGGAGGAAGAGGATTTCCCTAATCTGGAACGTTCATTGGATATCAAGACTTGACAACTAACGATCGGCTGAAATCAAGACAAGACATCAAATCCAAATCAACAAATATATAAACTGGGACTAAGGATTAATTCTTCATGAACCAAAATGGTGGAATACGGATACTGTTAAAACCAAAGCTGTCTTTTGATGACACCAGTGGAGCATGGGAGGAGGATGTTCTACACTTTTCCAGATTCTTTTTGCGTACTAGAAGAGTGTCTCTTTATTGCCCCTTCGATATTCAAACCCTTGCTACTGGCTCCCTCACCGATGGGATCAAGATATTGCTCGACCTTCAAGGACTGCCCAAAACATTAGGTATTTGGGATCTGTCTGGACTATATGTCTAGGTGATGTATAATTCAGGTTTTTTGGGGTTTTTGTGGTATATCCGTGGTGCTTGAGTGAAGGACTCGGGACAACCCTAAAGTTAAGAGTCTCAAACTTGTGTCAGCACAGAATACTACTTTAATATTTTGTGGACTTTTTCATGGTCTAGATCGTGTTAGGCACTTGGGCTTGGCGAACACTTTGTCATCTAGTATAAATCACTAATCACTTAAATGGACTTTTCTTCCCACATAAGATATCTACAGATCCTTTCAGACCAGAAAATAGAAAGATCCGACCCAAGATACCAGGGCCTTGTAATATAGTAAGCTCCAACGTGGCCTGATCTCTTATTGCCTCCTGGCTCCTGCTAATATCAATCACAGAAAGAACAGATCAGCATATGCACACGCGGCAACATCTAAGGTTAGAAACTGAATGATTGCCCTGATGGGACCTCTGAGGGACCCACTAAAACACGGACACGTGGACCAATTGGCTTTCTTTTTTTTGTCCATCAAAGCAACTTTTGGATAGGGTATGTGAGACCCTTCAAACATCCCACAAATCCAATCTTGGAAGGCCGAGCATTGAATCAAAATGGGGGACACACAAAAGAGAGCCATAAATATTTGAAGTAGAAAGCACACCTAACATAACATATCCCCAGTTCTGACTCAAACTCTTTCATTCTTTCCTTTAAAATATCCTCCATCTCTCTCTGCAATCTGCAATATGCAATGTATTCAGAATTTTAGAACAATTGTGGGTTGGAACCCAATAACATCAGGACCAGATAGGAAAACAGACGACAAAGACCAATTTGGTTGTCTTGTTATTCTAATCATCTTTCTTGCAGTTCAAAGCCACAAACATCAATTTTGCCATAAAGAAATCCAATAATGGTGATGAACAAGGACTTGTACGGCTGGAACCCAATGTCATATAACAAAGACAGTCTGATTTGGTTGTTAAGGAAGATATCTCAATTCCTAGTTATGCATCTTATGATTAAAATTCAAACACAATTATTTTTGCCCATAATGTAACAATCTACCTCACGAGCCTCTGACTGTCCAGCTTCCAGAATTGTTAGTTTAAAGTGTCGAGTCTGAGGAATCCTATTAGATAGATTTGTGTGGAATAGGGAGAGTTGGGGAGATTAGACATAAGTATCGTATCTTTAGGTTAGTTGATATCATAATGTGTCTATTTTGTTTCTAATTTGGTGGGTAACATCAAATCTTAGCATCTTATACTGTTTCATAATAAGAATCACAATTACTTTGATGCTGCTTTCAGAATTTTATGGACACCACAGAGAAGTCAGCAGTCCAGACCGGCATTTTCTTGACCACCTTCAATTTCCATCTTTAAGAGTAGAACAATACTTCAATTATTCAACTTTTTTGGAATAATGTATATTATTTAAATTATATGAAAATATTACAAACATGATTTTTAATTATTTGATATGAACTATTACAAACATCAAATCATATTAATTTTTAGATTTTGTTAGAATTAATTATTTGATATGAACTATGATTTTCAAAGAACTATGATTCCCATCCACCAGAATAATACCAAATCCGACAAAAAGGAAATAATCATAATATTTTGGAAAATGTTCAGTTCAAAACCATTGACAAGCAAATTTAGAAGGATTTTTGTTTGCTTTCTTGGCCATAAGCTCCGCAGAAAATATAATGATCCTCAGCAAGGTCACTTTTAGGAGAGGACAAATATGGTGGTCCTAGGGTTCAGCAAACATATAATTTTCTCTGTGTCACCAACAGCAGAGCAGAATTATAATAGACAGCTGTGATACCCTTGAACTTTCCTAAACAAATCTCTTTTTCCCTTTTTTGTTTTTTAATTTTCCTTTCTTTATTCTTGCAAAAAGAGATATCCAGGATCTTTACTGTAGAATAATAAATACAATACTATATTTATTTTAATTATTTACATACAGTGAGGATTCTACTGAAAGTCTCATTAATATTATTTTCTCACACAGAAAATTGTTGTTTCCCAAATCACCAATAATCAAGAAGAAATAGGAGAATGTAGAGGAAAAGATTTTAGCAGGTACACACACGTGTGTGTCATGTAAAACCTTCTGGCATTTTAGCAGCAAACACCATACATACTGATATCAGCTGCACATAAGAGTTACATGACATGTCAGTAGGTATGATTTAGGACCCTCGTGCTGAAGAAGCTTTGCCTAATTTGTTTTGAGTACAGCTTGGCTGCTCAACTTTAACGTGGTCCCACACTGAATGGAACATGAACCTAGAACTAACAAGAAAACCGTCTTTTTCTTTTTAGGAAAGTTGTTTTTCCCTCTAAAAAGATCAATTTGCTTTTTGGGTCTTGAAGGTAGAATTTTCACATTTATATATGGTAATTAGATCGCATGGTTCTTTCCTTCTTTATGTTATAGTAATTACTTAACCTTCTCATTTGTTACAATTCAACTAAGTAAATTAAGATCATTTGTAATTCAACAAGCCATGCTGGTGCGAAATTTTCTTTGTCTATATTCAAGCTTTGTATCCTAAAACAAATGAGACTATGATGCCCATTCATCGATCAAATTTCCATGAGGGAACTGTCATCAAAGGCTTTTGTTATGACATTAATGTAGGTTCTTCCGATTTCCACTAGTTGGTGATATTCTACAAGGTTGCTAGAACCTTGAGGCCATTCATTCACCCTTGCCAGGAAGACGGAAATGCCTACAAGAGAAAAAGATGAATTGGGCAGTTAAATAACAATTAAAACAACAGGATAAGCACAATATTTTGGTGAATATTCTGCTTTACAGAATTCACTCAGAGGTCAATGTTCGTACACCATTGTTTTTCAACAAATGTATTAAGAAATTCTTATACTTTATACTTAAAACAAATAAAATACAGTTAATAAAGCACAGGATGGGAAATGGAGAATAAGATAACTGCAATTTTGAGAGAATTAACCCAATGTCTCAATCCAAAAGATTTCTAAATTATTTCTCAAAGGAAAGAGAGGTCGAGAGAATTGAATGCGTTTTGGATATGTACACCACTTGCCAACTTACTACTGCTCACTTCCTACATCCTCTACTTTCTCGCTCACTATTTATATTCTCATTCTCATCCTTTTCAATCGCCTCTCTGACTCTTCCGCCCTCTATTTTTCTCTCAGAGCCATGAAGCCCTCTGCAGAATTTGTAGAACACGGAATATCTCAAGAGGTATGCTTCTTCTGTTGCCTCTGAATTAAGCAGTTATGAATGTCGATGTTAGTGTCACCTTTTTCTCTTCAATTTTTTCCTGAAGAGTTTCTGGGTCTATTAGAATTAACGACAATCTATGATATGATGTTTATAAATAATGTGCTTATGAAACTAACGTAAAAAATAGTGAGCAGTATCACATTCGGATTGTGACTGGTTCCCAGGTTGATTAGTTCTATTTTAAATGGAGTTCTGACAAAAGATTGATTGCTGAGTTTTCGTATGATGCAGTAAAAGGAGGGTGTATTCTGCTTCAATATCGTGGTTCAGGGTTTTTGAATTCTGTAGCTATTTCATTTTAAATATGACATCATTGTGTGAAAAGTGATGGCTTTTTCATACGCTTCATCTCATGCCTTCTTTATAGCCCTTCAAGCTGCAATCTCAACCATGCCAATCAGGGAAAAAAGAAAGAAATATGATTTAATCTTAGTCAGGCTTGAATGCTGAGCCTGGTAGGGTCGCTAACCTGTGACAAAGCTAATCCATCATCAATATATTTTGATTCAGCCACTAATGCTTGTTCATTTTCTTTCTTCTAAGTTCATCTCATATATGTTAATAGATTTAGTGTCTTGAACCAGAACTTGAAAAGGGTCTCCCGCACAACAGTGCTCAAATTGGCTTATCAAAGTCTAGGAGTGATATATGGAGATCTCAGTATTTCTCCCCTCTATGTTTACAAGACCACCTTCTCTGGCAAATTGAGCCTCCAAGAGAATGATGAAGAGATTTTTGGGGTGCTCTCCTTTATCTTCTGGACAATTACTCTCATTGCTCTATTTAAATACATATTCATAGTGATGTTGGCCGATGACAATGGTGAAGGTATGACACTGTCATTCCTTTCAATAATTAATTATTTAAGCTTGATAACATGATTGAACTTATGACTCAAATTTACTTATCCCTCAACTTTCCCTCACACCCCTGATATAGTTGACTAGGACACAAAATATTATGACACCATTTGTTGCACAAAGATCATTTCTTGCTCTAAATCTGGACTGCAACCGCATGTATGGAGAACATGCATGCTACATCGCCAACTACTAAAAACAAGTGGTTTAGTAAATCTTACAGCTTTTATTCAAGATATTTTCCCTTCTTACAAATTTGGGCAGTTAAAATGTCATATTAGCAAGTTAAACACTGCTTATTACGGTATAGTTTCCTCAACACCGAGAAGAAGCAGCTGATGCTTTTTCAAAACTTTATGCCTGAGATTTCCTTCTGTATTTCATATGGTACGCATAAGCATCAGAAAAGAATGTTGTGATCGATATGTAATGCAGCACTTTTAACACTTTGCGACTGCAGATTTAGGCAAAGAAGAAAGTTAATTAATGTCAACTTTTTGCTTATGATGCAGGTGGTACCTTTGCATTGTACTCCCTTCTCTGCCGACACGCAGGACTAAGCATTCTACCCAATCAACAAGATGTGGAAAAGAACTTGTCTTCATATTTAACAGAAGAATCTGCAGAAACATGGCATAGTTCTGCTCTGAAGTCATTCTTCAAGAAGCACCCAAGATTTCGCAAAGGGCTTTTTATTTTTGTACTGCTTGGGACCTGTATGGCTATTGGAGATGGTGTACTCACCCCTGCAATATCAGGTAGCTGGATTTGGTGCAGAAGCTTGGCCTCTAGTGCTATTTACTTCTTAACTGATATGCTCTCCATCATTTGAAATTTTCTGACAGCCAGGATTGATTCACATCAAGTCCTCATGATATAGATTCAAGTTTAACTAGCATCAAATTTTTCTTAGTTGCATATAGCAAATATGCTGCAGATTTACTAAAGTTCTTAGCATTTCATTTCACAAGTTTGTTTCCATTATAATGAGATTAGAATATCTTCATGAGATATTGGCAATGAAAGTTATAATGAATCCAGATCTTAACCACATAATTCTTTATAAAACATTCCCTGTAGCTATGATATAATTTAAGTAATATATTCATTTATGTGATATGTCTAGTTTTGGGACTTTTTAGAAGCAGAAGTGTAGGAGTCAGTCATAAATGACTTTTTCACTGATTTTAAAAATTATTTTTGGAAAAGCAAAGAATTGTTCATGTAGAATCCTGGATCATAATATAAAAAGAGCCTTGGCTGAAGATGATTCTGCATCATAAAGACAGAGTGTAAAACTAAAATTCAATGGTACTGTGTTTTGGTGGAGGTGGACAAGAAGGATTGTGTATTTTCTCTTTGGTCTTCTTGATCCTAAATGCTGAAAGTTTGCCTTCAGTATTTGAGTCAAACGAATGTTTGCTGGTCTTTCAATTTTATTTCTGCTTCACTTTCCACTAATGCTCTTGTAAAGATCGACATGTGTTCCCATTTCAGTTCTTTCAGCAGTTTCGGGCATCAAACTGAAGATCGCAGAACTCCACGAGAGTATGTCCGGCTTAATACACTTCTATCTTCCAGTTCCCTTTTAAACTCCTCAGCTTCTTCTATCTGATTGTCTTTTCTTTCAGATTATGTTATCATAACATCATGCATCATCTTGGTGGGGCTTTTCTCCCTTCAGCACCATGGAACACACAGAGTAGCTTTCATGTTTGCTCCTGTTGTCATATCTTGGCTTCTTTGTCTTACTGGTATTGGGGTGTACAACATATTTCAGTGGAATTCTCATGTATATCGTGCACTTTCTCCGATTTACATGTTAAAGTTCCTTAGAAGCACAAGGGTTGAAGGATGGTTATCATTAGGAGGAGTGGTTCTTTCAATCACAGGTAACTCCTTCACAATTCCAATATGACTTTCTGTTTATTTGTGGCTAAAAAGTTTTACTTGGAATATGTCTCAGGTGTGGAGGCAATGTTTGCTAATCTGGGTCATTTCTCCCCACTCTCAATTAAGGTAATCTGAAACTCAGTGCATGTATGGGACATCAATGCCTTTTCTTATTATCAAACCTAGTGCATAATACTTGGTTTTCAAATCCCAGATGGCATTCACATTTCTGGTCTATCCCTCTTTGGTTCTTGCATATATGGGTGAGGCTGCATACCTCTCTAAGCATCATGAAGATATTCAGAGAAGCTTCTATAAAGCCATACCAGGCAAGAAAATACTGAAGTGCCAGTTAGTTTATATCATTCCTTCCCGATCTCATGTTAATGCCATTGTCCTCTGTGCAGAAGCTGTATTTTGGCCAGTGTTCATAGTGGCCACTTTTGCAGCTGTGGTAGGAAGTCAGGCTGTAATATCAGCTACCTTCTCCATTATCAGCCAGTGCTGTGCATTGAATTGCTTTCCCCATGTTAGAATCATTCATACTTCGAGTAAAATATATGGGCAAATATACATACCTGAGGTCAATTGGTTGTTAATGTGCCTGTCTTTAGCTTTGACAATCGGACTGAGGGACACAAACATGATGGGTCATGCATACGGTATAAACTTAAACCACCAATGCAAATTTCTAATGCTTCTATTGGCCCTTCATGTCCATGAATGAACTTGGTTGTTCTGCTGAACATACAGGGCTTGCAGTTACTACTGTCATGTTTGTCACAACTTGCTTGATGACATTGGTGATGATAATAGTGTGGAAGCAGAAGATTATTTCTGCTGTTTCATTTCTTTTGTTTTTTGGGTCATTGGAACTGCTTTACATCCCTGCATGTATGTTCAAGGTACCTGAGGGTGCATGGATTGCGCTGGTAATGTCTTATGTCTTCATGGCTGTAATGTATGTATGGCACTATGGAACAATGAAGAAACACCAGTTTGAGGTGGAGAACAAGGTCTCAATGAATAGGATAGTGTCTTTAGGGCCAAGCCTAGGCATGGTTCGCGTCCCTGGAATTGGACTTGTATACAGTAATCTGGTGACAGGGATTCCAGCTGTTTTTGGACACTTTGTGACTAATTTACCTGCATTCCATCAGGTGCTTGTATTTGTTTGCATAAAATCTGTTCAAGTTCCCTATGTTAGTGAAAAGGAACAGCTTCTCATTGGTAGGGTTGGCCCGAAGGAGTGTGGTATGTACCGGTGCATCTTGAGGTATGGTTACAAGGACTTGCAGCAAGAAAATTACAACTTTGAGAACAGGCTGGTGTCAAGACTAGTACAATTTGTAGAAACGGAGGAAGAAAGTGCATCAAAAGCAAGAGCTGATTTTTGTGCAGAGTTTGGAAACTCGGATGCTGAAACCTTTGATTTTTCAGTGCACAGTATCACACTTCCAGATCAAGAAGGGGACAGTGTGAAGTCTGCACATGATATTCAAGTAATGACATCTGGCATCAGGCCTGTCGAAAGTTTTGTCCTAAAGGATGAGTCTCTGCACATTTTAAGAGCTAAAGAATCGGGTGTCACATATGTTCTTGGGCATTCCTATGCAAAGGCAAAGAAATCATCTTCCATCTTTAAGAAATTTGCTATTGATGCAGTATATGCTTTTCTGAGCAAGAATTGTAGAGAACCTAACATTCTTATGAACGTGCCTCCTACTTCTTTGCTGGAATTTGGTATGGTTTACTACGTCTAATATCCTATAATGCTAAAAAAAGAGGGGGCACCAGCGGTCAGACTCAGAAGATCTCTCCACAAGTCTTGTTTCTCCCCTTCTCTCACACAGATTATTTGTCACTGATCTTTAGGTTTGCATTGCCAGACTCTGAAATCTTAGGATGTAAATCATATGATTTTATCGTTTTGACAAATTAAATCCATACAGCAGAACTAGCACTTCCTTAAAACCACTTCTTTGTCCTCCATGGTAAATGAATAGAATGATAAATTGCTTTGAGCCTTTAGCAAGGTCCCCTGCCCAATAAAGTAGTATTAGGGGCTAAAGAAGGAGGAGGCCAAGAGCCCTCTAGAAAGTAAAAGGCCAAACTCAAGATCTGTACTAGTTACTGTTCCATTTAAGTAGGCGCATAATTCTTTTAAGGTTGTAAAGATGCGTCTAAGTTCTCCCGACCCTAGTAATTGTACCTCAAGTGAGAGGAGTTGAGGGGCATTGAGCAACCTCTCATTCTATGTTGTTTAATCTTCTTTACCACAATTATTATTCTGCTGAATTATCTCTCAGATTCAACTACCACAGACAGCACAGTTTCGCCATCATATTACTTTGCCCATCGCACTCAAAAAAATAACCCCCTGGCCCTCATCATATTTGTTTATGTAAAAGGCAACAGTGATGTCTATATTCAAGAAATTCCCAATCAACTAAGATCCCATAGTATAAATCCAGGCACATTTGGGAAAATATAAGAGATTAATACTAAAAATTAGTTAGGCTTGAGGAAAAATATCAACGAATTGTCAAGAAGATCACTTTCGGAATATGGTAGGCTGTAATAATCAATGCTCTTTGCTTTTTCTTGTACTTTTCCCTGTGAGCATCCTTCACCAGTATTCATTTCTCACTCTCCCTTTTTCTTTACTTCCCATTGCTTCGCAAGCAAAGAATACCAAATGGCAATCAAGTCCACGGAGAAATACTGCATCAACCTCCTTAGGAACCTCAGAAATGAAACCAGATTGACCTAATGATTTCACCATCCCAATCTGGGATGGACACTTGGGCCACGAGGATTTCAAAGTTCCAAACATGGGAAAGTTGGACTGTTGGATGTTTTCTATCAGTCATATTGCCTTTTCTAGTCGACATATGTTTCAGAAATTTATGTAAAAGTATGAAGCAAGTAACACATACGGGCAAATGATCCCAACAACACGCCATAGCAGGCTCATTGGTTTTGTACCATGATTTTGTTAATACCAACATAACAGAACACATAAACATGTAGTAGGAACTACAAAATTGAGTTTTTTTAAGGTAAATTCCAGAGAGAGTTTAAGGTTGTACCTAACGAAAACTCATTGAGAATTATCACATGCTAATTTAATCTGCCTTTTTTTAAACTTCAATTTGAAAGACCAAGACTTGCACTTGCCGAAAGCATCCTTGTCTAAAGTATTTACACTGTATGCCCCAAAGTGCAATTACTAGAATATCCAGGGGCATTTTCTTGAATACCACTTGTGAGGCTTAGGTAAACATAGCAACCTTAAAAAGCAAGGTCATAAACATAAAAAGGGGAGAAAAATACAGCAATTGGGTGTTGGGTGTAGCTCTTGTTACTGTGTCATCCTTAGGATGAAAGCAGAGCACAAGAGAATGCCACAAGAGGATGATGAATCAGAGATCAACCTCCTCAAGAAAGAACTTGAAGTCTCTCTGCAAAGAATTGATACATTGGAGAAAGAAAACCAGGAGCTAAAACAGGAAGTAAGCCGTCTGAAAGCCCAGATAAGTACCCTTAAAGCATACAATAATGAGAGGAAGACCGTGCTCTGGAAGAAGTTACAGAATTCCCTGGACAGCAACTATACAGATGCATCTCAACACAAACTGTCTGCTTTCATCAATGTATCAGAGCAGGTTCCAGGAACTGAAAAATCATCTACCAGAACAAGTTTCCCAGAATCAACAGCGGAAAAACCAGCGAAGGTTCCAACGCCGCCACCAAGACCTAATTCAGTCACTCCCACTTTGCCCAACAAAGTGAAAGGAAATAAAGCTCTGCCATCACCAGCACCAGCACCACCACCATTTCCATCCAAATCACTAGCTGGGTCGAGAGCAGTGCGACGTGTGCCAGAGGTGATCGAGTTGTACCGTTCACTAACTAGGAGAGATGCTGCCCACAAGGAGAACACAACCAATCCTACAGGAACTCCAGCAGTCGCCTCTACTAAGAACATGATTGGAGAAATTGAAAACCGCTCAAAATATCTTTCTGCTGTAAGTATGGTTGCAGCCTACTCTTAAATAATAGTTACTCTAAACAAAAACCATGTGCTGACAAAATGAAATTGAATGGACAGATAAAATCAGATGTGGAAAG
This sequence comes from Carya cathayensis, assembly GCA_011037825.1. Classification (NCBI taxonomy): domain Eukaryota; kingdom Viridiplantae; phylum Streptophyta; class Magnoliopsida; order Fagales; family Juglandaceae; genus Carya; species Carya cathayensis. The sequence goes on along the minus strand of QGSO01000161.1, from coordinate 441,509 downwards.
ACAAGGGGAATTCATCAAGTTCCTTATTAAAGAGTTAGAATCTGCAGCTTTTAGAGATATTTCCGATGTGGAGGCATTTGTGAAATGGCTAGATGGGGAATTATCTTCATTGGTTGATGAAAGGGCAGTGCTGAAGCATTTCACACAATGGCCAGAACGAAAAGCAGATGCGCTGAGAGAAGCTGCTTGCACCTACCGAGATCTAAAGAGCCTTGAATCTGAAGTAACACATTTTGTGGACAACCCAAAAGAGCCTTTGACCCCAGCTCTGAGAAGAATACAAGCATTGCAAGACAGGCGAGCGTGTACAAACTAAAATCTAATAATTCAGTATTTCATTCCATTCTTTTGATTAATTACAGGATCTTATTTTAACTTAAAGGTTGGAGCAAAGAATTGACAACATAGAGAGGCTGAGGGAAAGCACAAGCAAGAGGTACAGGGATCTCCAGATTCCTTGGGAGTGGATGCTGGACACAGGGCTTATTGGTCAGGTACGTACCACATAGCTGATCTTCGCACCCCCAAAGCTTTTAAGAGTTTCAACCGATAACAATAGCTTACCGAAAAGGAAAAGGTTTGATAAGCACTGAAGTTGCGGTTTGCAGTGGTAGAAATCCATCAATTCTTCGAAGGTTTTCCTTCTTTTAACACTTCCGGCTCAATCCTTTCACCGTCCATCCATAACCAACACAGTATATAAGAGACCAGTAGTCTGTGTCGACCTTTTACAACACAAAAAAACCTCATCGACATTTCACCAACCAGCAGCCGACCAAAAGGACGAATATTCAGAAAAATTACCGGCACAAGCATTCTTCGATCCGGTCTGTGATACAAATCGGTAAAAGGAAACCCATAAAGAAATCTATTTTGGATCCATTTCCAGATATGTCATCAATCTGTTCGTGATTTTTCTTGCTGTTAGCAGATGAAACTAAGTTCATTGAAGCTCGCCAGAAAATATCTGGAAAGGATTACTAAAGAACTGCATGCTGATGAATGCTCGGGTGAAGAGAATCTCATGCTTCAAGGAGTTCGATATGCATATCGAGTACACCAGGTACAATGGGCTCTGAACAATGAATGCAATCTTAAATGTCCGTCTAACTAACCATCAGAATGTTCAGTTTGCAGGCGGTTTTGATGCAGAGACCATACAAGCATTTGAAAATCTAAAGGCGGCTGGCTTGAGTAGAGAGTGATTTTTCAACTGTTGATAAACACCCCATACATGTCAGAATTTGATAATGGATATGTGGTATAGAATAAATCCACCAGAATTATTAAGCATCCTTGCTAGCTAACTCATATTATTCGTTCAATGATTGCAAATGTTAGTTCCATATTATGGGCAAGGGCAAGTTTCATAGATTATTGGCCAGAGTTCCAAACTCTAAAGCAAGACATTCAAAGCCGTGGAAAACAACCTTAAGCTTATGAAGCAAGTCCTTCCACCTATGCAGTGCACAGCCGTTACAAGTTACAACCCAGTAGACGGATCAATTCGATAATGGGTCAAAGACACTTAAGAGCCATTCCTTCCGTGGCTGCCTAGGAAGCACTAAAAAATAAAACTTCAGAGGTGATAATCTACACATGCAAGCTCAATATGTCCTAGAAGATTGCAAAAAACACTGGGCAAAGCTCACTAGCATTTCAGATATTCTGCATGATACAGCAAATCAGAGACTCTGTTCTTTATATATCGCATGGAAAGCATAGTACACAATGCTTTCAACACACAGAAACATCACAGGGGTTATACTACTTATAAGAACCCACGCATTGACGCAAGTGCATCAAAGTTAACGTAAATCCTAACCCTCACATACACCTACCGCTTAACGGGCAAACACACCCGCAGGGCCGCACTCACATGCTCCAACATACATAACAGTACAACCCATTTGCAAAGATGCTAAAATTAACTGCGCAAAAGGTGTAAGAGCCAAGGCAGAAGACTAGGGCATTCAAACACTAAGATATTCAACCGATCGCGTTCGCCGTTCACAGAAACCGTACCCATAACACAAACATGAAAAAATAGCTGCAACGATGTCACATAATCCATTTCATACATGCAAAATTAAACGCTTAACAGAGTTTATCACTACGCCAGGACGTATAAATTGAAAGATAAAAACAAAACGTTACGAGATGTTCCACAAAAAGACATAAACTTAAGCCAGGAAATGAAAAATGGCAGCAAGAGCGAGCCTAAAGCTGGTAAAGAGCTCCATAGGCCCAAATGTTACTCTGCTTCTACTTAGATCTCTGCCTCATCTTTCGGCGCTTCCTCTTCAGCCTCCTCATACGCTTCTTCTTCCACTGCAAAAAACACGATCACCATAGTAATTTAGCGCGTTGCACATTCATTTTACAATAAATATTATATATTAGAATCTTTTGATTACTACCTTGGCTCTCATGGCGTCGCAGAGAGAGAGAGAGAAACCCTAGCCTCCTTTGAAACCCTAAATGGCTCTGCGCAGCGAAGGAAAACGAAAACTTATGTCCACCGGTCCGTTGGCTGTGGCTTAGCGGTATTTGTATGCAAACCCTACAACTTTTAACTGGGCCAGATTTGAAAACTGGGCGAGTCTGGATCTGACCCACTTAAAGACGGGGGCCTTTAACGAAACGTAACGCTTGCGTGGCCGCCACACTTGGGAGCCCATGGGCCAAGAGGATCTATATGGTTGAAAGAACCAAGGGAGAACCAGCAAAACTAATATGTCAATAGTTTAACAAAAATACATGATGTATAATCTTACAACATTTAGACAAATTTTGAGGTTAAACTTTATATTTAAAAAAATATTATGTTTTTCAAAAATATTTCAGCTAAATTTGTTTGTCTCCAACAAACATATTTATTATTTGATATATTTACGTTGTTATAATTTAATTAATTAATTAATAATAACTTAAAATCAGTTGTATAAAATAGGAAATTATAAACATGTGTAATTGTTGATAATAACACACAAGATATAAGAGGAAATTTTTTAAAAAAAAATTATATTTATAGTCGTTGAATATATAAGTATTACGGAATTATTTTTTAAAAAAATATTAAATATAAAATTTATATGAAAAAAATTAATTTTTTAATAATTTATTATAGATTGTAAGGTACCTACACATTATATGACAGCAGGTAGTATTAGAATATTCTCATTAGTTTGGCCAAATGAGAATGATGACCAAAATTTGCATAATTTGTGTCAAAAGACCCCATGTTGAGTTTGGCATATCTAAAATAATAGACTTTTGCTACAATCCTTGGCCAAATATAGAAGATTACAATTGGTTCATCGAACATCAAAATACTAGATTCTCACTCCAAGCAAAAATATTATTTAGTTAGTAATTAAAAAGTTAAATAGAATTTTAGATGAATTCAATAAAATATTTTTTGTTATTAGTATTAAATAATATTTGAAAATATGATTTTTTTTAATATTAATTTAATCAGAATATAATTATTATTAAAATTTAATTTGTAGAATTATAAAATGTGAAAAAATAAATTAAATAAAAATATTATTCAATTAATAATATTTTATTATTATATAAAAAGTGAATGAATAATTTAATGTAAGAATTGAATTTAAATAGAATAAATAAATATAAAAAAGTATGATATTGACTAAATTTTAAATATACATTTAGTCAAGTTAATAAGAATACTCTCATTATTTAAATTAATTAATTAATAAATAAATTTAATTGAAAAAAAAAAGGAACGTTAGACTGGTTAATAAGACGTGGCAGACAATGACCGGACTGCATGCGAAGATTAGTGGATTTGGGGGCAAAGTAGGCGATGCCCACATCGTGGTAGCAAAAGGAACGCTCAACGCAGTCACTTTTCACAAGACGGACCCGATAACTCTCACCAGTGCGCGACACGTGTCCAATGGAAAGATAAGAACTGCGCGTGTCCACTAATCGAAGCGAATGCAAATACACGTGATGCGACTCACATTTGCATCTTATGAGTACGACAAGTCAAAAGTGACCCAAATAACTCTGATATCATGATAAAATTATATATATAAATTCCACGAATTTTGACCCCTTTCTCTTTCTTCTATTGAATTTCCTACTTCAAGAGAAAGACCATACCTCCCATTCTTGTACCGCTCAATTTGACTGCTCGGTTAAATTTTTTTTTTATTTAATAATTAAAGAAACGATTTTAACTATAATGATATATTTTTTATTTTTAAAAATATGAATAAAAAAATTTAGGGTTATTTTTTTAAAATTTTAAAATAAAAATTATATTCTAATAATATTTTATTTCACTATCAATTTTTATCTCTTTTCATTTCATTTCATATATATAACCAAACGAGGTTTTAGACTCCGTTTTGTTTCATAATAGTCTTAATCCATTTTATTCAATCTCATCTTATTTTAACATCTAAATACTATTTAAACAAAAAAAAATTTAATTTTAATTTTTTAACTTTTTCATATAAAACATAAAAAAATCAATTTTTTCAAATCTCAAAATAAAAATAATATTATAAAATATTTCAAATCTCAATTTTACCAAACTTTCAAATAAAACATAAAAAAATCAATTTTTTCAAATCTCAAAATAAAAATAATATTATAAAATATTTTATATTTATAATATTTTTGTTCAACTTTTTATCTCTCATTTTTAAAAATCTTATAAAATATCTTAACCTAAATCATTTTAATAATATTCACAAACTATCTCACTGATATTATTTGTTATCTCTTCTTGTCTCATTTGGTAGACCTTCATGTATGTTTGAAATTGTGGTGTATAATATAGCTTTCTTTTTTCAATTTAAAAAAAGATAGAACCCATTATAAGAAAATGAGACCTCCTCATAGTAGTCTAGTGTATATTCTACTTTTATCTTTTATAAAACGATTGCGAAAGACTTTTCTCATAAAAATAAACATGCACAAATCACTCTTTACTCCTTAACATAAGAGCGCTACCTATATATGCGGGGGTGGGGTTAACTATTCTCAGCACCCCGTCCCCACATATGCAGATAGTAATGTTTTGACCCTTGCACCCCGTCCCTCTGAGCTGAGGGTTAGGCCCCCTACCCCAATGCAAGGGGGGAGGGCAAATATCTCTTGATTCTCATATACTCTGCTCTTGCTCACTCCAATGGTACCAATGACTCATTGTTATTTTTTTGTCCAAAAATTTTTTTTAGACCCAAATTATTATATAATTTAAATTGTAAAATAAATTTATAAATATAATCATAATTTAAACTAATAACATAGTTTTTAAAATTGTTAGACTTGTATTCACAAGATTTATTGCCTTGACCTCTTAAGCTAGCATTTATATAAAAAGGTCAAACAGTGGCATAATTAACAATTTTTTTTAGGGGGGCCAACTTTTCTACCCCATAAGATGTTCATGTGAAATAAAAAAAATATTACAAAATCATAAAAGCATAACTGTATATAAAATTAAATATTGATAATTCACCAAATAACGTAAAAAAAAAAATTTAAAAATACAACTTAATGTCTATTTCAGGTTTTTTACAATATTTCATAGAATAATATTCATTCATTATTATTTTTATAAATATGAAATATTTAGCAATTACTTTCTTTATAGAAACTATCAAGTGATCTTTTAGAATATCATCTTTCATTCTAATATCTAAACTAGTTTATTAAATTTCATGTAAAATCTATCTATTTTGGTGTCACATTAAGCATATAAATTTATAATGCTACAATTAAGACTTTAAATAAATGTTTACTTACTCAATGAAGTTTAGAGGATAAATCATCTCCACTATTTTTCATATAAATCATCAATTTTAAATTATTTTCTTATATTTTCACTTTGAATTCTATATTAAGAAACTTAATATTGTATAATAAAAAAACTTTGGGTTAATGTTAATAGTTTATTATTTCTCCTAATCTTAGTTTTAATTTGATTTTAGTGGAGCCACATCCTTGAAAATAGATAATATATATAAATTATATAAAATTAGGGGTTATAGGAAAAAATCAGATAGAGATATTTTAATGTATATTGAAACTTTACAAAATTTTAGAAAGTATATGGCAATAAAAAAATTATAAATTCTTTTGAGGGGTAATTTCTATATATATGAAATTATGAATAAAATTTAAGAGTTATTTTGAATTTTGACGAAATTTTGGGAGGGACTCAAGTAATATGTAGATCCACTATTGAGGCCAACATAATATAAAAGTCTTATTTAAACAATGTNAACATCTATGCCTATTGACATGCAATAGTTATCAAAAGCTTGAGATGTAAATTCACCTGCATTATCCAATCAAATAGTTTTAATTGGATAATCAGGAAATTGTGCTCTATAGTTTAATTATTTGGGCAAGAAGTTTAGCAAATGCAATATTTCTAGTGGAAAGAAGACAAACATGTGACCATCGACTTGATGCATCAATTAAAACCATAAAGTATCTGAACGGTCCACTTGATGGTTGAATAGGCCCACATATATCCCCATGAATTCTTTGTAAAAAAGACGGAGATTCAAAAACAATTTTTGAGATAGATGGTTTGATAATCAATTTACCCTGAGAACATGCAGAGCATGGATATTCATTGGGTAAGATAATCCTCTGATTCTTTAGGGGATGCCCATACGAATTATCAAGTATTCGTCTCATCATTATTGCTCCCGGATGTCCAAGGCGATCATGCCAAGTCATAAAGACTTTGGGGTCAATGCACTTCTGGTGCATTACCACATGTGATTCGATTGTTTTCATTTCTGTATAATACAATCCAGATGAGAGGGCAGACAGTTTTTCTAATACGAGCTTCTGGCTCGAAATTATTTTAGTAATGAGAAGATGCTCTTTATTGTCTTCGTCGGTGGTTTCAATATGACAACCATTACGACGTATATCCTTAAAACTCAATAAATTTCTTCTTGATCGTGAAGAAAATAGAGCATCATCGATGCAAAATTTGGTGCATTAGGCAACACAATATAAGCTCTTCCGGAGCCTTCAATTAGATTCGATGAACCAGATATGGTATGAACGTAGGCTCTACTCAATGTTATATTTTGAAAATATTTTTTGTCTTTAAGAATTGTGTGAGTTGTAGCACTGTCAGCCAGACATACATCTCTATTATTCATCTCAAGTTCATCAGTAATACTCATGATTTTGAAGTAGAAGACTACTAGCTTCAAAACCGTCAGAGACTTCGTGCTGATAACGTGTTATGAAACTAATGAAAAGATAGAGAGCAAAAGAGAGAGAGATGTTTAGAGAACTTTGTTTTCTCTTATTTCTTGGGGTCTTACACAAATGAGGACTCCCTCTATTTATAGGGATTTCTTGGTACAAAGGATGGTTAGGATTGTTACACTTGTCATCAATCCAATGGTAAAGAGTACAAAGGAGGTTAGGTGTACCTAAAATCACTATTGGGGGGTAGGTGTACCTAAGATTACCATTGATGGCTAAATGTGGTCATACAATACAATTTGAACTTGGTTTCTAACAAAAATATATTTTTAAACTTTAATTATGTCTTAGCTTTTAGGTATTATCAACCAAGTCACGCTATATATAAGTGCATATTTGAAATTGTGGTAGAAAATATTATTTTTAGTTTAAGGCTTATAGCTTAGAGCTTAACGTAATAAGTTCTTTTATTAAAAAATTATTTACTGTTTGAGATCCGTATGTCTAAAACACTTTTAAATATATTAAATTTGTTTAGAAACGAATTTAAAAAGCACTTTTTAAAGTAAAAATGACACAAAATGGTATATTCTTGATAGAAATAAAATATTATAATAAAATAACAACGAAAATAGTCTAATAGATTTTTCAGTAATTATAATTGAAAGAAAATAACTTCAACCATGCATAAGTGAAAGAACAATATAATCATGCTCAAGCTGCTAGAGGTTCACAAGGTTTCCTATTTATTTGAGAATCTTTCCAGTCATGTTATTGTCTGCAAATTCCAAATTTATTAGCTTTCTGAGGTTTGGTGTTATAAAAAAAAAAAGGTTGAAGATAAACTGTCATCTGAAAATTTTCAACTCCATTTGAAAGTTGAAGGCGTGAAGGTCTTCGGAGTTTGAGAGAGAAAGAGAGAGAGAGAAGGGGGGGCAAGGGGAGAGGCAAAGTTGTCGTTGTGGTAAAATAGTGAGGATTTTTTCGTGATATACATGTCACGGAAAAATAGGACTTACTTTTTGCAAAGTGCTTATAACAAAAAGTATCACTTTGATGCTTTTGTTGAAACGTACTTTTTAAATTTTTTTAGCTTTAAAAATACTTTAATATAAAATTACCAAACAAGTAAATTTTATCATTTAAGTACTTTAGATCATTTTAAAGCACTTTTTAGACATTTCATCGCAACTCCAAACAGGCTCTAAGTCTAACGCATAATACGTCATTTATTACAAAATTTATTATATTCACAAAAATAAGAAGATAAAAAATCATATATAATATGTGGTGTAAAGATGATGAGTAGATTTTTTCTTAATAAAAAGGTTCTCAAATAAATTTGTTTTAATATTGGATTTATGATATTAAATATATATTTTATAGGCCAGACAAAATTTTGAATTAAAATTTAGAAAAATACAAATTTTAACACGTGAACTAATTTATAAATCAGAGTCGTTCTTCTGTTAATCACAAATCAGAAATGTAGGGGTTATTGCAGATGGAGGTGTGTTCGACATTTCGGAAGAGAAAATCCAATTCCAACGAACTGACCCGGAAGCAAAGACCTATCACCAGTTCATCCACTTCCATCGATACCAGTAAATTCGTAACGGCATAAAACCCACACAAAAACCATTTATAGTTTACTCCTCTCTCTCTCTCTCTCTTCATCTCCATCTCTCAATCTCTCTTTCTCTCTCCTCTATCCAGTATCAGAAGAAACAAAATGGTGTAACTTTAGAATAAAGTTAATAAACTCTGAAGTTCTGAACACGTTCATATCCATCTGCTTCAAGCACAGGCGAGAAAAATCCAAAACAAGTGGTACAGGTTTTTGTTTTGGGAGAATTGGAATCGGAATGGGAACCGGTGCGTCAAAACGTACTGACGGCGGGTCTCACGGGGGCGAGGAGGAGCGAGAGGAGAACCTAGACCAGGCGGGTGGCCAGCTCTACGTCTCCTTGAAGATGGAGAATTACAAGCGCAAGGGGGACCTCATTCCCCACGTCTACGGCTCCGTCCCTCTCGTTGGCTCTTGGGATTCTTCGAAAGCCGTATTTAATTTCTTCTCTATAGCACCCATTCTCTCTCGGTTATCTCTGCTGCGTTGTATTGCGTTTTTTTAGTTCTAATTTTTTTAAACTCTGTTTTCCTTTTAAAGCTTCCGATGGAACGCGAATCGGCGTCAATGTGGGAATTGAGCTTTGTTGTTCCCCCCAATCACGGTAACTATGTTTCACCATGAGGTCCTTACTGAATTAATCATCTTCATTGCTTTGGAAGTGCTTAGTCGCTTCTGGAAGCATAAAATGCCTTCATGCATGCTCAATAAATCGACAAACAACGCTTCCAAAATATACTAATTTATCGTTGTTCTTGGTTTCATAGAACAGAAATAAAAGAAATTGTTGTACTCAATTGAGAAAACCAGTGTAATCACGGCGTAACACCGTGGTAGGCATTGATATGCCCATCACATCAACCATAAAAAATGATTGACTTTCCATGTCAGAAGTGTCACACTAAGGGTTCTGCAAGTAGAATTTTTCTTGATATTATCCTTAATCCGTTGGAAAATATGGTTTTAGATGGTGAGAAATGAAGGAAAAAGGAACCTAGTTATTTCAATTTTCAAATATTGCAGCAAACAGTTATGCAATAAAATTTAGGGGTTTCGGCTTGTGTATTTCATGTTTTTATTTTGTCTTGGATGTAGAAACATTGGACTTCAAGTTTCTTTTGAAGCCTATGCACAATAATGCACCCTGTATAGTGGAGGAGGGTCCGAACCGACTGCTCACAAGGGGAACCTTGCAAGGGGATGCAAGGCTGGCTCTGTTTAGGCTTAATGCTGAAGAGGTTCTTGAGTATCGGATATTCATTCATGCTGATAGGGTTTCACCATTTGACCTTGCTGCTAGTTGGAGGGCTTATCAGGAGAACCTTCGGCCTTCAGCTGTTCGTGGTATTCCTGATGTCAGTATTAATTCAGTGCCGGTGTTGGGTGCCGAGGTGCATTTTTCACTTACAATCCTTTACCACTAATGCTTCTTCGTTAGACTTTGTTGAAGAAGTATTCTGATGGAAAATAACTTTGAGAGTTGTATTCTCATTTCAATAAGCTATGAAATTCAGTTGAACTAAAAAACATATAGAGAGCTTGTTCCTTTCCAAGATATGATTTTATATAACACCATCAAAATTTGAATTTTCTTCCCTATGCCAAATTAGAAGCTTGAGATGTCTCTAGTTCTATTCAAGGCAGCTGAATATTGGGTACAAACGGATTGTTTATGAAGTGCCAATGAGGCTTTCTTCGCTTGAAATCTGAGTTTGTAATTTTTGACATGTATTTTGCAATGTCTTATGTAGTTTTATAAGAGGTTTTTTTGTTCCCTTATCTGTGCAGAATTGTTCTTCAGCTAGTTTGGAGCTTGATCTTGAACATTATCTTGTTCCAGCTCCATCAACTTCGGCCAATTCAGGTTTGGTTTATGCAGCTAACAACACAGAGACTCCAAGGTCATTAACACTTGCTGGGGTTTTTAACAATATGGATGCCTCAGGGAGTGTTTCACATTCCTTTAAGGATGGTGGTCTTTCTGTTGATCGACCTGCAACTATAAAGGTTTTTCTTGGTAACCGATCTTGCAAATATGTAAATTGACTTTATTTTGGGCTTTGCAGTAATTGTAAGCTATATTAGCATGAGGATATGACTTTTGACATTCTGGTGTTCTTTAGTCCATAATGGAATGGAACTTACCATATGCAACAACTAGCATATTTATGTTTGGCACACTTGTTGATTCAGTGGCAACATGACACTATTACTTAAGGAGCTAGATAAGACACTTCTGGTCGATCAATCTGTCTGACTTGCATATGCCTCCAGCATTTATCCTTTTCTTTTATCAAATACTATGTTATTCTGGACCTAATGGTTTATAATCATTTGTACATAGGAGATGGAAGTAATTGTCCCTGATTCATCCAGGGTGTATTCGGGCTCTGGAATGGTTGAATCAAAGTCATTTGGGGCATTTTCACCTTTCCAAAAGCAAGACAGTCACAGGGGTCTCCTTGTAGATAGGGGTGTTGGATCTCCTAGGCTAGTTAAATCAGCTAGTGCAAGTACTTTCCCTATTGATCTCAAAATTGACACAGAAACAAAGGTTTGCAAAAATATTCATTTCCTCTAATCAGTGAAGATTGTGCAGGTCAAATAATTGCTGTGGTGGTGTTGTTTTATTAAATGATCACGTGGTTTCTTTTTAATTGTTAGAATTCAATGCCGGCTGCCGCTGGAGCTGTTGCAGCTGCAGCTGTAGCTGATCAGATGCTTGGACCAAAGGAGGATAGACATTTGGCAATTGTCCTGGTATTTCTTTGCAGGACTGGAATTCGAAATTTGAACCTTGATAGCCTGAAAACTATGTGTTGGCAAATATTGCCAACATAGCAATTTCCCATTTCTAGCTTCATAAGGAGTACCATTGAGAGTGAATAGTTCTAAGTATTTATTTTGACTTTAGGTTGGCTTGCCAGCTCGAGGAAAGACTTTTACTGCAGCCAAACTTACTAGATATCTTCGTTGGTTGGGTCACGATACCAAGCATTTCAATGTTGGAAAGGTCATTTACATTCTCACCATGACTGTTCCTTTTGCTCTTCAGACCACTTGTTAGTGGGGAAAAATATGAAGATAAAAGCTATCCTGACTTTTTTCTCTCTTGGTTGCAACAGTATCGACGGCTTAAGCATGGGCTTAATCAGGTACATCACTGACCTGTTTTCCACATTGATAATTCTTCTAAGTTTTCTGAAGTTTGGTACGAGTAATTTCAGGCAGATCTGACTAATTGATTGTAATCTGTTGAGCGGTTTACTGGTCGTGCGATGGTAGTGTGATAGATACGTTTTAATAGTTCATCTCGTAGTGTTCATAAATGATGCTCTGTTTCCTTCTCTGCTAGTCTCACTATTTCTATATATGATTTTTTTTTCCTTAATCTCCCCTCCTCTTATGTCATCAAAGGCTCACAATTTCATATGATTCGTAACCATGAAGACGACATGCAAAAGTGCAAGGCAAAGACGATAGTAGAAAACTATTTTGAGAAATCTTGTCAAATAGCTGATGGATGTGTGCATGAAAAATTCCTAGATCGTATTGGTAGGATGGATTGGATCGGGTTTCCAGTCCACTTCAGCAAACTAATCTACAAGTATATGTTGGGATTGAAGGGGAAAAGAGAACTGGGTGTGGGCTTGGGTTACAATTGGTCTATCATGATGTAATGTTGGGTGTTGATGCCAGTTTTGGTATACCTGCCATCAAAGATTTAAATATCATACCGTACTGGCCACTGGTCGGTACAAGTATTATACCTGTTTCGTACCGCCCCACACACTGGCCTACGTACCAGCCAGTACCAACCGGTATTTCATCCTTTAATTTTTTTTTTTTCAAACTGCAAGCTCATTTTTTGATCCTCAATTCATACTAGACTATTTATAATTTATATATATTTATATATATAATTTATTCATATATCGACTATCCCGAAACGGTACAGGTACCAAAATATTTCGTTCCAGTGCCTTGACTAGTACGGTATTCAAAACTTTGCCTGCCATTACCTCACTCCCTGCAGTCAGAATGAACCTCGGAAACTTGAGAGGGGATACCTCCGATACCTAAGTTAGTTCTTTATACCCTTTAGAGCATATAGTATTAACGAGGAAAAGATAAGGGATCGAGATCTAGGTTTGCCTCCCATTTCCTATATATTGCTGGAGCTACTGGCAAAGCCCCCCTTTTTCCTCTGTGGCCCGATATGGACATTTAATGTGGTAACCCCCTCTAAACGTTTTATCTATACAGCTTGCCAAGGGCATGTCCCTTGAGAGGGCATTTCGGGGCATTTAATAGGGTAACCCCATCTGGGCCTCTGATCTTTATGGCCTATCTTGGGCAACCTGACATGGGCATGTCCCTTGAGGGGGCATATTGGGGCATTTAATGTGGCAACCCCCTCTAGGCACATAATTGTCGTTCTGGTCTAACATGACAACCAACTGAGCCAGTTGGGATGGACTGGCCAATTTCAATAGGTTAGCCATCATGGGTTGTACTTTGTTGGGATGTGGCCAAACGGTGACACCCATTCATGGACTTCCCCTCGTTTGGACGTCCTTAGACGTGGGAGAGAGGGGCCTTTGGGCCCAACCTAGGGGACCTCCAGGCCCTCTTTGACCCTGCAATTTTCTGGGCCCATTTCCCATAACATTGGGATATATTAATTTCAAACAAGAGGGAGTTGGAGTTTGATAAGGGGGTACAAATGTGTTTGCCTCTAATTATTGTGGCCTTTCAAAACAAGCTAGCCTGGAAGTTTTTGTTGTTGGAGGAAAAGTGTTGTCTGTGAAATTTTAGGGACTGCATAGTTTAGGAGAGGAAGCCCAATGTTTATCTTTCTGCTACATCTGCCAGTGCAGCAGATGGCACTCAAGCTTTTACTGGGGAATGCATTTATATCCTTAAGATTTCAGGGTCTTCATATTTTGTCATCCGTCCAAGGTTTCTTTTTGAAACATCTTACTAAAGTCTGAATAAGATTTCATTAGTTTTCTTAACTTTCTGGAATGATTCGTGATAAATGAAGAATATCTTTGTGCAGTCTGCAGATTTTTTCCGAGCTGACAATCCCGAAGGAATGGAAGCACGCAATGAGGTGAATATTTACCAGAATGATTTGTTGCTTTGAGTATATCCTGCAAGTATTAATTTGTTCTCTATATTACTCATGGCTTATGTAGACGAGGTGAATGACTATGGTGATGAGGGATAATAGTTAATTGATTATACTATTGTGAATTGGGGGTATCATCCCTCTAAGACCTGATTTGTTATTACAATGTGATACGAGTAGTTTTTTTTTTTTTAAATTATATTCTGGTCAATTGGTATTATTAACGCCATATTAACCCTCTTTTTTGTACATAGTTTTAATATATCGCATGCTACTAGGTAGCCGCCTTGGCTATGGAAGACATGATATCTTGGATGCAAGAAGGTGGCCAGGTAAGTTTATCTTAGATTCTTTTGTATATCTGTGGCTTCTGCTAATCCATTTTTTTCATTAATCCCAATTTGGTTTTAGGTAGGGATATTTGATGCAACCAACAGTACCAGGAAACGAAGGAATATGCTGATGAAAATGGCTGAAGGGAAATGCAAGGTACCATGATCACTGCATGGGTAAGGAACTCCATGCATGAATAGTAGTATAAATAGTATTGAATCTTGATGCCTATTATTTTGTTTTAATGTAGATTATTTTTCTGGAAACACTCTGCAATGATGAGCGCATTATTGAAAGGAATATACGACTTAAAATTCAACAAAGCCCTGATTATGCGGAAGAGTATGATTGCTCTCTGAAACCAGTTGCTTCTTACCTTGATTGAAAGTTGTGTACCTCATAAATTATGTCCTAATGCAGGCCAGATTATGAGGCTGGATTGCGGGACTTCAAAGATAGACTAGCCAATTACGAAAAAGTAATTGCCTCATCCTATAAATTGACTAGGTGAGATTTGCTTTGTAGAATGCTTTGCATCATACTAAAATATGCACCGCGCTCCTGTTACAAGGTTTATGAGCCTGTAGAAGAAGGATCTTACATCAAAATGATTGATATGGTCAGTGGAAACGGTGGACAAATACAAGTAAGTTTGCTGACTTTATTTGTTTGAAGAATCTTAAGTAAAAAGTTGTTTTTTTCTAGTAAATCTATGTTTATCTTTTAATTGTGCACTCTGTTAATTGTTTTGAAAATTGCTTGATGATTATTGAGAAATTTTGGATGTGGTATTAATTGCGTATTGTTTGCTTTTACCGCCTTATATTTTTGAAGATTAAATTCTATTAAATAGTAATTAAATTCATAGCATTGGCCTCTTGTATACTCCCTGCGTATATGGGCTATGCCTAATTATGTGCATTAATAAATTTTTACTTATAAAAAAAGTTGATGGCATTGGCTTCCCTGCCAGGTAAGGGGGACTGGTCGGGGGCAGTAGTGTGGGGCACTAGTTGTCAGTTAACATGTTTGTTGTTTGCTGTAAGCTTTCGTTATTACTTAAAGTATATATAAACATATATATTTCCTGCAAATCCTTTGATGTCCATGCATCTTTGTCGTCCTCCTGATGTAATTGTGCTGTGAGACCTTGATTTTCGATTTATGGAAGACGTTTTTTATTTCTTCAGGTGAACAATATCAGTGGCTATCTTCCTGGGCGAATTGTATTTTTCTTGGTATGTTCTTGTGAAAATATGGTCATGGTATATATTATATCTTCCTTATTTTATAAGGCTTTGTGATCCCCAGAATCTTTTCTCATCTTGTTTAAGCAATATGTCCACATCTGGTTTGTTCTTTAGTTTGCAAATTGATCAACTGCATGGCTAGCTCGCACATATTTATAACTCTTGTGCAAAGAATTGTCATTTTCAAAATTTTGATGAACATCTCTGCCTATGTGGCTATACTACGTAAACAGCAGGTGTGCCCATTTGTGTCAATGATAGCTTAGGATGTACTGGATTTGGCCTGAATAAGATTTTTTTTTTTGCAAGTAAGGTGGGCTTGAAAAAGATCAAATTAAGAGATAAAAGTGTAAACTGATAATAACCTTCACATAATAGGTTTCCCACTTATTTTCCGATATATTTGTTTCACTAAATTTGAGCTTGTAAATAGGGACTGACTTCTACATCACCACACTTTAAGATGAATGAGCGTTACCTGGAAGGTGGTACAATTAGGAGATGTTTGGAAAAAATTTCCATTTCATCCCATCGCATCTCATCCCATCTCATGTCCTTCTCAAACATCATTCAAATACAAACACTTTCAAACTAATTATTACAATTTTCTTAAACTTTCAAATAAAAAATAATAATAATTCAACCTTTTCAAATTCCAAAACAAAAATAATATTAAAAAATAATTTTCTAATAATATTTTAACTTTATAATATTTTTTATTCAACTTTTCCTCTCTCGTTTTCCAAAACCCAATAAATACTTAACTCAAACTATCTCACTACTATTCACAAACCATCTTACTATTCACAAAAGAGTTTGGCTACAAATCAGCCACTATTCACATCACACACCCCACACTTATAGCTTTTCATAGGATGTGGGAGTGTTTTTCATAGGGTGTGGGGTGTGGATGGTGAATAGTGGCTGATGAGAAGAATTATTCATTCACAAAATTCTCATCTCATCTCATTCCCCAAGCATCCCCCTAGTTTCATGGCATCCCTATGGGAATGTGGAAAGCTTGGGCCCCTTATATCGTATGGTGGGGGTAAGCTTAGTTGGTTTGCTACTTGGTCATAGTACACATTGGGACACGATTTGGGTCATGTGAAGATCACCATTTCTATTTATGCATGCATGCATGTAGCCATGTCGGTAGGGAGGTAGGTATGTACACGTATGGATTTCACCATTTGTATTGTTGCGTTGTTTTCAGATATGAGATCTTTTTGTGTTGTTGCTCATAAAAAAATAAAAAGAGATATTTTTTATGCTGTTACCATGTTGATAAATCTTCAGATTCTTGGAATGTTTCATCATATCTGTTGCAGGTTAATACCCATCTCACACCCCGCCCAATTTTACTTACTCGGCATGGGGAGAGCAAGGATAATGTTAGAGGCAGGATTGGAGGTGACACTGCTGTGAGGTATGTCTTTCTCTTTACCTTAGAGACAGTATGGTAGTATCTTTAATTTTCAGCTGTTCATACAGATATGGTATTCTGTTAGTAGCTGAATTAATAAAATGGAACGAGTACACATGCAAGAATTCAAACATTGACCATATTGCAGTTGTGCTATCATCAGCCTTTGAGAAATGTCTTCTTTATGTGGGGAGATTGTTTCCAAGGAATAAGTTTGGTTTTGACAATCTGGTGATAAGATTTGGAATCTATCCTTTTTTTTTTATTTTTTTTCCTTTTATTGGTGGTACTGCTAGAACTGCACGCTTGGAGGATTTGGAATCTTCCCTATTCTTTTTCATTTGATTGGAGGTACTGCTAGTCTCCACCCGGACCACACTGCAGAATTGGACACAAAGCCATCTTCTTGCAATCCTGCCTTCCCGCTTGGATTTGCTGAAGATCTGACTTCATAGACCAGAAAAGCTATTTTTGCAAGTATTACAAAGGACTAAATTCTACTCTTTTGGCCAATGGCCTATGGGCCAACTGGCATCCACCCTAGTCCTTTGGGACCATGGACTAAAAGCTGGAGGGTTCAACCCTTGCTCCAATGCATCTAAAATATTTCCTAGCAAAAGAAATAATAATTCTATTCTTTTGCCCTTCCGAGAGCTTCTTAAGAACATAAATTTGGCAAAAGAGACATGACAAAAATAGAAGAAAGTCATCAGTGCTGTCAATTGGTTGAGGCTGGATGGCTTTCGTGGTCTTCTAAGGAAAACACATCAATCACATTGATATATCATAACTGTATCTCATCTGAACCTTTAATTAACACGAAGGGAATGATTGATATGCAAACACCAACTGCTACTCACAAATGCATCAAAAAATGAAGGTCAGGTTGTTTGGATGCTGGTTCAAAACCCAGAGAAGTCATAATATACCTTCCTGATTTGATGTTTTCGGTGAATATTTTCTATAACATTGTACAATGACATGCCAACGGTAACACTAAAGTTCTATCTGAGAATTTGAATGTTTTATCTGTACCTAATCTTCTTCTGGCATCGAATTAGTTTTTTTGCCTTTTTCCTATCATGAGTGTTGCCCTGTATCTGGTTTCATTTTCTTAAATTCTGAGATATGTGTGCGTGTTTTGCCCTGTCTGCTTAGCTGTCTAAGCTATGCATTGTGATTTATTTATGAAATTTAGTTCTGCCATGGAAATCGGTTTCAAACCATGATGTGACTCACCCCTCTATACTGCAACTTGTTTGTACAGTGATCGTGGAGAAGTTTATGCTAAAAAGCTGGCTAACTTTGTTGAAAAGCGACTCAAGTCAGAAAGGGCTGCTTCTGTAAGCTTCTTTGTATTAATGATAGTGATGTTTAGACTTTTATTGTATCATTTACTTTGAAGCAATACTTTTTGTGTTTATAGTGACTTGCATGTATTATTCAAACTACAAGAATTGAAGCAATAGTAAGTCGATTCTCGAACCATAAAGGACCTTACTCTTTTTCCTCCCCTTTGCAAGGCAAACAAAATAACCAACTTTTGTTTATTTCGTTCAACAGCTGATAATTTGGGAATACAACTATCTTTATTTGAGGTTTTGAAATTCCTTTTCTTGCGTTCAACTATCTTTATTTGACTTGGGAAGACAACAATCTTTATGAAACAAATGGTAATTGATGTTCTCGAAAGCCAGAAAGAATTCCAAGATGTTATGTATTGACCTAAAAATAGCTCAAACCACATTTGGACTTATACTCTAAAGCTAAAGATCTAGTCAAGGCTATATATGGAACCTATTGGAATCATTTATAACCCACAAGAATCTTTACCTCCTAGGCAATGTGGGACCCCACACACCCTTTACTACTAAATCTAGGGTATTGTAATCTCTTCTCCATAAATCACTGGCATCCTGTCAGTCCATTTTGTTGTGGGTGGTTCAGCTCAAATTGACAAATCCTACATTAAAGCATATTCATTACATATAATGTAGCACAAGCATTTCATTTTAAAGCATTTGTAAACTTGAATTTATAACTTATTGAAAGGCTAGTGACATGGCATATAACATGACACTTCATTTAACATAATGTAACATTTAAACTTGAACATTAAGGGCATGGTCATATTTGCCTAGACTTGAATGTTTAAATGAATAGAACTTTTCTAGAATCACTCTTGCAACTTGTCTATATTGCTTATCACTATATCGATTGACTTTCAAGTATTAATTTCTGAACTTCTTTGAAGTGACATACTACTTTCTTTTTTACTCTGTAATCTTTTAGATTTGGACAAGCACACTGCAACGAACAATTCTGACAGCAAGTCCAATTGCTGGATTCCCAAAGGTTTGTCTTGGTCCACAGGAATGTCACTGGACAAAGCCTCCTTTTTTTCTATGTTTAAATGATTTTGGTGGACGATAGATGTCTATTGGAATTTTTTCTACAATGTGCGTAGGAGGTTGTGTAATTTCTTTTGTATATTTGGTAGATACAATGGCGTGCACTTGATGAAATAAATGCAGGAGTTTGTGATGGGATGACATATGAAGAGATAAAGAAGAACATGCCTGAGGAGTATGAGTACGTTGCAATTTTTATTTATTTTATATTTTATATTTTATCCTTTTCTTTTAGTTGGCAAATACAAGAACGAATATAAAATCTCTCTGAATAACAGTTAAGAACGTATATAAAATCTCTCTGAATAACAGTTAGTTCAGTACATTTTTTGTTGGTATGAATAAGTTGTATTTTATTTAAGGTGTGTGCTGGATAATTATGTCATTGAAAAAATGTCAGGGCACGTAAGAAGGACAAGCTGCGGTATCGGTACCCTCGTGGCGAGTCCTATTTGGATGTTATTCAAAGGTCCGATACTCATAGTCTTAGGATCCATTGTCTTCGAATACTTTGTTTTGCAACACATTCTACAGTTTTGACATCCTCCCATACTGCAGGCTAGAACCTGTAATTATTGAGCTTGAACGACAACGGGCACCTGTTGTAGTGATATCTCACCAGGTTTTATATATCATAAACTTCTGTTGTATCAAGTTTTGATGCTGCAGTTACGATTTGGTTAAGCTTCGCTATTGCTTTATATTTGCAGGCAGTATTGAGAGCGTTATATGCATATTTTGCTGATAGGCCTCTTAGAGAAATTCCACACATTGAGGTTAGATGGCCTGTAACATTGCCTTTTATGGTTGAATATATTTTACAGTTATCTTTACATTCATTCCATGTTTTCTGCATGTATGTTGGGGCAAGAGGGATAAGGATTTTTCTCCTCCACTAGAATATAAGAAATCATCCTTATTAGGGTTTTCAGACAATCATCTGTTACAGTTGTTGCTAAATCCTGAGAATTACAGAAGTCAATCGGAACTTGGATCTTGATACTGTGTATGTGGAATTTCATCCTAATAGGATTGGTATTCTGGTTTTCAGGTGCCACTTCATGCTATAATAGAGATTCAAATGGGAGTTACAGGTGTCCAAGAGAAACGATACAAACTCATGGACTAAAATTAGCGTACAAGACCTCTTGTAATTTTAGTGACTCAAATGTTGAGGCAAAGTTTCCATTCTTTTTATTCTCATTCGTCAACAAGTTGTAAGAGCATTGCCAGTGCCAAGTTAAATTTTGGCTAACTTAAGCATAAGTGCTCTGCATTGAAGTAGTCAAAACTCCATCGTTTTACTTTTGAGCTATAGTAATTCTATTTCTTTCTTTAAATTTAGCCAGCCACTATTCATCTCCAAAACAATATATTACTCTAAAAAATATAAAGTTTTTTTTTTTTAAATATTATTAAAATATGTAATATTATATTATTATTTTGATTTTAAGGTGGATAATTTAATTTGGATTAATATCTCTTTATGCTCTAACATCGCCATAAATTTGACATTGAATACATATTTTCAATTGTCATCAATCCAAATATGGTCGTTACTGCTGTTTAAAATTTCCTTGTTCTTACCTCATGGGTGAAAGTCCGAATGCTTACGGTGTTCTTGATCAACAAGAATATTGTACTCTACCAATCCAGACCCATTCAGTTTCATATAGATGTTGGGTTTTTGCTATGAATTGCGTGCCCTATGACTGAATTCAAAGTCTGTCACATTCATGGTGCGTTTGACCCTTAGCTGGGTCGCGTGTCACAAGCCTATAACTAACACTAGAATTTAATCACTTGCCCGAAACATGCAGCGAGAAAAAGTTGGAATTTAGCGAAAGATCTACTGTAGTAGCCAGAGGATGGTGGTTGTATAGTCCAAACAAAAACCCTGTCTCGTTAATGCCTTGATTCACATGGGAGTTGGGACCCCTGTTCCCCTGTTCACGCCTGAGTGTAGCAGTGGTTCAACAAAATTTAGTCAAAATTTATTTTTATAAATTTAGTTCTTTACTTCTCAATTACATCAAATAATAGACAACAAATCTATCATTACTTTATTAAAATATTAATTTTCTAATGGTCTTTTTTTTTTACAATGATCATATTTTTTTTCAATTGACATATTTTTTCAACAATCATGTTTTTTCAAACATAGTATAGATGCAAATTAAAGTAAAAAGCTAGGCAAAAAATTAAATATGTTTAATAAACAGAAATTAGGAAATGCAAGAGGTAAGAATCGAAAAGCAAGATGGAAAGGGAATTTTTTATGCCAAAATAATATTTAGCTAGTAGCTGAGGCTTAACAAATTTGGCTAGTGGAATTGATGAAAACTAAAATTGTTAATAACTTTTTTGAGCCCACTATAGCTTCTTTTTATGCTTTCTAGTCAAATGTTAACTAAATTTTAATTTTGTTGAGCCCACCATTATTAGTGCTCTTCGGATAGGTTTGGGCATGGAATGAGACACAAAATTTTTATATAATCTCATTTTATTTCATCACATCTTATTTTTAAACATAATTTAAATATAAAATTTTCAAACTAATTATTATAACATTTTTCAAACTTTCAAATAAAGAATTAAAAATAAAAAAAAATTCTAACTTTTTCAAAATTTCAAGTAAAAATAATATTTTAAAATCACATTATTACAATATTTTAACTTTATAATAATTTTTTTTAACTTTTTGTTCTCTCATTTTTTAAATCTTAAAAAATACTCAAGACTACCGTACAATGATTTAAATCTTAAATCTGGCCAGTTTCTGGATCCCTCCTCACCCTACTCTCAAGACTACCGTACAATGATTACGATACAAGGAACACGAAAAATAAAAATTTAAACAAAAACAGAGTTGAAATAGATTGTTGTAGAAAAAGGTAAAAACTTTATCAAAAAGTTCAGGAGAGTTTCAAATCAGAGGAAATGAACCTTAATATATTTATTAAACATTTAATACATCCTTCCCTGTGCCTTTTTCTCTTCTCCTAAGGTAGGACACAACTTAAATTATTTTATCTGATAATCATGTATAATTACGATAATTCCTGGAACTTTTATATAAAATATAATAAATAATTTTATTTTTTATTTTTTAAAATAAAAATTAAATTAAATTTTTATATTTTAATAATATTTTATTTAATTTTTATGTACAAAAGATAAACAATAGTCTCGTTACCGCCTTAAATAAGAATTTATCTTGACTTTCAAAGTTAGAAATATCCTCCACAGAGCCACACTGACACATACTAGAGAGAGAGAGAGAGAGAGAGAGAGAGAGAGAGATCTTGGCAGTTGCTAAGAAGGACATTAATTTCACGTAATCGTTCTTTCATGCTAAAGAAGAAGAGGAGCATTCTATTTCTTACATCCCTCACCTTCTCTGCAACGAAATAGTTCGTATGGAGAAATTGAGAGAGAGAGAGAGACCCACCAATTCTCAGCTCAGTAAGATCACAATGTTTCCTCCTGACTCGCCAGAGCAACCCACCTACACACCGACCCACATTGTCCGGAGCAATATATTCTCCTACGACGGAAACATCATGCTAGCCGCCTTAATATCTCTTCTTCTTGTCATCTTCTTCGTCTTCCTCCTCCACATCTATGCAAAGTGGTTCCTAGCGCAAGCCCAGCAACGGAGGAGACGCTCCATGACCGTCTCGCACATCCGACGACCCTCTCGGATCCACCATTTCCATACCTTCGACTTTGACACCTCCGTTTCAAACTCTCCTAGGAAAGGTCTCGACGCCTCCGTCATAGCTACGATCCCACTGTTTGAATACAGCTCGGAGGAGCAAAAGGGGTTGGAATGCGTCATCTGCTTAAGCCCGTTTGAGGAGAAAGAGCTAGGGAGGAACTTACCAAAGTGCCACCACGGTTTTCACTTGGAGTGCATAGACATGTGGTTGAGTTCGCATTCGAACTGTCCCATTTGTAGAGCTCCGGCGGCGTGTGAAGCTAAGGTTTTGACGGTTGGTGCGGAAGCAAATGACGGGACTTCAGCTGTTGATTCTTTCGAGGGAGTGGGAGTTGATCAGCTGGGTGTGAGCAATGGGGATTCTGCATTGGAGATTGTGATTGATGTTCCAAATTCAGAAAATGTGACTGATCAGAATGTAGTGGCGGGCGATACCGATTCTATGCCTGTGTCTTCGTCGTCATCAACGTCGTTGAGTTGTTCGTTGATGAGGATGCTGAACAGGAATAGATCAGAGAATGATCAGACTGATCGGAACGTAGTGGAGGAGAGTTCATTATCAGTGTGTTCATCATCTTCGTCCCTGGGTTGTTCATTGAAGAGGATCCTGAGCAGGAATAGATCATCAGAACGAAAGGTTTTCCCATCATATCACGTGAGTGAATTGTAACAGAGATCATTGTGAATGTCAGATCCTTTGTTGTATAGAATTCATGAAAGTGAACATCTTTTGCCAGTTCTGCAACCTTTGTGATAAGATCAATGAACTTGTAAGCATATCTTCCGAGCATTTACGTCTCATTTTTTATAAAATTTTTTATAATTTAGTTAAAAATATATTTTTAAAATTTTTTTCTTTTATTTTATTAATCTTTTAAAAATTTCCTACATCTCATTCTTTATATTTTTTTTATTTTTTTAAAATAACATTTTTTTATTTTTTTTTATTACTTTTTTCTCTTACCTCATCTTATAAACTTAACTATAAATAATTTTATCAATATAAAATAATAACGTGGAGACAAACAATAAATCTCCAAAACGGAGAATAGAATGAAATGTAGTTTGGAATGAAAACTCCTAAATATTTTTTTAGGTTATAGAAAATTCGATGTTTAGGACACCGAATGGGATGCTCTAAAAACGGTAAAAGTCTTGGTTCCTCGATTGTGTTCAGTTGTTGGGCCTAAAAGTTGGCCAGTGATGTGATGTATGACGAATCCTCATAAATGCAGACATGATGTTTATTGTTTGCATATGATTTTGTGCACACCTTTTCAACCTTGAAGATGTGTCCCTAAAAAAAATATGTGCAAATAATATAGAGCTTTCTATTCATATTTCTGAGAAGTTTACCTTTCACCTCAAACCATTAAAATTATTATTATTATCCGTTCAATTTACAATATGATTTTTAATTTATACAAGATGTCATATTTGGATAAATATAAAATACATATAACTTGATGCAATAAATTACATGAAGGGTAGCATTTGAGGATGAAGAAATAATATTTATAATTTTAATGTGTTTAAATTTTGTTCATTTCTTCTAAAAAAATGAGTAAATTCATATAACTTGATGCAATAAATTACATGAAGGGTAGCATTTGAGGATAAAGAAATAATATTTATAATTTTAATGTGTTTAAATTTTGTTCATTTCTTTTAAAAAAGATGAGTAAATATGAGATTTATATTAAAAAAAATTATTATTTTTATGTTAAATTCTAATTTTTTAATTGAATGTAGGATATTTATTAGGGGTGCTACCGCAGCCACCTCTTCCCCGACCCCTACCCCCACATGGACGGGGGATGGGATTTTTTTCCCGAACTCTACCTTGTCCGTGCGGGGGCGAAATACCTCATCCGTTGATAGGGGTGTGGGGGTGGACCTCCATTTGTCCGCCCCCCGCCCTTCCCCTCCCCAATCGATTACTACCATGTTTAGTGTCAACCATTTTTTCAACCGCAACAATAAATCCAAACATTAGAACTTGCTGATGGAATTAAACCAGCCAAAAGAAAAATGAGAGTGAAAACATAAACTAGAAAAGAGCGAATTCGAAAGAGCAAAACAACCTTGTTTGAACTTTGAAAATCTGGAAAGTTTGAAAAGGAGTGAAACAATCTTGTTCTTCCTTCTTCATATTGTCTCCTTCCAAGCTGAGCGTCGTTCCTCTCTTCCTCCCCTCATATGAGTCGGCGTCTGTTATACCTGCAAATGAAACTGGTTAGAGGAAATAGATATTTTAATAAAGAAGTCGAAGAGGGTTGAAGCAACAGTTTCATCTACCTCAGAGGGGCAGAGGCTCAAAGGCAAGAGAAATCAAGAGAGATCATATGCGAAGAGGGTTTGATCGAGAGAGATCGAGAATTTGGAAAAACTGAAAGTGATAAGTTTTTTTTTTTAGAGGGGGGTGTTGGGTTCCCTTTATATATGCAGGGGTGGGGTGAGGTATTTACAAAGCGGTGAGATATTTACAAAGCGTGCCTAAGCCACCTCAGTCCCTAGCCTTTGCAGTGCCACTTTCATACGGGTTGGCCCTGTTGCCTATGCGGGGTGGATCCGCTGCCCCACTTAGATAGGGGCAGGGTGAATGAGGCATAGCAACGGGTGACAGGTACCCTCTATTCATATTTAATATTTATATATTTTAAAACTGTATCTAACATTAATAATAAATTTATAATTTTGAATCAATCACAAAATCCAAGTGACCGAGCTGTGGCTTAAAATGATATATTTACATCAATTGATTGATTAAAAGTTCGTTGTTTTTATGATTGAACGGATGGGTCTTGTGTCATTGACTAGACGAGCAATTGCTGCATGGGGGGACACTGGAGAGACCAGTGAAGGACGAAAGCAAGGGCACAGCCTTTTATGATTTTCTGGCCAATATTGCCTTTGAGTCTGTCATCCATTATTATGCGAAGGAAAAAGGGTCAAACAACAGCTGCTATTCTCTACATTAATTGTACTGCTCATTTGAAATTTTGAATGGTTGACGGAGTAGTGATATATAATTTTGAATATAATAATTTTTTTTAATTATATTTAAATTTATCAAATTAAAAATTAAAATTAATGTTAAAATAATATTATTTGATTACATAATTATAAATAAAATTGTTATAAAGCAGTAAACCTATCTGTTTGTAGCTACTAGACATACACAAATCCATTAAAAAATAAAGAAAGCCTACCGCCACGGGCTTAAAATTTAAAATCTTCGCCTGTTGTTATCTGGATTTATGGATTTTACATCATTTAATCCTTTCCTTGTTAAAAAAAAAAAAAATAATAATAATAATAATATTCACACAAAAAATATTAAATTCTATAACCGGTTTGGATACTGTGTATAGATGAGATGTTTTCGTATCACAATTTTTTCTATTCAAATACATATTATATTTTATCACTAAATTTTAAAAACATCAACTTAAATGAATAGTAATGAACATAAAATCTGATAATAAACAGTGCTTGAATAGTGCAAGAACAGTGTGTAAACATTAATGAACAGTACATTATTCGACTGAAAATTTAAATAGTGGGACCCATACTTTTTTTTTATCTCATCTCATTTCACTATCTAAATACACATTTTTTTACAAACTATTTCATCTAATCTTAACTCAAAAATTTTATTACTATTCAAAATATCACATCTCATCTCATCTGAGCTATGTATCCAAACTAAAATTCTCAATTTTTATTTTATTTGAGGCTTTGAAATTTGAGTGTTTCTATTCATCATCTCACACATTATGTTTATCTATTTTTATTTTATTCATACTAAATTAATTGAGTTATTGTACCCATCATCTCTACATTACATATTTGTTAAGGTAAAAAAAAATTAATAATAAAAAATAAAAAAATCATGTGTAGTGTGTGGTGAAGGAATGACGAGTACAAATTTTCTTGAAAATTTAGATAAAAACTTAAAAAATAGCTCTTTCAAGCTCACTTTATTGTTAGGTAGTAGCAAGCTAAAGGTCCAAAGAAGATATAATATAACCTCAAAACTCTAGCTTTATCTTTCATTTGGGTTACCATTAATTAGTAATTACCATGTGATTGGGCCACATTAACACTTTCCGTTGAGGATTTGCAGCATGACAAGGACCAAGGATGAGCTGCTCAACTTTGTTTCTCGCTGCACACCAAGAAAAGTTACATGAATTGTCTGATATGTCATGTACACTTTCTTATATCTGAAATTCATATAAAATATTATTTTTTATAGATTTTATTTGTGAATATGTAAAGACTTACATGTTATAAAACTATATCTAGCATTATTCTACTCTTATATAGACAGTATACGTGAATTAATTTAAATTGTTGAAGTCCAAAAAGGATACATGAGACTTATCTTTTATTTATTTATTTTAAGAAATAGACTTCATCAATTTATGAAAGTGAACTTACAGTAACCTGATACAATTATAAGCCAACGACTCACGATTGAGACTTTTCCAATATATAAATTCATTTGTAATTGGTATGGTCTTAATTTCTATAACTCTATACAAATATTTATTATGTACATAGAGAGGTAGTTTATTAGGGGTATGTGTATTTAACAAAACACATGTATGCATGAATGCCGATTTGATGGGGACGTCTTACATGGGCTTTTTGAGGAAATGTATGAGAGTCTGCTTAGTGGGGAATGGGCCATTATATGTCCTGGAATCATGGGGCCCAATTTTCTATTACAACAGCCAAGTTAAAATGACTTATAAAAGTAAAAACCCCAAGAACAATTAGTTGGTCCCGGCGGGGCTCGAACCCGCGACCTTCGGCTCATAAGACCAACGCTCTAACCAACTGAGCTACGGGACCTTGCTCTCGAGAATCAGAAACATTTCTATAATCTTTTCTAAAGACAACCGACTCCACAAGCCCAGCCAATCTATTTTAGGTAAGATTTGTAGTTCTTTCTAAATTATAACCATGAGTTAATTGGGAGAAAAAAACGATTGGAATAGGAGAGAGTTTTAATAAACAATTCTGGGTTTTGTGTGTATGATGTTGCCTTTTCTTGCAGGAACAAAACCCATAAATTAAGAAAAACAGAGGAAAAAAGATTAACAAAAACAGGCCTATAATTAATTAAGATAAGGCTCATTTATGTCTAATATAAGAGTCATGTACAACTATCTATCCACTTCGTTCTCCACTCACCCTTATACTGATCAAAATCCTTTCTTCAACTTTTTAATAATGCTGGTTTTTGTTTGTGCACTTCCGACTATATCTGTTTAGATTATACATGCACTGTCACTTTGTTTATACGTGGGAATGACCAATGCCGCTAGTACATTGCTAAAGGTTAGAATAATTAAACATACAAATCTCAAATGGACAAAAGTCCCAATTTTTTATTAAAAAAAATACACCCCACCATTAAAAAGTACAAAAAATCCACTTTTTCTTAACCGGGTTCACTTTTTATAGAAGGTTTGCGTAAGAATCATACATTTGGAACTTTACATTAGCATTACTCATTAGATTCCCACAAGATAAATATTATAATTACAAAAAAATAATGTAAAAACAAACTCATAAACTGACGTATCTTACGTTATATCTATTTTATACTAAAAATCATTTTACAATCTAAGGCACCATATCAAATAAGGTCTATTTATAAATTTATATTTATATTTATGAAATCTCTTTATAGCTAAAACATTTTTTCCTCACAAACATGCTTCCCCCAATTTTGATTAAGATGTACATTTCATGTAATGGAACCAACCCAGTAGAACTTTTCAACGTTTATTCCTAAAATGAACAACCAAAACCCTCGATTAAAGGGTTTAAGCCCAAAGGGCAAGGATAGACATCGCAGTAGAGCCGAGGGTTAAGGCAATGTAGGAAGCCTTTTTCAACCATGGAATGGAACTCATCATCTTGTTGTGGAAGAAATCGACGGCAATGAGATCCACGAGAGCCATGTATATTAGTATTCCTGAAGAGAATGACCCCAACAATCCCTCCATTATCAAGGCATTTGTGCTACTGTCATCATAACCTGTCACCGAGAATATAATCATTCCCATCACTATCCCCATCGGCGTTGTCACTGAGAACATGAAGCACATGTATGCCGTCGTTCCAAACCCAAAACCCGCCTGCAATTTTCCCCATCATCACCGCCATTAATTAGGTACAAACAACGATGATTATTAATCCTAAATATGCATGAAAACATATAATTCCTAAGATGCAAGACGCAATATCGATTAATAAAATTCCTAAGATGTCACTAAATCCTGAAACCAACCAGATCACGTGCCTCTCAGTTTGAGATAGCCACTTCATCTGGTCCCCAAGACCCAAGTCGGGGTCATTGCCAGTGTTCTGTAATTGTAATAAGAATGTAAACAAACACGTGTCGGTATGTTGGCGATTGCGTTTTACGTCAGTCTATTGACTGCTAGTACTTAGGATGTTTGTAGCCTGAATTATTTAAAGCTATATAGAATGGAGAACTGACATTAATTTACTGCCGTTATTGCTACAACTAGGAAGATGAATTAGGAAGAACCCTCCCCCTCCAAGCAGGTTTTGATAATTAGGATTGATGCTGTGTTAAATTTGGATTATGATTCCTTATAATCGGAAATTAAAATTGGGATTGAGAATAAGGAGGTTCAATTTCTAGGTTGATGAAATTAATGAAGTAGATATACCTGAGCAATGCAGCCTCCGAGACCCATGCCTTCAAAGATCTGGTGGAAAGCAAGAGCAGCCACCAGAGGCCTGATGGTGCACTTGTTCTGAGACATCCCCATCGTCACTCCGATTATCACCGAGTGGAATATTATCCCTATCTCCAGCACCTGCGACACCAGCCTCTGCTTCTGCCTCACCAGCTCTGCCGCCACTCGCTCCTCCTCGCTCGTTCCCGACTCGCACCTCGATTCCCCCGATTTTTTTCTCTCCATCAGCTCCTCCTGCGTCAGAGCCGGCACCGGCGAGTAGTGATCCACATGGCTGTGGCTTTGCTCCACGTGCGAGCTAGCCGTGATGTCAACGAGAAGAGCGAGCAGCGCACCTACCATGGTGACCAGGCCCGAGAAGGGGAAGTCCTTCCATGGGTGATGGGAGGCGACCTGGCAGTCAGACATGGCGGTGAAGGCGTCGGGGAGTACGTGGACGAGGGATGTGGAGAGGATAACTCCGGCGGCGAAGCACTTGATCAAGAAGACGGCCTTGTCGTAGAGGGGTTTTCCCTGGAAGAAGCGGGCGAGGAGAACAGGCGAAGATATGCCTAAGACGCTAGTAAAGAAGATTACCCAGATGGAGATGAACTTCAGGTGCGCCGCCGCCTTACCGTCCCGGCACGCCAGGGCTCGAGCCGTGTCCAACACGCACGCGGCCATGGCGTATACAATTGAACTCGGATTACAAACAGATTCAGAGACAGATAGAGCCGAGTACGGGGTGACTTTTGTGGACTTTGTTGCGAGAGCGAAAAACTGATATTAAGAGAGAGAGAGAGAGAGAGAGATGGATTGTGCGGTGGTGGAGTCCAATAAGGAGAAAAAAGAAGTTGAATTAAATAGAGTGGGCCAATTGATGGGGTCCACGGAGTGACTAACGTGGACGCTTTTCACGGGTTCATTTCTCTGCTCCGTACGTGAATTTTAGAGCGGTGGATTGATGTGTGTGTTTTCCATATTTATTTTTCTTTCAATAACATGGAAAAAGAAAAGTAGGTTCATCTTATATATAAAGAAAAGTTGGGCAATAGTTCAGACGTGATGGATTCATGTACTCTTCAATTGGGCATGCAGAATGGTATTCAATTCCAGCTCAAACATCATTATGAATTTCCTTTCCTTTTTTTAATTTTACCTTTTTTCCTCAAAGTTTCTTTATCAAAGTTTGAATTATTGTGAATTTATTTTTTTTTCCAATTTTTTGTGATAGATTTCTTTGAATGGTTAGATTTCGTGCAAGTATTTTCGTTAAGTATTTTGGTGTTTTGGTAATATAGCATTTTAAGAAGTGCTTTTTTGAGTGTTTTTATTGCTATAACATTTTAGTATTGTTTTGTAAATATTTTGAGGAAACTTTTTACAGATCACACAAAAAAAAAAAGAAAAAAGAACATGATAGTTTTTGCCCTAGGCAATTTGGTGGCTCCACACGATGACGATGACCATTGCTCATATACTTACAAATCTCTTATAACGTTTTTACAATTCATTCTACAATAAATAAATAAATAAATAAATAAGACTGTGTCCATGTCTCCATATTAGGAACTGAAAAAAAAAATGAAAAATTGATATCTTAAGCTCTAATTTCCAATTTTAATTTACACAAAAATTACCTTTCGTGTTCAAACTCTTAAAATAAGAAATATCTTTGCGAAAATGCTAGAATATTAATACTCTTGATTATAAGTGAAATGGAGAAGACATCAAATTGGATCGGGATTTTGCGTTTAAGTGGTGTTGAGTAGATTTATGAATCTATAAAACTTTGTTTTCTTTTATTTTTCACTTTTTTTTATTATTAAGAGTGAAAAATAAGATTAAACAAATTTTTTTTTATATTTTTGTGAAAGTTATGGGTTTCACCTCAAGATATGTCGGGCGGTGAAAATTTGTGATTAATATTTTTTTAAACATTCTTGTTTAAATTAAAAAAAAAAATTCACGTCGTGGGTCTCCACTAGCGACCTAATTTGAGCCATCCATAGAGGTGGTTGAAGTTGGGCACCTTTGAGGGGCCTGCAATGGGCTGTCTAAGGGGATGACTTTCGCAGTGAGTTACCCTCTGGAGTGATTTCCTGAATGAATGGGGAGTGATTTCCTCAATCCCCCTTAAGCGGCGATTTACTCGAACCAACTTATTAAGATTTCCTTGTGCTCCTCAAGTGCGATTTAGATGGGGAAGGGTGAGTTTATGAGGTTGGGTATAGCAAAACCTAAATAAAAAATAAAGAGAAAGAGATGAAGACAGAGAAAGGTTTTGGGACAAAGAAAGAAAAGAAAGAGACAGAGAAGCATTTCGGGAGAAAGGAAGAAAAGAAAGAGAAATGGAGTGTTTTGGAGACGGAGACAACGAAAAATAGAGGAAAAGAGAGAGCGACAAGTACTTCAGAAATGATAAAATATTACTTTATTCTTTGTACAGTCGCTAGCTAGACATAGAGAACTACTAAAAAATACTGTAGCAATTATGTCAAGTTTTCCAATTTTAGCTGAACCGTTGTAGATGACTTTTATCAAATTTGTTTTTATTTTAGACTTACATTGAACAATAACGAGTCTATTGCGAATGCTCTAAAGAGTAACACCACTCCATCCGTAGTTACTGAATTTATTATTTTTCTTTTTATTTTTGAAGTTAGATGGTTTTTGTCAAATAAGTT
Source organism: Carya cathayensis (assembly GCA_011037825.1). Lineage (NCBI taxonomy): Eukaryota > Viridiplantae > Streptophyta > Magnoliopsida > Fagales > Juglandaceae > Carya > Carya cathayensis. The sequence goes on along the minus strand of QGSO01000161.1, from coordinate 408,968 downwards.
TCAATGGGTCGTTGCGCTCATTAGAACAAAAAAAGATTGTGTGTTTGGATGGGCCGTAAGAGATCTGAACTCAGACAAGCAAGGCCTAGTTCTAGTTCTGAATTTAATATCCTACAAAGTTCTATATTATTAAGCGAGGCCCAATGTAAACTTCTTAATATATGATATTTTGCTTTGAAAATATGTGGTCTAATTCCAGTGCTGCTCCAAAAAATGAAGTCCCCGCTCATTGATGTCAAATCCAAATATCTCATAATCAAGTAAATGGCGGAGGAAGAACTGAAGGAGAGAGGGAACACGAGAAAAGCTACGTATTTTCTCAAGAGTAGTTCTAGCGTGGCCCGCTAGCACAATTTTTTTTAAAAAAATATTTTTTAATATATTGAAATATTTTTAAAAGATAAATAATATACCAATACACTAAAAATAATTTCCTTAATCATTCAGTACATTAAAAAAAAAAACTAAATACATGAGTTGTCAAAACGAGGGGCAAACCTAGACGGCATACTAGTATTTTCCTTTTCTGAAAGGGCGGTGTTAGGGCCACTGAGAATCTATCGAGTTTTTGTATCGAGGAGTGTAATTTTTTTTGGGTATTTTCTCAAACATTTTCGAAACTTCTTTAAATATTTAAAAAAAGAAAAAATTTAAAAATTTATTTAAAAACACTTCCTTAACAATTAAGTAAAAAAAAAAAAAAATAGTAATCTGTAACCACTACAACAGAATGCACTTTTCTAGGGAAAAAGCAAAAAAATCCTCGCCAAATCAATATTCCAGCGATTATAAACTCGCCGCACAATCTCCGGTACTATTCAACCATTTCTAATATACTGCCGCAAACTGCCAAAATCACCGGGTAAAGTGTACGATTTGGCAACGATTTCTTAATCGCCGGCATCTAATTTCAAAATGATAAAATCTTTTGTCGGCGATGAAGAAATTGCTGTCAAATAAATTGGCAGCGATTTCTTAATTGCCGGCAAACTAATTTAATAACTCAAAACGAGGGGCAAACCCAGACGGCATACTAGTATTTTCCTTTTCTGAAAGGGCGGTGTTAGGGCCACTGAGAATCTATCGAGTTTTTGTATCGAAGAGTGTAATTTTTTTTGGGTATTTTCTCAAACATTTTCGAAACTTCTTTAAATATTTAAAAAAAGAAAAAATTTAAAAATTTATTTAAAAACACTTCCTCAACAATTAAGTAAAAAAAAAAAATAGTAATCTGTAACCACTACAACAGAATGCACTTTTCTCGGGAAAAAGCAAAAAAATCCTCGCCAAATCAATATCCCAGCGATTATAAACTCGCCGCACAATCTCTATTCAACCATTTCTGATATACTGCCGCGAACTGCCAAAATCACCGTGTAAAGTGTACGATTTGGCAACGATTTCTTAATCGCCGGTATCTAATTTCAAAATGATAAAATCTTTTGCCGGCGATGAAGAAATCGCTGTCAAATAAATTGGCAGCGATTTCTTAATTGCCGGCAAACTAATTTAATAACGGAAAATGACTTGCCGGCGATGAAGAAATCGCTGTCAAATAAATTCCCAACGATTTTTTTATCACCGGCAAAAGATTTTACCGTTTTGAAATTAGATGCCGGTGATTAAGAAATCGCTGTCAATTTATTTGACAACGATTTCTTCATTGTCGAAAAGTCATTTTCCGTTATTAAATTAGTTTGCCGGCGATGAATAAATCGCTATCAAATAAATTGGTAGCGATTTCTTAATCGCCGGCACAAGTTTTTACCGTTTTGAAATTATATGGCGACGATTAAGAAATCGCTGTCAATTTATTTGACAACGATTTCTTAAGCCAATTTATTTGACAATCGCTGTCAAATAAATTGGCAGCGATTTCTTAATCACCGCCCTATAATTTCTCGTTATTAAATCAATTTTCCTGCGATGAAGAAATCACTGGCATAGGATTTTGGAATTTGGTAGTATTTTCATCGATGCCATTATTTTTTGTGGTTTTTTAACGTATTAACGGAAAAATCGTTGGAAAAACCTGAAAATCAAGTTGTTGTTAACTCAGTATTCTTACTGGGTCTCATTTTCACTGTAAGACCCAGTACGAATATTAGGTTACTATTTTCAATCCATTAATCCAAATGTACCTGATTGGTATGATCAACTAATTATCCATATATCCACAAATATATCCATACATCAACAAATATATCGATGACCATTCTATCCAATTCAATAATATCGGTCAAGCGTCAATTCAACCATGCATGATATATATTTTTACACTGGGTGGTGCGTTATGGAAGTCATATCAAGTACAATCTGAGCTAATTTTTATATAATACATAAAACATCACCATTATAATAATTTACTATACTCTATTATCACTAAAACCAAGGGCTACCAATTTTTCTTATCTCTATTTCTGTGGGACTTTTTATTTACACTGTCATCCACAGTTCTACATATCACTTTTGATTAAGAAAAGTGGCGAACATAATGCGCGAAAACTGGCGTTGTTGCTGCTCATCCTATGCTTGGCCATATCACTGTTTGAATATCAAACCACCCGTATTGTCTGATGCCTAATGTAAGAGTGAATAAAAAAAAACAAATTACTAAAGCAGATGAGTTATTTTACAATGACATGAATATAAAGCACTTTTTTTTCAATGAAAGACAAACAAAAATAGCTACAAAAAACCTACATATTAAGAAGAACAGTTCAAGTTGAGATTTGTTTATTTTTGCATTATAATTAGGAAGAGGTGAAGATTTATTTGTGAAATTTCTTTTATTGCCTAAACATTTTTAGATGGAAAATGATTTTTGCAAAAAAATAAAAAAATAAAAAAATAAAATCAAACTTTGACACACCCAAACCATGCATTATACTGATAATGCATGCAATAGGGAAATTATGAAATTCACCTAACCTAAACAATTTTAGATGGAAAATGTCCACCATTATGCTAGGTGGTGTAGTCGATATTGGGAGAAGAGGAGAATAAAACATCCAGGGTTAACTTATTTAATTTTGTCAGTAGATAAAATGGTCAACAAGTAGCTTAACAAAGGTCTAAACTTTAGGCTAATGATAAAATGCTAGCTCAAGTGGAATGTGTGCGACCATGTGCCTACTTAATTCATATAAGCATATATACATAAAAACCCACACCCCCCCAGTAAATAAAGCTAATTCTCACGCTGACCATTATTGAACATAATGCATTATGGGTACTGTAGAATTTATTAAAACCTCAACCAATGCCCTTTTAATACCTATCTAGATTGGGAGTCATGTGTGTGAATCACGTGAAACTATGTGGGATGAAATATGATAATGTCACAATAGGCAAGATAACCCCTTGGTTGTCTCATCTATATTACCAGTATACAATCCATCCACACGAAATAATTTTGCACATTTTTGTGAGGACAAGAAATGCTCTAGAAAGGAGTTTATATTTCAATAATTGGACGAGTATGGAACACTTTCAAACCCACAAGAGTTTATATTTCAAATTTGCTTTTAAATGAGATTTGAGTACCTTTTCCGGTTGCAGAGAACACTGCAATCCAGCATCATCATTCTTCTCTTCCCCAACAAATTTTTGCATTTTGGATTGTAGCACTGGCCCCTTGATGAGTAAGAAATTCGTTTAATTAAATATTGGATATTAAGCAAATATCTCTATGAGTTTGCTACATATAAGCAAAGTCGCGTACTAATCTGCGTACCAATACTGATTCTTTCATATTTAAAATTTAAATTAGTACTGTTTTCAATAAAATCTACTTTTTGACCAATCATATTAAATTGGTGCACATATTAGTGCACATTTGTACTTGCAACTAGATTTTTCCTATCTTTATTACATTGAATAGCAAAGGTGCTTCCAATAACAATGTAATAGTTTTGATAAGAAAAGATGCATTTTGTTAATATTCTAAGTAATCGATTTTATAAGAGTGAAATCTCTGATATTGAATAGATTTTTTCCCAATCATAGAACATGGTATTGCAGAAAAGGAAGCCAGTAGTCAAGGCTTTATATTTCATAGCCAGAAACTTAATATGTATGTTATTGGCACTCTTGTTTGGGAAGATTTCAGACCATTTCGCTACTCATTCAAATAAAAGCTAATATGGCAATTTAACTGTTATCATATATGTAGGGTACAGGTTGTGAAAATAATTTACCACTAGCCTAAAATCTCTCTCAATGACTATTTTCCAAAAAGTCTCCTTAACTCTTCTTTTATTTGAACATGGCTTTTATTATTCTTGAATTAATATACTTTGTTTACTTATAACCTAAGATGTTCTTCCATAACTCTTTCAAGCACCTCACACCACATAAAACCCATGACAATATAGATAACCTGGCACCAATACAAATGAGAATGGAGTGTAAGAAAATAGCAAAGATTAGTATTGATAATATTTCCACATAAAATTCATATGTACCACAACAGTATGCATGTACAACAAGGTAATGAATAAAAAAAGGGAGAAAAAAGCATATGTCAACTTTTATATCCTACTAGACAAGTAGTAGCTCTTTATCAATTTATGACTCACCTTAAATTGAGCCATGTGATAACAAGAACATAGGAAGCCAAGAGAACCAAAAAACACCTAGCTGAGCATATGCCTGTCTGAAAATAAGCAGCTGCGCTACCCACCTGTTTGGATACTAAAAAGATTGAGTAAGATGCAAACAAGTTGTATGACTTGAAATGCAGGGGAAACACTAGCGCAGCTGAGTTCATCATTGAGGTTTTGTTACCAACAACATCAATGAAGTCAATCTTCATCATGTGAAGGTTCCACATATAAAAAGTGAGGGGGTGGATAAATACAGGAAACTTCCTTTTTCACAAAACAGGACAACAACATGCCAGTAAGCCCTTTAAAAAATATCATCTGCCAGCAAAAGCCTTGATGATATATATACTCACAATATATTATTCATCAAGTGCAAAAACTACACACATACTTTGAAATCAGCATTCAGGTCCTCAATTGGATGAGGCAACCTATTAAACTATAAGGGGTAGTTGGGAACTTGAACCAGCTACGAAGACAGAACCTGCTGTGACACCATTAATGCTGCACCTAGAGAAAATCCGTAGATAACATTCATCTGAAATTTTGAAGTTCTTTGATTATCACTTCTAAATTACATGGAACTACTTCTAATTTTTCTACATTTATAGTAGTTTAGAAAAGAGAAGAGAGAGGAGGTTAAGTAGATTGTACATGCAAAACCATGCCATGTTATGTACATGTAAAAAATCACAACGCTTTTACATCTCCAGCAAGTAGATTGTATTTCACTAAGGTCAAAATTGGTTGGATTCACTCCGACCTACCTGCTCCCTGATCCAAAATCAGGCCCAGATTTTTATATTGACTATTAACCTCTAGACAGTTCAGGTCAAGCACTTTATATAGAGTGAACAAAGAATACCTATATAAAGCTTGTTTACATTTAGCACTCAGTTCCCACAAACTCGCTGAGACCTTTTGTCAGTTGGCCACGGGGAGTCCGAAGTTACTATGATTCTATGTTTATTGTGATACTTAATATCACAGTACATTAGCAACAATACAGCTCGTCAGCGATTGGTAGTAAAAAAATGTATGGCATTATAAAAAATCACTTCCCATTAGCAACATATGTGCTGGGTCAATACGTTGGCAGTAAAAATATGTTAGACATAAAGAAATCAACATACAATATATGACTTAAATGTAGCAACTACATACAATTCATCCTACTAGATTCAGCTTAGGAAAATAAATGCCGGAAACAACCAATTTATCCAGGTCATAATTTGTGAGATAGTTTGAGTGATATGTGAAACTCATTTAGAAACTCAATTGCTACTAATCAATATGCTAACCTTCACAATCCTGGCATTATCAACCAATCGATGTGCGACTTCAAAGATGTAGGAACAATTGATAATTAGGCCGGTATTTATCCAATTCATGATGTGGATGCCTACAAGATGACAAGAGCCTAAAAGATTAAGTGGGTGGATTCAGGTATGGTTTAAAGAGAACACGAGTTCAGATGTTACCACATTCAACGGCCATTTTTATTCTGCGCTTCTCATCAATACTAATAATAAGGACGATTAATAATGCGATATAAGCTTCCCTCACACATATAAAACTTGGCAAAACACAATTTATGACACGAGGGTTGTACATCATTGTCAATTCAAGCATTTACAAGGAGGTTCAACACAAGTACTTTTGATGCGACTCACAATATGAATTTACTTACAAAAAACTAACTCTGAAAATGGTAAAATCTTAGCCACACCTGAGAAGTCCTGATCTAAGAACTTCTTCACAGCAACCTACTGTGGTTCAAAATATACTAGACCAAAATTATATTATCAATTCTCCATTGCAGTTTTCAAAAAGGTTCGATGCTAAAGGTTAAACATTAAACAGAACTAATAACACTATGAGTTATTAGGTGTAGAAGACAAAAGGAAAACAACATTATTTCTGTAGTTTCTGAAACAAAAGAGAAATAGCATATCTACAAATCTAGGAAGCAACAACATGTACAACAGAAAGGATATGTAGAACTCACAGTGCCATTCAAAAAGTGTACGATAAACCTCTCTATATGAACTTGTACACACGAAAAATGAATAAAAAAAATTCACTTGAATCTACAACACATGAGGCTATTGCTATGCAAGGATCCATATAAACTAGCCCCTCCACCCAAACGATACTTTATACATTTTGAAAAAATAACATAGAGCTATTGCAGGAAGATGCACATTTCAACTCATCTTCAGGTTTTGTTATAGAGAAAATTATTACTCTGATACATAGTTAGTACCTGAATATTGTCTTAATCAACAAGTTAATACACAAATATTGCATTGCCAATGGTCTTTAGACCAAATGACATTTCCTACAGCAAAATAATGGATGGAGGGTGCGGTTTGGTTTATGAGTGTGTGTGTGTGTTGTATTTGAACCAAAAAATGTGTTTTTTGCAACCTATATGCACTACCTCAATCACCAAATATAATAACACATTGAACAAGCCATATGCATATTACCTAGTCCAATCCTTTCACCAATATCTAGGTCTTCCCAATGAATTTCATATTCCCCTACTATTACCCATCATAAAATAGTTGATCAACCCTACTTCTGCAGGAATCAATAGATGAGCTAGGACTTTCTGGATCCTTTAATTTTAAATCAGTCCCCATAAACAATTATAATGCTTACACTTTCTACATGATGCCAAAAGACATATTTCTTTCTCTTCATGCTTTTTAACTACATCTACCATGTCACTAAGAGATTCCTACTCATTCTTAGGGTGTTCTTCCTTCAAATAAGCATTCAAGCCCTCAACTAGATGAGGCAACCTATTAAACTATAAGGGGTAGCTTCCAACATTGAACCAGCGACATCGACAGAACCTGCTGCGACACCATTAATGCTGCACCCAGAGAAAATTTGCAGCCAACATCAATCTAAAATTTTTGAAGTTATTTGATTATCATTTCTAAATTACATGGAACTACTCCTAATTTTTCTACATTTATAGTAGTTTAGAAAAGAGAAGAGAGAGGAGTTTACAATCGATGAAATTTGGGTAAAGAGTTCAATTGCTGGATATTCTTCCCAAGCAATTGACCACTTTCTTAGATATAATTTTCACCATTCACGATTCGTTACTCAATTGGCTTTATGTCATACAACAAATTATTGACAGATAAAGAAGTGATATCTGTAATGACCCTCTCACACACACTGATCATATTAATCTTTAGTTTAAACTCGGTATATCCACAACCACCTATTAATATAGATGGATAAATGAAGGCTGAATATATTTCTTGAGAGAGAGAGAGAGAGAGAGACCTTCTCCATGCTATGTGAGTTGCAAAGCTCCTTCAAGCTGCTTCTCAAGGTTTTGCACCAACTTGTGAACGCTAGCATGATGGTCCAATGTCTTCTCTAAGAAAATGCCTTTCAATACAAGTACATTACGTGCTATGTCAATGTTAGCAAGCATAATGTATGGTGCTACTAAATAGTTGTACCTAGAAGAGAAAATATTTTCTAGCTATAAGAAACTTACACTGAGTTTGAACTATACTCATTACTTTCTTACAATCTTCATTGCCTCCTACTTGTGATTCCTTGGGACATGAAGCTTTAGCTAACGTTAAAAGTATTTTTGCTGGGAAATGGTTCAGGTATGGAGTCTTACATATATGCTCAAACTATTCAAAAAGAGGCCATCCAAAATAGATTCATCTCCCCAGTGTTGACATAGATCCCTTTATATAGATATAGTAATATATATATATATATATATTAATATGTATATTGCCCAATTGTCATATTGACTATCAAAAAACCACCCAAAAGGCCAAAAAACCACACGACCCCCCTTATGGGTCGGGGGAATCGTTACACCGAGTCTGTCGATATGACTCAGTGAATGATGGATGATCCTTAAAGAATGCCTAAAGCATTCTGTCAGTCTGAATCTGATGCTCCCTAAGAGCTCGCATCTCTGATCTCATTTCATCCAGCTGACTCTTATACTCTTCAACATCTTTCTTATGTTGTTCAGCATCTTTCTTGTGTCTTTCAATCTCATACATGTAACATTGCATTTTAAGTTGGTCACGTTGTCTACTTGACTCGAGGATGACCATCTCCCCGAGTCCTCGTGCATATCCAGGTCGATGGCCAAGGACCTCCCTAAAGACAGTCCCTGCTGCCTCATCATTATGTTGCTCTGGTTCTAGGCCATCCAACCTACCTTGCATCTCCTTCTGGACATTGACAAAACAACGATTATTAACAATCGTGGCATGTGCTATGTATGCATTTATTATTATTAGAAAGAAACATAGATCATTGGGACTATAAGTGTACAACTCACGTAAGTATTTTCTGTAGCATCTGTCACAAACTTATTCTTCTTCTTCGACTAGCATGTCTCCTTATAGAAGTCAACCAAATTTCCATTCTCAGTGCGCTACATGTGTTCAAAATAAGTATAAGAATATTTTTTGGGTAGGAAAAGTTTATAAAATTTGACATGTGTATTTTAAGCTCAAGTCTATTGAAAGTAACCACTACCCAACAGTAAGGTAATAATATCACAATTACATATGGAAAATAATTTCACGACATAGAGGACAATATTTTTGGTGCTAATGAATTCAGAAGTTGGAAAAGTCTATGGAAATGAAAATCAATTGGGAGGCATCCTCAAACATTTTGCTCAAGTATTCGGACGAATGATTTACATCCTGATGTGTGATTAATTGCATACTTCTTTCAGTTCTCCTGGTTTTGAGAAGAAATTTTCTGCCATGCACACCCAATGTTAGCTATAATAAACAACTGAATTTTCCACAACAATATTTGGACATATTAAATGGAAGAATTTAATATGGCATTACTTTGAGAAAGAGCATATATACCTTAAAGGCATCACTGCCCCATCTACCACACAACTTTACCCATACAAAGGGGTCCACCAAGCTTACCCATTAGCTAAAGCTTCCTCATGGCTTCCAAATGATTCATAAATCTTGTGCAAGTCATGATGGAAGGAGTTGAAGTGCTTACGAAGTGCCTTTGTCACCGTCAATTGGTGGTTTTCGCGTTCCCAGTCGAACACGAAGTCAGACTACAATTATGTGCGATTAGTCTTTTGGCGATAGTTATACTGCATAAACCACTTCCAACTTGACGAAATTAACTAACCCAATAACTTACCCGAACATGGTCAATGAACTCCTCTTTCATGGCTTGCGGAACATCCGTCCATCACGCATAACTCATGTCACAATATTGTTCAACAATCCATGATACTCGTGTCGTGAACATAGAAGCGTGTTCACAACACAGTGCGGTCTTATCATCGTTTATCTTTAAAAGCACTTTCCCGTGCTTTCTCACCTTGTCAAACTTGATGCATCAAGTAGGCCCACGAGATCATTTTCTCTATTGCTGCGCTACTACGGGCTCAGTGGGGGCGTCCATTCTTGTATTTCAAAATTCACTAGATTAGTGTATGTAATTATAAAGTATCTTTACACAAACAAACACATATACCAATAGGTCAACACATTCAATATGTATCATGGATTAACACACACCAGTTTGTGGTACACTGGGGTCTTCCGTTCTTGCGTGTTCTCTAATAGGTGATTGTTCCCGCACTGGTGAGGGTTCTCGAATAGTCATTGGTGTGGGAATTGGGTTGGTGGAGGACTTGGGGGCTGTGTGGAGTCATCCGAGAAGGATTGATTACACTCCTCAGGACTGTGATATGAGGAGATTCTCGCTCCCCATGGTCGGTTGTGGCGAGCTGAGTACGGTATATGGTACCTTGCACGAATACCCCGGAGTCTCCATTCGCCCCTAGTACTGGGTCCCGCAGGTCACCTGCGTGTGTATGAGTTAATAGCATTGTAATAAACCTCAGTTCCATTCCACAAAATAATCTCAAAGTCACAGACATGGTTAAAAAAAAAAATCAATTATCTACCTTTTCAATTACTTCTGGGTAGACTAACCATTACATTATGATCATAATATAGACAAATGATTAACTTATCGATCTAAATTATACACCTTGGTAATTATTAGTGCCACTCATGCCTCCAGCTTGAAGATGGAATTGCATGATAAATATTTCGATATCGGAGAAAGCAAATCCCCTCCCAAATCTGTCTGTGCAGCGACTACAATAATGCAATGCAGTATTGTTTTCCCCTAACCTGAGCAATAATAATATTATATACATCAGAAGTCAAACAAGTTTATAGGAAATAAATATATGAAACCATAAATGTAATCTTGTGCATATTACTTCAGTCCATTTATTAAAAATTATACTTAATGGTTAGTCTAAATAAATCAGAAAAGGTATGACTCTACAATCTCATTTTGAACTATATGTGAAATGGTACCAACTTCAAAGAGGTAATCTGCTGTACCAACCTAAATTAGACGAAGTTTCTGGCTTGTAATTATAACAGACTCTTCGTCTGTTGATAGGTCCTCTTCATTTGAATATTCCCCCTCACTATATGCATCTCCGGAATCAGAAGAAATCATGGCATCATTAATAAAGCCTGTTGAATCTATGCATTGACCATCCACATCCATGACTTCTTGTGCATCAATATGGCTAGGTGGTATATCAAGCCTATCCAGTGGAGTTGACACTGGATCTGCATTACCACACTGCACTGGTTCATAATAATATGATGACGCATTTTCTTGATCGACCTCATTAGTACTTGACTCGCCATCATTAATATCTTCCAGAATCCTCGACACTGACGGAATGTTATATACATTCCTATTTGTATAGGTCTGCACAACACCCCAATTCCCTTTCACCCTTAAATCTCTTATGTAGAAACATTGATCAGCCTGACTCGCCAACACGAATGGTTCACCCTTATATCAAGCCCTATTCATGTTAACACTAATCATATGGTCATCCACCTGCACCCCATCATTTTCGATCACCAACGTCAAACCAATCACATTCAAATAGGTACACCCGACGCCACTCCATGTAGCGTAACTCTACGATATTATTAATAACACCGTAAAAGTCTGCGTTATTTGTGGTCTCGTCCCCAGTTACCAACACCCCAGAATTTTGTGTATGCTGATGAAGTTCACGGTGTCTCGTATGAAACCTTTTTCCATTTATTATGTAAGTATCATATGATGCAACCCAACGGTCAGGCCCGTAAGCTAATGCATACAGATTAACGGACACATCAAGTGGATTCTTGGTACGATGTTCCTGGATCTATACCAAAATTGTTGAAAATTCACAATGTATATTGTCATCATTTCAAAACCTATTAAGGAAATCCATAATATTTCAACGTAGATAAGAATGGAGAAGAACTTACACGGTGCTTGAACCAAGTTGGAAAGTCAGTTTGATGCATGCGATTGATGCAATTTGGGTGTTGCACCTTACATATCTTGTAGTGTTCGCTACATTTGGAGCACAGAATCGCCAAGCAAAATATTTGATGCTATGGGCATTGCATATATAATAACTTGTTAAGTTTGAATGGAAGTAGATTTTAAAGTAAACTCTTTGATGCTTACTGTATATATGGTCCAATCTCCTGACAATTGTTGAGCACATACCAAATGGCTGCTTTAAAAAGTTTATCTTCTAATTACACATTAGAAGCTGTACCCAAGAGACGAACTTTCTGGTTGAAAATTCTAAATCCATCTATAGTCTCCTCTTCGTCATCATCAACGTTGCAGTCCGCTCGATTGAACTTCTTCTCAACATCTTTGAGGTATATAGAGCAAAATGTCAGGCATTCAGTGTGAATGTGGGCTTCGGCTATTGAACCTTCTGGTCGGGCTTTATTCTTAACATACTGTTTAAATTTTCCTAGGTATCTCTCAAATGGGTACATCCATCTATATTGTACTGGACCCCCCAAGTATGGTCTCATGAGACAAATGGACAGCTAGGTGGACCATGACATCAAAAAATGAGGGAGGGAATATCATCTCCAGTTTGCATTGAATGGTGACGATATCAGTTTGGAGTTGGGATAGGCGATTCACATCTAGTGTTTGAGCGCACAACTCTTTGAAAAACATGCTAAGTTCAGTCAAAGCCAAGGCAATGTCACTTCTTGTAAATCCCCCAGCAGCAATTGGGAGTAGTCTTTGAAAGAAAACATGATAATCGTGGCTTTTTAACCTGACGATTTTGCAATCACGTAGAGAAACACAATTCGAAATATTGGAAGAGAACCCATTTGAAAATTTGATATCGGACAGCCACTCACAAAATTTATGTCTTTCATCTCTGTGTAATGTGTACAGTGCATGTGGCATTGTTACATGATCACCCTCACTCCTCAAATGTAATTCTTTTCTATAGCCTAATATCTCCAGGTCACGTATTGAATTGATATTATCTTTACTTTTTCTTGGAGTGTTCATTAAAGTGAATAAGATGTTTAAGGTAATATTCTTCTCAATATGCATAACATCTAAATTATGCCGAAATTGAAGTGTTGACCAATAAGGTAACTAGAAGAATATGCTACACTTTGTCCATTTCAGCTCTTCAACAGTACGTTTTCTCTTCCCATGAGATTTGCCAAACTGAACATCCTCAATCATCTCCAATTGAGTTAGAATATTGTATCCTCCTATATCTCTTGGCGGCATGCGATGATCTTCTTTACCGTTGAACAATCCTTTCCTCCTTCTCCATATGTGATCTAGCGGTAAGAAACATCGGTGTCTCATATAACAATATTTTTGGCCATATTTCAACCAATTGTAGTCTGTGTCGGCATTACAAGACGGACAAGCTAATTTTTCCTTTATTGACCAGCCAAGGCAGGAAAGTCATTAATTGTCCACAACAATGCAGCATGTAACATAAACATCTCCTTAAATGAGGCATCATATGTAGATACCCCATATTCCTACAATTCAAGTAGTTCATCAAGCAACGACTGCAGGTAAACATCGATCTCATTCCCTGGTGACTTTGGGCCAGGAATAATCAAAGAAGTCATAAAGAATTTGTCTTTCATGCATGACCACAGCGGTAAGCTATACGAGACAAGGATCACTAGCTAAATGCTATGGGGCTTAGCCAAGTTGTTGAAGGGAGTGAAGCTGTCACATGCCAAACCGAGCATAACATTGCGTGGATCCGCAGCGAACCAACTATGATGTTCATCAAATTTCTTCCAACCCTCAGAGTCATCCGGATGTCTCATACTAGTATCTTCTATCGCCTGTTGCTCTTTATGCTATCTCATATCACCTACTATCTTCGCAGACATAAAGAGACGCTGCAATCTCGGTTTCAATGGAAAATGGTGCAACACTTTTTGAGGTATAACGCGTGAGCCGTGTGCATTTGGCATCCACCTCAAAGCCTTACATACAGGGCATTCATTAAGAGCGGCATTTTCCTTCCAGAATAAGGTGTAGTCGTTAGGGCACGCATGGATTTTGTGGTACTTGAAACCCAACCCGCACTCCAAAGACCTTGATTCCTCATATGATTGTGACAAGAGCGCATCAGGAAAAGAAGACCGCAACAGATCAAGGAGTATGTCAAATGACTTAATTGACCATCCACCGATTGATTTGATGTGTAATAACTTGACAATGAATGACAACTTTGTAAATTTTGTACACCTATCGAAAAGAGGACGTCGGACATCTTCCAGTAGTTTGTCAAAAGTAGTTGCTTGTGAATCTTCAAGTATTGGTGGCCTATTTGGTGCAGCAGTGTTGTCTTGGGGCACATCAACAAAGGTGCATGCCCGGATGTCATCCAACATATGCTGCATGTCATCGATGTAATTATCTTCTAGTATAAACTCGTCACCAATATCATCGTCACTAACGTACAATGTTGTCTCCTCCTCCCCATGAAATATCCACTGGGTGTAGTTTGGATTGATCCCTTTAATAAACAAATGGGATTCAACCTCAAATATAGGAAGCCACAGATTGTTAAGACATGTACGGTATGGACACCGAATGCGATCCCGTCCACTTGCATGGTTTCGTGCTTGTGTGAGGAAATTTTTAACCCCTTCAGCATATGCAAGTGATAAAAGTCTATCGGGCTCGTTCATCCAACTTTTGTCCATCTAAAAAAATAATAAATGTGGGAAAGAGAGTTAGATAAACAGAGACTGTCAACGTAGATAGTTGATGAGTTCACATTTGAAATTAGAACGGGCAAAATGCGGAATAATATATATGGTCGATGGAATGAATGGTTGGGCAAAATATAGGATGAAAATATTTAATTTAATGAGATTAAATTCATGGTCTGAACATGCCAGTTGTTGCTATAAAGTGAACTTATTCATCCTTATAGGACTAGCAAGTGTATGCATTTTGAGTTCAGATCATACGTGAAAGGTGGGCATGTTACAAAATTATTTCGGGTTTGAGTCCACTATGAGTTAGTGCACTGAGTGATGTTGCGCATTTGTACATTAGACATCGAGTATAGGAAAAGCCTCAAACCCGATGGTACTCAACTCTTGATTGAGTGCATAAATGAATCATTATCAATTGGACCGTAAACAAACCAAAAGGCTGTTAGTTGAATCCTGAGAATTCAATGTTTAACTTGAGATCACATTTATTTTCGGGCCTAACTAACGATCTCAAGCTTCTAGTCATGTATGGTTCAAGGATAATTGGTTGTGTTCACAAAAATGTAACAGATGGAGATCATCAAAATGATAGACAGTTAAAAATCTAAATGGGTCTTGTTTATGACATTATGTGAGTGTTTATGGTGGAAAAATGGTATCGTATAAGTTGTCATATGCATTAAGGTGATATAATCTCGGGAATGATGCTATCCATTTAAACTCAATGGATAAAAATCTCTATATGCTGGTCTATACACATCGTTCATCCAAGACTATCGTGTCTACAAAAAGGTAATTAGTAATAGCTAAGAAAGTAAAGCATTAACAAATGACAAAGCCAGATTGGGCAAAGGTAATTAGTAATGGGCTGTGTCCCCTTCATTTCAAACAATGTATCCTCATGCATGTATGGCATCCAACTACAAATAGTAATGAGGGAGAAAGAGGCTGTGCTGGAAGTTATCACACTACAAGAAATTTAGTTTTTACCGGCGAGTAAATATAGCCGCCTCAAGGTTCATCATTTAACAATAAGAATATTAAATGAAGACTTGGGATAGAAAAAGTAGGAGATATTTAGCTAATTAAAAATACATTAAAAAAACTCATAGCCTCTTGGTGGAAAGTGGAAGTGAGGCAATTTTGGGAATTGGATTAAAATGGGCCAGAATTCATTGTTATAGGTTTTCAACATCATAAATAGCTAATCTTTTCAAATGTATCAAGAGTTGAACTCAAAGTTGAGGCGGGATGATATTATGGTGGTAGGGATTGGTTTTCTGGCAGTAAAGCAACGGTGAAGTGAGGTTTATGGTATGCTATCTAGTTGTGTGGTGCTAACGCTATGATATATGTAAAAGAGTTCTAGTACCGAATTGACGTGGAGAGTAGTCCATACTATTAGTCTTGTTAAATAGATCCTTAATATTGAATAATATTAAATGATCGGATTTCTGAAGGATGGGATTCCTATATCTAGGTTTATGTCTTTAATTAGATTATATAGATTGTTTACAATGGTGCATTCCGAGGGAAAGCAACGACTTGTGTCTTGAGGATAGGGAGCGCTCCCTAGAAGAATTATGGAGTTATTTCTTGAAGACTATTTACTTGGGCTATTGCTACAGATATTAATGGTCTCAATAATATGAGGATTTCCTTTTCCAACATGTGAATCTTTAGGTACCAGGATTATCTAGTATCTTGAAGAGAAACCTTTGGGGTTGAGGATCAAGATGTAACGTTTATGCAGTTGGTACAAATACATTCCTATTGGGTGATCCCCATGGTCAATAAAGACATTTCCATTTGTTTATTCTGTTGTAACAAAAATTACTTTGGGTCATAAATGAGAAAGAGTGCATAGGCTGTTAGCATTCCAAGTTTTCTGAGTTTTTGGGCAAAAAACATGAGTTCATTTGTACACTGGCAATCAAATACACTGAGTTGTACTTTGGGTTATCTCCATGTCAATGGACAGAAATAATGAAGCCAATGTGATAGTATTAACTATCTGACGCAACTACATGTCCACCACCCTCACTCTCATTAAACACCTATTAATATATATGTATGTGTGTGTGTGTCTATATATTTATCTGTATATATATTGTCATACATATAGTTGGGAACTCACTATAAACTATCAAAAGTAATGAGTAGTCATGTGAAACTATCAAAGTGAAAGAAAAGGTAGAATAATTAATTCATACATTGAAATAGAGTTGTTGTATCTAGAGAAAGCATACAAAAAAAGATTAGACAACGTATCCATCAATAAAAATGCTCTAAACTTGAAGCAAGGTTCTATTTATTGGACAAAACCATAAAACATCCATCTAAGTTACAGATTTATTGAAAGAAATAAATGGAAGAGAAGATTTGCAGCATAGAGTAGTGCTATATGGAAGCCACTGTTTCGGTGCATCCATTGCACACATGATGTGGCTTCTATTTTTTTTTTAACACCCAACACCTAACATGTAGGGACAAATTGGTCATTTTACTAGGCCACATCATGTGTGCAATGGATGCACCGAAACAGTGGCTTCTGAGTATCTTAATTCTTGCAGCATATTATGCATTTTTTACCTTCAATACCCAACAGAGTAAGTGCTTAGCTCACCCCTGGCTTTTCCCGGCTCACCAATTCTTCTCTCAGGCTCAGTCAACGCCTTTTAAATCAAAAGCACTCGACGGTCCATCATACACACTGCACATGAAAATCCAACCAATTTTCAGTTTAAACTCAATACCAGAATATTACACAAACAAAATTTCCAGGAAAAAAACTTCATTTAGTAAATTATAGGAGAAATGAGTTTAATCACAATTCAAACACATAAACCAACTAGCGGAAATCAACTACAAAGCACTTTCCTTAACTCATCTTCACTTAGGGAAAATATTAAACAAAATGCAACCTCAACCCATTTAACTTCTCTCCATACAATCAACAATAAGGCAAAACTTTAAAACTCCTCATTTCAAGCATGGTAAAAGAATCCAATTACATGACTAATAGCATGTTTGCTATCTAGTAAAGGCCTTCGGTTTTATACAATCCAAATATATGAAGAACGTGGTTTAAGAATGTACAAATGATTGGAATTTACTTAGAAATGGAAGGGAACAAGTTTGTGTCATTGTAATCTGGAATTACCTCACACAAACCACAGTTTGATAGTTTTTTGGTAACTTGTTGGATGCTAGCCTAATGAGGAGCTAAAGCTTAGAAGATGACTGGTTTTTGTCCCTTGATTTAATGGTTTTTCATACTAGCACACAACTTTGGTTGAGCAAAAAAGGGATGAAATGGACTGGTTGAAGCCCAAAAACAGAGTGGTATTGCTTAGTGCTTCCTTTCCAAGAGGAGATCTCAGCAAATCAGAAAATACAAGGGGGTCCATTACAAAAGACCAAGTCCAACAGCAAGTCAATAAAACAGGAAAACAACACAATGTACAACATAAAATACAGGACTGAAAAAAGGTGCCAGCTGCAAATTAATGAAGAACAAAAGAAGGCATGCAAGGGACAAATGAAGAAAGAGTCAATAATAAAGTCTTCTTCTTTTTATCTTTTAACAGTATTTAACCATTTAAGTGTCATTTCTTCCATAACTTTGAATCAGTTGTACCTTTTCCAATCACAGGAACACGAACTTGTGAAGAATACAAACATTATTTGACTGGTTTCTACCAATTTTCCTAATCGATCTCCTGATCAACCAGTTGAACCATTTCATTTTTTTTCATTTGTATATGTGAAGAGAAATACTTACCATGGCATTAATGATTTCATTTCAAATAATTTGATGTGGCTATACCCACATGATATCAACACCTATACAATCGCTGCCCAATAAAGGGTGCATTTTGTGCAAAAGACAAAATCGCTTTATGACTCAAAAGGAGAAATTAGCCTAAACAAGAAAAGTACCGATTTATATAAAAAAAACCATGCAGATATAAAGGGGGAGTGATAGTGCAAAACCATGCACAAAGCAATACCTATGTCGTGCAAAAAACTTGAAAGTCATTGAAGAAATTGTACCTAACCCAATTTCTACAAAACTTTCAGATATTACCACAATATATAAACCAATTTAAAATTATAAGTCATAATTTTATTGAAGAAAAAGGCATAAGCCATGTTATGTACACAGGATGTATACTGGAAGGATAAACCTACAACTTCCAAAAAACAAAAAGAAAACAACCCAGAAAACTAAAACAAGTTTAGAAAATTATCCACCATTACATAAGCTTTTGCCCAAAAAGTACTCAAGAAAAAATCCCTAAGATCTTCCAAAGAGCGTTCTTTATCTTCAAAACATCTCCTATTTCTTTCGATCCATAAGCACCACATGAGACAAGGAGGAATCATTAGATAAACAGTCGCCGCCTTCTTACAACCCTTCAAACCCTTCCACCCTACCAATAAATCCACCACTTCTTTAGGCATCACCCAATGCAAACCTGTCCAGCTCAGAACCTCAGCACACAAGAAACAAGTCGATTGACAGTGAGGGAAAAGATTCCCTCAACAGATTCTCCATTCAATTTTGCACATGACACACCAATCAGAAATAAACAATCATTTCCTTATAAGATTATTAGTTGTCAAGACTTTACCCAAAAAAGCCACCCAACAGAAAAAAAAACAACCTTGGGAGGAACTTTCACTTTCCAAATACTTTTCCATGGGAAAATATTGATATTGTGACTTGACATAACTCTATAATAGGAAGAAACTGAAAAGTTAGCATTTCCAGCAGAAATCCATACCATGCTATCCTCCCTTTCAGTCACCAACTTCATGCTGTAAATTTTAACTAGCAAAGCCTGAACTTCATCCACTTCCCAATCATTAACATCCCAAATGAAAATAACATTCCAATCAACCTTATTATAGCAAAGGTGTTGCAGTAAGAATTATAAACAACATCATTTTGATCCCTTGCAATTCTGTACAGGGCAGGAAATTCCAGCTTAAGGGCAGCATCCCCACACCACAAATCATGCCGAAAGAGAATTCTCTTTCCATCTCCCACCTTCAATCTAAAATTATACCATAAAAAATCCCATCCTTTTCTAATAAATTTCCACAAACTCACCCCATATGCTCCACTAGAAGCTTTAGAACACCAACCTCCCACAAACTTCCATACTTCACATCAATCACATTTTTCCAAAGGGCTTCACTCTTCAAATGATATCTCCAAAGCCATTTCCCAAGTAAAGCTTTATTAAAGACCTTGTGTCTTTTAATCCCCAAACCACCACCAACCAATGGTTGACAAACTTTGTACCAACTGACCAAGTGACACTTTTTTTCCTCACCTACACCGGCCCATAAGAAATTCCGAAATAAACTCCCAATTCTCTTTTCAACCCTTGTAGGAAGAAGAAAAAGATAAAGGAAATATGTGGGCAGGTTAGACAAATAACTTTTAATAAGAGTTAATCTTCCCTCCTTAGACAAATAGATCCTCTTCCTCACCGCTAACCTCACATCAATTTTTTCAATCACCCCATCCCATATGTCCACTACTTTAAAAGACTACTACATTTACCAAAAGCCATAGATAAAAGGGATTATCTTGGTAAAACTAGGAGCATTAAGAAGGGTGCGTGGTCCTAACATGGTAAAACTAGGAGCATCGAGGGTGGTCTGAAAATAACTGAAAAGTAAATTTTTCACCTCTAACTAGCATGCATCTTACAATACTCAAATTATCGTTGAATGTTAATTAAAATATGCAATCACACTAGCCGTTAAGATGACTGGAAATAGGTGAAAGTAAGTGTTGTAGCACAAGCATGACGATTGACCATACACTAACTGAGGTGTAAACCTTAAAAGTATGGATTCAACTATTTTATCCTTTTTGAAGTTATATATGTGTGAGAAAGCAAGAAAGAAAAGAAAATATCTATGGTGAGGAGGTGAAAGATTAAGTGGGTCTTTATATCCTCATTTAGGTTGGGAAGTTGAGAAGATTCTGGCAAACCAAATGAAGAATAGGATAATAATATTTAATTAGATTACAATCACATTTTCTTTTTCTTTTTTACCTCCATCCCATGCTTTCCAAGTTCTTTTCAAGTGTACTTTTCAGAAGAACCTAGTGTTGAAACTTTATGATAATTTGCCCCCACTAGATTATTTCATGACCTCATCAAAGATTCAAAGTGCATTATTGGAGCCACACCTGACTATTGATTAACTGTATTTGAGTAATATGTTTGGAGGTTGCTGACAAATCAAGCTAATGTGCCATCCTTGAGACATTTTTGAAAAGGGATCAGCACTGTGCTTACTGCTGTGGCTGATGCTTTTTTAAGAGCCATCCTATCCAAAGATGGTTCTTTTGTGTTGGATCCCAGACATGGGTAGTGGGTGTTTGGTTTCTGATGAGCAAAAGTTAAAGAAGTCGAATACAAGTGGATACAGCTATCTCGTCTTCTTCTTTCTGAATTACTTGCCTTTTTGTTCTGATTCATTTGCCTTTCTATCAACATCAAGGTTCCCAACTTGACCCTAGTTTGCATCGGGTTTGACTTGTTTGAGCCAGTGTCATGAGTTCTCAGATTTCAGTAGCATTTAGTTTTACTAAAAAGCAGTTCATTATCCAAAAGAGAATACTAAACAAAGTGGTTTTAAGAACCCTGTTTGAGTCTAGGATGCATATATGCCTAGTGTTTTTTTAGCAAATGATCTTAAAGCTATTCATGTTTGGATTTGATGATTTTCTTCTTAATGGCTAATTCTTTCTTCCGTTTGCTTTAAAAAGGGTTTGATGCCATGCCTCCACAGTGTTGTCCCAAGCCATGAAAGTGTCAAATTAAGAGCTAAAAAAACTATTTTGTATCTACATATGGTTATAAATAATATCATATGCAATTTCTCAACAATCCAATGAAATATTTAACCTGCTAATATTTTTCAACCCTTATATTATGACTGTTGTTTCATCTGCAGATAGGATAATTATATCAGAACAACAATAAAGAAATGATAGTCCATCAACAATGGCAAATTTCAAGTACATAGATATTCCAGAAAAATTAATATACTACATACTTTCCATAATCTGATATACATACATGCAAGCTTCTCGTGTGGAAACTTAATATTCTGATAAAATTTGATTCACTCCAGGGTCTCTAGCTCTTTGTCAGCTTGATTTATCTCAAACAAATAAAAGGAAAAGGATCACTATAATTTAATTGAAATAATTTCTTAGATTGTATCAGAGATTAGATGGTTTCTTGGCAAAGATGAAAATTGGTATATAGACGTTAGATTAGACATTAGAGACAGGATGTTTGTTAAATGCGAGCTGGGAATGGACAAAGTTCATGTATGACTTGGTACTATATTTCTCTATATTGGACCTCCTTGGCAGCCAATATGGCACCAGTTGTGAAAAGAAATGAATAAGAAAAACATGTGGCTAATCCTATGATTAAAAAGGTTTCAAAAACGACAACACAAGTACCATCAATGCAGAACATGTTTTATGTTTTTTGCCTATTAAATTTTATTTTATATTTTAGAAAAATCTGTTATAATAATGATAATCACCAATATGTTTATATATATATATATGTCATTATCTCCATTTCAATGACATCATAGGACATATTAATGACCCTTATTTTTTAGTGAAAGTTAATCGAAATAGGGGATATTGTGAGATAATTCTTTGGCAGTGACTAAACACTAATGAGACATTCTCCTCACAACCGCTATAATTTTTGTGGAGACTACAATATTTAATACTCTGAATTATTGACAATATATCCAACCTACCCACCTTTGAAAAATAATAGTTGCTGGACAATTCCATGATCTGATTGGTAAAAACATTGACATGTTTTTAAATGCATAAAAGCAGGTACTCATTCAAGAAAACAAAAAAAAGGGTGAAATCTCTGATTGTTTAATGCATTTTTTATATGAATATTAAATTGAATACTGATTAGATATAGTTTTTAAATGAGTAGCAGAAACTACTCATTTTTTGCTAATTGCATCAACTGTTCAACATCTTGGCGATTTTTAAGGCAAGCTATACTATATAGTGTGTACACACACACACACACACACACATATATATGTATGTCAAGATAGAACTTTAAACCCAGTGATATGTCAAAGTTTTGACATGTTTACATTTATAGCATTTTTTATGGAGTATGCCATTGATGGGCTTCCCATGCATTAATATACCTAATTCAAGTACTTTTGCTGCACCTCAAAGTATCAGGATAAGATATTGTTGTGAGGGAAAGCGATGCAAATGTTTGAAAGTACATGGCGTTGATAGGCAAGCTGCCCTAGGAAACATTTCAAGACTATGATATTTTTCTGCATGAATTACCTACTATTAGGTACTTTCAAGAAAATGATTTTTTTATTCTCCTGATATGGGAAGGAGGTAGTCACTGGGTGAGGGATTAGAGAGTTGGCGTGGTTTCCAGCAACGAATTCGTACAACTCAGATGGGGCTGTCTCTGAATTTAGAAATTTTGTTATCAAGGCATGGTGTTACTGTTTTGGGAAAGAGAAACCTGAGAGGTAAAATTAATTCCTTTCATGGTTTGGTTGATATACTACCACTTAAAATGGTGTTTAAGCCCTTTGAGAGAGGAGGTAAATGGAAAATTAGTAAAGGGTTGCAATTATCAGTAGATATGACGTTGTGAAATCACACTTGTTTGATGTTTAGGTCAGGAAATTATAATTTTTTTTTTTTTGCACCTATTGATAGAGGATGACCAAACTATGTGGAATTTTTAATGGGATCATTTGACAGAGATTTGTGAGTTTTGTAATGATGGAGAAGAATTTTATTGTGATAAAAGAATAGCATTCACTTTTAATGATGTGGATGCGGATGGTATTTCACGTGTGCGCATATCAATTTGTGTGGGAGGACGCTTTTTGGTATGAATCGTGACAATTTCATGTGAAGAACCTTCAATGTTGGTGCCGTACAATTATCAAACAATCCAGGGTTATATGTGGCAAGTATCTCTTTCAAATTTTGGTGACAAATCAGTTGAGGGGGTGAAAGGTGGCTATCAACTGCTTGATATATTTCCACTTAAGCATGTTTTTGTGTTTTCTGACAGAGGACGACAAATATTTCTTTTAGGGGATTTAATTTTTGGTGTGATTTGCTTTTCAATCTAGTGGGTGTTTACCTCTGTGCTCTGACTGCTCAACTAGTATGCACTTGCAAAATAGGGATGTGACCCAGTTTCAATAGTGGGTATGGCATTACTTTCAGCCATGTTCCCAACTTGCACTGAAGTATATTAGCTTCCACATACTTCTTGCTTGTGAAATATTTAAAATGAGTGCAAACCTTTGTTCAAACTTGGTGCTGTTAATTGGCAGTGTTGAGAGAGGAGGGAAAAGACTTTTCATGATCAAGTTGGAAGTCCCCATATGGAAAACTTGAGAAATCGAAGTCACAACCAAGGGCTTGATGTTTCCTACAACATTATTTCTGACTTTTAGAGATAGGGTCCGCCATGTGTGCCTTCCATTTCTACGAAGTGATATGGTTGGAAGGAAATCCATTATGTTGTGGCTGATGGTATAGAGGGCAAGTATTCAGCGATTTCTTATTCATCTAGATAAAGTGAAGTTAGATGACATGCACATCAATAACAAAGAATACTGGAAACGGCAAATTATTATTGGTGGTAGGCAATAGCAACCTGCCACCTTTGGCTTTTAGTCTCCATTATAAAAATGTAGCTAAAGAAAAGGGTGGGAACATTAAGCCTAGAGGAGAAAGTGTCAAACTCAAGAAGGAAGACTCAAAATTCTAGCATGGAATCTGAATCAAGAAGCATGGTATTTGTCTTCATACATGAGCTGGTGGAGGTATATAGGAGAGTAGAGAGGAAAGTAAAGGGATATCTGAAATTTGGAATTATACTGTTGAAATGGTCAGCGAGTTTATATTTGGAGGAATTGGGGACCTCGAATACCCTAAGACATAGCGATTTTGTTCATCTTTCTTGTTCTTAATTCTTTTTATTGGCTACATTACTGCTCTTGTATCTGCAGCCATTACACAGTGTTTAACTTATTGCCTACTTTGGACTTTTAAATGAGTAACAGAAGGCACTTTTATTGTTTAGTTTAATTAATGAAAAAATTTACATCTTCATCTGCCTATAATAACATAAATGCAAATGATTTGTCTACTTTTTGTCATGCTAAGTATCTACTATGACCAAGTTGTAGATGAAAATAAACTAATAGTGGGTTTTGATAAATATTAGCATATTTATCAAAACCGAATAAATATAAGTAAGCTTATTCAAGAAATTTTTTTGAATAAATAAACATTAGCATGATGATATTTGAAAATAACACCTACTTTCAAGCAACCAAGCAGTTCAAAATTGATATTAACAAGCATGAATATTTTTTGGTAATCTTGGTATATATGAATGATTTTATTTAAAGCCTGTATGGACAATGTTACCAATAGTAGGTTTCTTTTTCCCAAAATTCTTTCCCTAAATCTAGCCCTAAGACTAACCTCAATTGAACAGATTCTATGAATGGGACATTGATAGCACAAAATATATCGATCATTGAAAGACCAGCGATTTTTGAGGTTCAACATTCAACAATACCAACTACCAAGATTCAAAATCAACTAATGAATCGACAATATGCACAGCATCGACATATTAGAAGATTAAAAAAAAAAAAAAACTAAAAAACTAAAAAATGGACAAAAAGCCAAAATTGAGATTTGTGCATGTCATCCAACAATCCAAGTAACCCCTCAAATGGCGCTATGTTCATGCATGTTTGGAGAAAATAATGAGTTCCAAACAGAGATTGTGAAAAATACCTCGCACACGCTAAGCAGAGGTACCGATCAGTGGATTTTGGCCAACCGAGGGCTTAGAATGGATTGGCAAACCTCGCACACAATATGTTTGGGACTTCCAACCCCTTTGTTTCTGACTAACACTTCAACAAGAAATTAGCCTGTTCCCAATCACAACAGAGGGCGATTTTGGCAGCAATCGCCATGTGTACATATGAAATCAATAGAAGGGGGATTTTATTTTTGGTAGCCGAAGTATTGGGTTCCGAATGTGGAAGATTTGAAGGGGGTACTGTGAATGCCTAATGGGTAAGCCATTCGATGGAGGCACAACTTTGGTTTTGGAAGGAAACGACGACCAAGCTTCTATGCACAAGGAAAACGTAGTGGAGGCCAAAGATGGAGCTTTGGGACGTGTTCGGAAATGGGGATTATTGCAGCGTCTGCGTATGGATTCAACGGAAGGGATTTCAATTGCAGGTTGCCGAAAGATCGATGAAAACCACACGGAGAAGAGGAGGTACAAGCTAGAGTGAATAAGTCGCAGGCAAGATGGGAAATAAACTGGCAATTTTGGCGCCCGGATATTTAATTCATCTATGGCAGCGAAAGTTTTCACCGCTAAAAGCATAATAAATCGCTGGGATAAACTAAGTGACACTCCTCGCAACTAATCAGGGTTATTTTGGGCAACGATTAAGATATCGTTGTGATAACCTATATATTACGGCGATTTTTTTTGTAATATTTCAAAAATCGCTGGGAAAAGCCCAGATTCTTATAGTGATCTCTTTTCAGTAGCCACTCTCGAACATAATGTATGGTACCTAAGAGAAGGGGATCAGTACTAGAGTGCAATAATAATAGTATAATAATCCAAAAAATGATGATCTAGCTAGGTTGAATAATATTATAAGTAGTACTGGTCCAAAACTAATGATAATTCTTGAAATTAATGAGGATGGGAAATGTAGAAAGAGACATGCAGATAGTAACATCTGAGCCCATTTAGACCATAAACTCTTAACAATTTAACATGATCTATTGATGCAGCTAATATAAGTTAGTACGTGGGCGATCGATCGTGTCGGGTACGTTTGTCAATGCATGTTACATATGTAGGGCTAGGAAATTTCAGGCTTGCAAGATTCCAAATTCCCAGTCAATTAAGGACCACCTCATAGCAACCTATAATTTCTTCTTTCAAGTTAATGAAGATTCTCTAAAGTTGTTCTCCAAATTTGAGAAATAGACATATCAACCGATTTATGTATAGTATTTATTAAACATTTCATGTGGTGCAAAAAATTACAAAAACATTAATAAATATTGTAGAGCTTATAAGTCTTCCATTATAAAGGCGTTCAAACTTGGACAAAGCATCTTTGATCTTTCTTGGATTTAGGTTTCTTTCTTGGCTAAGCAATTTTTATACGCATATATATATATATATATATATTTTTTTTCATGTCATTATTTTATTTAGGGCCAACGCTAGCTGGCTAGCTTGCAAGGGTTTGAACTTTTTGGAAACGGACAAATAGTCACTAACTGGACATCATTGTCAGGAGATAGGTGTGGCAATATGTGACATGATCCATGAACCTAGCTAACATGAACATGACACAAAATTAGCATACTTGGATTTGATGATTTTCATGTCATTATTTTATTTAGGGCCAACGCTAGCTAGCTTGCGAGGGTTTGAACTTTTTGAAAACAGACAAATAGTCACTAACTGGACATCATTGTCGAGGAAATAGGGGTGACAATATGTGACATGACCCATGAACCTAGCTAATACGAACATAACACGAAATTAGCGGGTTTGGGTTTGATGTTAACGGGTTAACTCGTCAATACATAATTTATAAACGGGCCTACCTGCTTAATTAATACGAAATCAATTCGTTTTGATTCGTTTAAAATTTATTTCAAAATTAAAATTTTATTATTGTTAAGTTATAATAGTAGTATTTCTCAGTATTCTTATGTTTTTATTATAATTTTAGACCTATTCTCATATTTGTTATTGTATGGTTTGTAATATTGGTTTTATTATATGTTAAAATTTGAAAAATATTGATATATATTTTTTAAGATCTTGTAGTTATTAATAAATATGGATTTTAAATTTTATGTGAAATTGTGTTAATCAGGTCAAATGAGTTATACGTTTTAGTTCAACCCATTTACATGAAACAAATGAGTTTAAATGATCAGTTGTGGCGTGTTAATATATTTCTAATTAATTACTAAACGGGTCAAAATAGGTGATACGACACGATTCATTATCTAAACAAGTTGTGTTAGAGTTTAAAAGTTTGGCACGTTTAATTTAATAGGTTAGGTTCGAGTTGACCTATATAGTCGATTTCCCACCCATACAAATTCATATCAGTATGTTTGGCTGCCTAGCTAGCTACTTTGGTTTGATCTATTCTGCAGTTCCATATTTCTCCTTAATCTACTAAATTTTAGCAAATTGCTGATTCATTTGAAAGTTTAATCGTAGTAATAATAAGATGATCATCATGTAATTAAATATTTGATTTTGCCATCCCTTATTCGTGTATATATATATATATATATATATATTTAATGACCAAACAAATTAGTAGGCTGCACAGCTACCTCAGTATTCAACCTCTACTCCCTATTTTTTTCACATGTGCGACATTCTATAATGGTGTGGAAGTACTGATGATAGTGATCTCTTTGTGACCAGAAAATTACCATGAATTGGTGCGGTAGTTGGCTTGTTCATGTTTAGCCTCCAATGTCCTATCCATTTCAAAGACAGGCAAATATATGTACGTACATAGATTGTCAAAGACATGAGTCTAATATATATAGGATCAATTAGATACAAATTCCAATTAGCTTGGCGTTTATATATCCATTTCATAGGCTTATCTTATTGATCTTATCCTTCTCTCAATTTCTCATTTCTCGGAGAGATTAAGATATAGTTCGTACGTTGGCTTTCATTCATGTACATGAAGAGTGGTCGACAACCACGGGCAGCTCAACCCACGAAAATGCAGCATTAGCCGAAACTTTCTGCAAAACAAAGATTCAGGGGTCCTTGAATAGATTTGGGGTGATCTCCAGTACTCCACCTATCTAAGTTTTATTCTTAGGGTTCCAGCCAACTTTTTTAAGAATGAACAAGAATTAATTAATTTTGTGAAATTTTATTAGACAATCATCTGGTTTATGCTGGTGCAAGCTGCATCTAGGCAGTTTTCTACTGATGGAAACTTTCTGATCTCTTAAGTTCTTTTCATTAATTTCTGCAGTAACTGGGTGAAGAATTTTTGCCAAATAGTGATATTGATAGTGGTCTCATAAGCTTATAATATATATGGCATTGTAAGAACTAATTAATTACATCATGCTACTGAGGTTTGGATCGAAGAGTTCATTCTAGTGACCAAATGAATCCAGTAATATTCTGGCGACTTCAATGAGCAACATTATATATATATTTATATATATTCCCATGCATTCATGAGCTACGTTGACGATTGATGCACAGATCATTAATATTCAATACAAATGATAAAATTAATTTTTGGACCAACCAATGTCATTGTCGAGGCCCTCAAGTGAAACACCACTTGCTTGCCACTGATCAATTCGTGCCGAAGGTTCCACTGACTGCAAAATTTTTCTATGAAAAGGATAAAAAGCCTCTTTAAAGAGCCGATCGAAGTCCATTGCAGTATGATTGTTAGCTCTGTGAATGGACTTTTCCAATCGCTCCCATCTTTCATATATATAAATATATATATATATATATATAGCCAATTAAAACTAGCATCGGCATCAATATTATATTCCCTATAATTAATCAGTCTAATTATCATTGTTCACGAA
Source organism: Carya cathayensis (assembly GCA_011037825.1). Taxonomy (NCBI): domain Eukaryota; kingdom Viridiplantae; phylum Streptophyta; class Magnoliopsida; order Fagales; family Juglandaceae; genus Carya; species Carya cathayensis. The sequence goes on along the minus strand of QGSO01000161.1, from coordinate 379,479 downwards.
AGGGCACAAGCTGCTAAGGTAAACACAAATATACGCGTTAACCTGTCGATGATCATGTTTTTTAGTACTGACAGTGAAGGATCGAGCTTAATTAATTAGTTACTTCTTTCTTAGGAGTGAATACGCCCCTAGCTAGCTAACTCATGCAGCTTTATCTAATCTTTGATACGAACGTGACTTTCTAGAACCGTGGAACCGTAACCAACGTTTTCTATCCACAAAACTAGCTAGGGTTATGGATAATGTAGCATTCCTCATTTGGCTGCAGAATACAATGCTCTCTAGCAATGAAAGAGGTCCAAAAGTTCTTCCAATTATGCTGACATTCTTTGTAGGAATATTACATTTAGTGGTCTAATTCCCGATAGAAACCCACTTGTGTTCATACATATATATGATGATCATCATGTTCTCGATCCTTTGATTTGAATGGAATTAATCTCAATTGTCAGCATTCTGTTATGGCATGTTAGGGAGATGGATGGTGAGAAGGGACTCGACAAAAGAGGGGGGATGGTCCAACTAAAACTTTTACCCGATAGGATGGAGACAAAGTTGGACCACTGCGTCTTATTGACTAGTCTGATTCATGAGGCGCAAAATCTAGTTGCGAACAAGGACAACAAAGGGGTACTGGCACCTATTTAAGGAAATCTTGTGTGATTTTGTGTCACCGATGTGAAAGGAACAAGAGGAAAACCCCCAGTACCCCAGGAGAGATGGATTGGACTTATCAAACAGTAAATGAGGTGGGGTTTGGCTCCTAGCTAGGCAAACCAAAGAAAGGTCGGAATATTTTTTTGGTTCGTCATACTTCTCTGGGGTCTACAAAAAGAGATCTTGCTGGTGGGCTTTTTGTCAATTCATGGAGGCTGTTTTTCTCTTCAATTTTCATGGCCTTCATGCACCACAGATCTTCCAGGCACGAGAGCAATTTCCAGTGTGGGATGTGATGTCTCAGCGTGTCGTTACCAGCAACTTCTGTTACGATAACCTTACAGTCCTTACACTTTGTAGCCATGTTGTGTACGAATTTGCACAAAGTCCTCACCAGCTTTCCAGACATTGGACCCTCCCGGTGCACCCCATACATGAAGTAGAACCCAAATGGATGGAAGAAATCCGGCAGGAAAGGCAGTTTGAAGCACGGGAAAAACTTATCCATCAAACTCGAGCTTTTTGTGTATATTAAGCAGGATAAGGGTGCTTTCCCTAGCCTGAGCTTGAATAGCTCCCCGCTGTTCCATACGCTAATCATGGCCCAACTACTCGGAACCTGGCCATTAGAACCAAAACACTCACCTCTTGGATAAGCCACCCATGTCCCCAAAGTTAGCTTGTTCCTTAGCACGTTGTCTATGTCATGGGGGAAGAACTCTACGGACGCCATGAATCTTCTGTACAGAAATTCAGCTTCTTCTATCTTGAGCTTCTCTATCGCAACGTTAGACGAAATACGAAATGGCTGATTGTGAACCGGGTTAACGAGTATAGCCGGAGTCCTGAACTTGATATAGCCAAACTTGTTGACGAAGAGCTTAACCGAGGCCCCGTTATCTTTGTCAGTGGCCATGTATGCATAATCCACATCGTTGGCAACGAACCATTCCTCGAGCCGGCGCACCAGACTCGAGCCAATCCCTTTTTGTCGATGGAGGGGTGCAACCCTTAGGCCTAAGATGTAGCCTACCCGGGCTACATCCTTTGGAGGAGGCCTTTCAACTGTGACAACCTTAATAGAACCTTGAATGACACCGACCAATTCCTTGTCCAACATCGCTACCTAACATAAGCAGTAAATATTTGATGTTTTTATTATTAGTCATGGATATTTATCGAATGGTGCAGAGAAAACCAAAGAAGAAGATGCATGAAAAGGAAAAAAAAGGCAGTACGCGCGTACCAGCATCTTGTACATCGGACTGTTTCGAATTCTGCATATGGGGTCACCCATAGTATCCGTCAAGAGAAACAATCGTTCATCTGCTGGCCCTACCCCACATCTTCGCTCGAGATCTTCCACTTGAGCTCTATCGGATTGCTCTTCATAGCTTCGAATTGTAGCCTCCTCAAACCCCATTCTATTCCAATAAACTTCCACCCAGCTAGCTTAACACTAAATATGTAAAAAAAGGAGAGAGAATAATATGTTAAAGCAAAAAGCATGCAAAAGAGGGTGGTTTGAGTGAGGTATATATAAGATAAAGAGATATGAGAACTAGCTCGAGCTCAGAGGCCCAATATATGTACATATATATACACACTACTGCTATAATATTATATATATATATATAGAGAGAGAGAGAGAGAGAGAGCTAGAACTTTTGCCCTGCTTTGAACTTTTATAATTATCGTCATTTATATGGAGGGAAAGGAAATGGGAATGTTGTCTATCATGATCAGCATCAACCTCGTCTTCTACAATAATACTTGTAGACAAGTAAAAGTGATTAAAAATAGTATGTGTGTTTTGTCTCTAGCTTTTGCACTTGCTTATAACTACATAAAAAAGTCTATCCACACGTTAGGATAACCTCAGGCTCACGCCAGGGTGCACGCCTGATTTAAGTCTTCTGTGTTGTTGGCCGACTCCGATTCGTTAACGCTACCCCAAAAACTAATTGACTAATTCACAAATTAACATCATATTGTCCTTGTATAAATTATATATTTATTATATATATATATGTTGTATATATAACTTTCTAGCTAGCTAACCTACTAATATGTGTGTACGATTTCTTAAAATAAATATAAATAATTAAATTGATCAATTTAAATTTTGAACACAAGTCAGGCTGATTTGACACGATTTCGCAATAAAAATCTTGATATTCTTATTTTGGAATATTAAGATAAATGTAAATAATTAAATCTATTTATTTTTGTCAATTAATTAAGTCCCGTTTAGATGTTGAACTGAGTTAAATTTTTTATGAATGGTAATGAATTAAGATGATAGAGTTAATTTTATAGGACTTATCTAAGATGAATTTAGATATGTTTAAATGTTAAAATGAATTTATATGTATTTATAAAAAGTTGAAAAAAATTATAGATCTTACTTGTAAAGAAGTATATATTAAGTTGAAAAAAGTTTTAACTCCTACGTATAAAGAAATTTTGAGTTGAGATAAATTTATTGATTTAAAATTTAAATATTTAAATATTAAATTCAATTTAAAATTAAACTGAATCTCAATTCAATTCGAACGGCAAACTTTTAAAACGAATGATTTCAATATCTATAGAGCTTTTGTTTTGATCTGCAAACATAAATATATATATCTCAATCGAAAAGATGCATTTAATTTACCTAAATTGAAGAGTTCGGACTTGGGAGAGTGTCGGCGGGGAGTAGTAGTAGTACTACGTGTATACCGTATTGTGCATGGAAACAGAGATTGATCGAATTATTAGTGTTGGGGATTAATTAATAAGGGGTTTGGAGGGTTTCTTAGTTGGAGCTGTCCGAATGGAAGGAAGTCCCTTTCTTTTCGCACTAATCGGCCTATTATTAGTTTAGTTTTGTATTATTATTTTAATTAACTATGATTATTATTATTGCTTATAATGTGAATGCTGCTGCGTGGCTTCTTTAATTGGTGGTCCATCACCCCCTTTTGGACACTTAGATTGGATATTAGTGAAAGTTAAACCCCCCACTAATTATAATAAATATATACTTGCATCTTCTGCTAATTAATTAGGTTTATAATTAATTAAAGCACTGCTGGGATTAGCTTAATCAGTATTATTAAAAAACTGCTTATTTGTGACAAAAATGACTATTTTTTATTAAAATGTATCCGTTTTAATCACAAATAGTCTTTCTCGTCACAAATAATTCATTATAAATGTTCGTTTTTCTTGTAGCAAATCTTGCAATAAGCGGGTGGAGAAGTTATGCATGCATGTGCTATAAATATTGATCCTCCAGCAAATTAATTGTCACGATCAATTGAAGTTATAGTTAATTAATATTACTTGTAGGGAAAACTCTAATAATAATAATTAAGTCCTTAATTTTCTTCTGTATTTCTTAATTAAACACTTGAAAAAAAACAATGTTTTTAACAGATCGACCAGTACTCTTTTAAAAGATCAATGTGGAGCATGAACAGCCAGGAATTAGAGAATCTGGCATTACATCCATCCAAAAGGAAACGAAAGAAAAGTTAAAAAAATTGATCTGAATATCACAATCGTAGTCCCTGTAGTAAGTGACCCTTTCAAATACTTTATGTTTTGTTTTTCTAATCCTCTTAAAGTAGTAGTAAACCTAGCTCTCTTTCGTGTATATATGGAAAGGCAATGAGATATTTCTAAAGAGTAATGCTACTTAGCAGGCTACTACCGTGATCTATTTTATTATTTTTCAATCATTTCATTATGTTGTATTAAGTAATTGAAAATTATATATTATAAAAATTCTATGTACAATCACTTTTGTATATATTTTTTTTACAATTCACTGATGTGATTTGTTATTTATTAAAAAAAATTGATACAACCAATCATATCAGTAGAATGCATAAGGAGTATGCAAAAGTGACTATATATATGTAGCATTACTCTATTTATTATGTCAAGCTTGTGGTCTAATCATTTAATGTCACGTAATAATATGTTAATTAAGGAACGATGCCAAAATGGATGATAATTAGAATTTTTCATTTTTAAAACAAGGGTACATTTTCATGAGTGATTGTATTATATATAATATAAGGAAAATGTTGCTGTGCCATCTAGGTGGTACCGCTCAAGTGTACTCTTTGAAAAAAAAAATTATTTTTTTTAACATAATGATTAAAGAAGTAATTTTAAGGGTATTGATATATTTTTTTATTTTTTTAAAAATATTTAAATGTATTAAAAAATGTAAAAAGAATAAAAATTTTATAACTGGGCGGCGCCCAGCAGTAGATGCTGGCAGCACAGTAGCCCTGCCCATAATATAATTGGCCCAAAAATCCAAATTAAGCACTAAGACACATGCATCAAACAGAATCCCCAATAACTAGCACTAAAACAATATATATCCACATGATTAATCACTCTTAATCAACTTCTTAAACCCACATAAAATGGCTCACGAACCCCCAAAAATCGTCGCTATTATCATCTTTTCATGCCAATTTCTTCCGATCCCTTCCTTTAGGCTTTATGGCCCTCCTACACTTAAGTTCCAACTACTTCACTTTTCCTAATTAATCATTAGGCCTCCCATTATTACCCCAAAAGATACGTACACCTTCTATCACATATGCTCCATTGACCAATAGCAAAGTAGACACGTGGCCAAAAAAAAAGCCCTCCTCCCCCTGCCCCCTCCCCACCAAGTAAATCACACTTGCTACTTAGTCCCCACCTCACTCATTATTATTCAATCCTCCACAAGTGCTCCTCCAAGAAGTGTACAAACTCATGTCTTCTTTTGTGTTAATATTCTTTGCATGCATTATGTTGTCCTCGACATGCTTTCTTGGATGGATACGTTGATGCTATCTCCTGATCATCATCATAATATATATGTCCACGAGTAGTGGGGATCCACATTTTCATGTAAAAGGAGATAGCACTTGTGCAGGTTTTCCGGGAATTTGATTGTTTGGAGTTCTCTGACTGGACGAGGGTTGTTCTAAATGATTCTAAATATTCACAGCACGATGACCTGTTAAAGCATATGAGAGGTTTTTGCTATCCCCAGCTTATCATGTTAATGTTGTACGTAAGTTGCTTCTTAGTATATATAGATGAAAAAATCTATTCATCGTCTTAATTTTCATCATCTTTTTATCATCTTATGATGTGACATTAACATTAGGTGATAGGTTCACAAATAAAATATAATAAATAATCTTATATCATTTAATATCACATCATATGTTCGATCCACACGATTATTTTTAATTTTATCATGCCTTAATTCGTCTTTACATCGTCTTTACATCGATCGATCCCTTGCATACTCTGTCTCTCCAAACCTTTTAAAAGATGTTTACTATATTGGAATAGAGTCCATTGGCCATGGTACTTTATCTTATTTGTCCATTTCTCTCAAACCCTTTTAGAGATGCTTACAGTGCTAAGACTCGTCTTTATATTCTAAGCAGGACGGAACCAGGAAGTGAATCTCTTGGGGGGGTCGGCTTCTGTAGATTTTTCTTTTGGAGGGGCCACTATTAATTAATTAATTAATTATTGAGCAAAAGAAAAAGAAACCCTAGAATATTTCCTTAATTTCACAGATTTCTTTTGGTGGGTTTAAGGGTCCCACTGCCCCAATCTCCCCTTAATTAATAATGATTTAAACAAGCTTTAATTTCTTGAAACATGATCAGGAGCAATGATAGGATATGTTATTTTATATATATATGGGCCACTATTGTAGTTTGTAACGTGTCCTAATTCTGTACACACATGTATAATTAACTTACAATTGGTATAAGAACTTTCAAGAATATGACGTTGAAACCTAGCTAGCTACCATACCTAAATCAATATATATATATATACACACACGATAAATACTTTTATTAACAATAAATTTTTTTTATAAAAATAAATTCACAAATTGATGTGACTTGATGTAATACGTCATGTTATAAAATTATTTTTATTGTAAACTAGATCTAACAGATTATATTAAGCCACGTGATCAATTTGTGATTCTTCGTTTGGTTACATAGTTCAAATGAAATGAGAAGAGATGTTTTATTAAAAATTAAATAAAATATTATAATTATAATATAATTTAGTAATATTAATTTTGTTTTAAAATTTAAAAAAGTTGAATTATTTATTATATTTTGTATAGAAATTTGAAAAAATTGTAATGATTAGATGAGATAAAATAGTTTGATATTTAATAACCAAACATGCCTATTTCTATGAATTTCCATTATGACGGTGACACTTGATCTATCTGTGTACATATATATATATATATATATGTATGTATATATCCATTGTATATATGTATATATAGTAGTTGGAACATTCCCTCCTAAATTCTATGCCTTTGAATGGATTTTTGGATCTACATGGGATTGAGTGGAAGTGGAGTTGCAAAGCATCAATTCATTAGACACCTCCGAGTCTCCGACGTATAGAGGTTGGAAACCGAAATTAGTACGCAACCTTGCTATCTATTTCTATTTTCTGGTGACTGGAAGGATAATCTCCTTCTCCGATTTACTAAACAACGTCACTTTATGGGATGCACATCAATTATTTATATTAGGCGTTATATTGTAAGTTGGGAGGTAAACCATTACAGTTTAAAATAAATAATATCTTTTTATATTAATACTATTAAAAAACTGCTTAATTGTGGTCAGTTATTTCCTTAAAAAATGAATCTGTTTTCATCACAAATATTCGTTTTTCTTATAACAAACTTCCACATAGTGCCTTAAATGGATCAATTTACAGTCTTGTAGATAGATTTCTTTTCTTTAAATAGTAATCGTGTTCACCTTTTCCACCTCTTGAAAGCAAGCATCCTTATCCTCCATATGAACGAACGGAGACAAGAAGGGCCAAATAAGAAACGACATACACTAAAATATAGACAACATAATAACAAATAATGGACAGGAAATTTACATATCCATTCAGATTATATTTGAATGAAAAGAGTCCTATTTACAAGCCGGCGTTTAGGTTAATTACTTTGTTCATTTCATATGTCCACAAAAAGTTCTATTTATAACTGGCGTAGATAAGACACTCTGGGCCTATTTGAGATTGCTTTTGAAGCAAAACTTTGAATACTGTATCGGATGTTGTACCTATCAAGACATTAGAATAAGATATTTTGATATCAATATCGTTTTAGATTAGTCGATATATGAATAAATCATATAAATACATATATATATATATAAATTATAAATAGTTTGGTTTAAATTGGGAGTCAAAAAATAAGCTTGCAGTTTGAAAAAATTTTTTAAAAAAAAAATAAAGACCGAAATATTGGCCGGTACGAGCCGAAACGGCCGAAATTCTAATTGGTACGAAACTATATCATTCTCTGTACTGACTAAGCCATAGAAACGAAATATTTTGGCCGTACAATACAAAATTCAAAACTTTAGTTTAGAGTTTTAAAAAATATTTAAATAGCCTTAAAAGCTCTTTAACAAAAAAATTAGGTTGTTTGGATTTTACATATTAAAATATTTTTTTAATCTCAAATAAGCTAAAAAGTACGTTTGAGGAAAAGTATTATTTTGGTACTTTTTTTCAAATGCACTTTTAAATAATCCAAAATGTAATTTAAATTTTAAAAAAACTGTCAATGAGCGAAAATATTCATATAATTTCTAAATAATTACAACTTTTAAATTTTTAAGAATATGTTCATAATATTTAAAAACTCAAATCATCAATCATTTCTACCTTAGAAAGCACTTTTTTAATTTGTTTCCAAACAAATGTAACATGTTTGAAAGTGTTTTAAATATATGGTTACCAAATAATAAATAAACTTTTAAATAGTAGAACTTATTATTTAAGTTATAAGTTATATTTTTCACCATAATTTCAAACATGCACTCTCTATAGTACTGATGAAATGATAATATTTTATTCTGAAGTTAAAAATTAATTTTTTTTTATAATTAAAATAATATTAACCATGTAGAAGACTTGTCCTCTGTATCGACTTTCAAGTATGATTTTTTAAAACATTCACAATGATTTCTTTATCTTATCTTTTAAAATACATAATCAAATTTTATTTATTTTTATTTTACTTAATGACTTTTACAATATATCATACATTAGCTTATTTATTTATTTTTCATATTATTTAAATAATTTTTTTAATATTTCATTTAGTCTTATACACACAAAATAAAAATATATAAGCCAAATAAAAATTAAGAATAAAATTAAAATATGAAAAAATTGGTTAAAAGATATTTCCAAGATATTTTTTAGGAGAAACTGAAATAGATTTGTTTTAAATTATGAACAATAAAAAGAATTTACTTATATGGTAAAAATTAAAATAAAAGAAAATGAGGGAGTAAATTAAATATAAATAATAAAAAAATGTTTACATGATAAATAGTACCCGTTACATGTAATAGATTACTGCAGCTAATTATATTTTACATTTTCTTTTATATAATCGCATGAAACTCTTATTTTAAACCATTCTTTAAATAATTTACATTTCTTATCAAATACGTAACTAACTGAAAATGTTGTTAAGAGAGAAGCTCAAAGAAGGTCAGGATGCATTAAATGCTTGGGCCTAGGCCTAGCAGTAGATATGTGTATAAGTCACTATAAGGGCCTTAGGACTTGAATTGAGGGGCTACCCAGATAGTGAAGGGGGTATATGCACTACTGTCACTGTCTACCATAGCGGTCCATGAGGTTAAGGAAGGTTGGTTTGTAGAGGATTGATAATGGGTAAGGACCATTCACTTAGCCCATTCTTTTGAGAAGTCCAGAGCCCAACCTTGTTTAGTGAGTCTTTTTCCACCTCAAGACATATTGTCATGTACCTTTTTTTATTTTTTTTATTTTTAAAAACATATTATTATATTTACTAAAGAATAATGGTTTTAATGATAAATATTTTACATCCATTAATGCGTGGTAATTACAATTCATAAAAAATATTAAATTTGTTGGAATAAATAACATTATAATTATTATTTAATAACAAAAACCTATTTACTTTAATTCTTGTCATTTAGTTCTTAGAAGTTCTTGATCATATGTTTAATTTGGTTTCTGAAAAAGAAAATTATGCCTCCGGAGGGATAAAATTTTCACAAATTAATTGATAATTTATAAAAGAGAAATATTTTAACCACAAAATAATTTCATAAAAATAAATCTACAAAACGACGTGACTTAATGTAATACATCGTATTGTAAATTATTTTTTATAAATTGAATTTAATGGATTACATAAAACTATGTCACATTGTGAGTTACTTTTATAAAATTATTTTATACCTACAATACTTTTCTTTATAAAAATAAAACGAATTGAAAACCACGATGAAATTGACATAATTTCTAAAATTTAGGAAAAAGAAGATCACAAAAATCTACTAGATTACATAATTACAGTTTTAGGACAGGTTTGGGGGATTGAGATAAGATGCGAATTTTATGAATTGTAAAAAGATAGTTAGTGAATAGTAGGAAGATAGTTTAAGTTGAGTATTTTTTAGATTTTGGGAAAGGAGAAAAAATGTTGAATAAAAAATATTATAAAGTTAAAATATTGTTAGAATATAGTTTTATAATATTATTTTTATTTGGGTATTTGAAAAAATTGAAACTATTTTTTATTTTTTATTGAAAAGTTTGAAAACATTGTAATAATTAGTTTGAAAATTTTATATTTAAATTATGTTTAAAAATAAGGATGAGATAAAATGAGAATTTTATATCACATCCTATGCCCTAAACTTGCCCTCAGTATCTTTCTTTTTTTATAAACAATAAATTACACTCAATCTCGATCATATGCAACATATACATGATACATTACCGGAAGTCTTCAACATTTTATAATCAGAAGAGGCTCCCGAAAAATTAAGGGTTGCTACTCGCACCGTCCCGCACCCCACCTCACATGCTGTAGGAGTGGGGTTTTTCTATCCGCCCCCTGCCCCCGCATCTCGGGAGTGGGGGTGCATACTCGCCCTACCCCGCTTTATTTCCACTTCAAAAATAAATTACGTTTCACTATATTTAAAAATTATTTCTAAATCCAAAAGTGATCAAAAATATATTTTTAGATCTAAATTATAAATTTAAATTTTGTAAATATGACTATAATTTAAAAATTATATAGTTTTTAAATTTGCTAGTGAATATTTTGTGTAAGTTGTAGTGTAGTAGTTTTAAACTATATAGTTTATAAATTTGTTAATGCATACTTTGTAAATAAGTCTAACAAATTATAATATATATATACACAATTTTTAAAATATATATTTATATTTATATATATAAACATAAATTTATGTTTTTGGGTGGGGCTAACGGGACGGGGTAGCGGGCCCGCTGCCCACCCCTAATTTTCACCACATAATGTAATTTTAATGTAATTTTTCAAAATTACATTATGGGGTGAAAATTGCACGAATCTTTTCTTTTAAATTAATATACCCATAATGATGTAACAAATTTTATTTTGAAAAAAGGATCAGAGGCCCTCAAATGTTGGGAGGTCCCCATCCTTCTTTTACTTTGCATGCTCTAGCCTCTCTCCGCCAGCCCCATCCCTTTCGGCTTTTCCCTCTACATTCCATGACTTTCATCTAACTTGGTGACTATGAAAAGCTCGACTTCAAAGGGTATAGTGAATGATGGCTCTAATCCAGAGCTAGGTTGGGAGATCAGGCCTAGTGGCATGCTTGTTCAAAAGAGAGATTCTGGGGATTCCTCTTCTGGGGCTACGATCAAGATCAAGGTCTCCCATGATTCTTATTACCATGATGTCACTGTCCCTGCGCGGTCCACTTTTGGTAGTCATAAAACTAAAAACTTTCTGGGCTCTTGCAAATTTACAGTGTGTCAATTTGGTGAAAAGTTTCTTGCCCATTTCATAGTTTGGTGTTTGTCATTTTCACCTTTCGAGTCTCTGTTTGATAGAAAAGTGTAAGTGGGTCATTGCCATAAAAGCCACTTTCATAATTTTGTCCTGTATTTTAGTAAGTTTTTATATTGTAGACGTTACGAACAAAATATAGCTTATTAATTTAGAGAAAGTTTAGAGGCAATTTTGAAGTTGATCTTTCTCCATTGTTTAGCATTGACCTTTTTAATTCAATAGGCAATTGACTCTTAAGAGTTTCCCTTCTTGTCTATACTAATCACGTTTCTCTTGGCTTTATTTATTGTTCATATTTCCTTTCTCTCTAGAACCCATTATTTGGTATTCATGTGGCTGTTGGAATTTTGCTTCATTACTTGGTTTCTTGGATTATAAGTAAATTCTGAACTTGATGCTCAATTGCTATTTTGTGGTTCACTGAAAGGGGATTTGAAAATTGTTCTATACCATGAAACTGGTCTGGAGCCTAAGGAGCAAAGATTGTTGTTTAGAGGGAAAGAAAAGGAGGATGAGGAATGCTTGGACATGACAGGTGTAAAAGATATGTCCAAAGTTGTACTGTTGGAGTATCCGGCTAGCAAAGAGAGGAAGCTTGAGGAGATGCAGAGAAATCAATTTGTACTAACGGCCTGTGAGGCAGTTGCCAAAGAGAGAACAGAGGTCGATGGGCTCTCTGCGAAGGTTGGCATCTAATATAAAAAAAAAAAACTCAAATATCCTAAGCATCCTAAAAGCTCATTCCGTATTTTTAAATGCTTGCTAAGATTATGGCTTTGGAGGTGACCGTTCGCAGAGGCACCAAGACAATGGACAAGGAATTTGTTGTATTGATGGAGTTGCTCATGGTGCAGTTGCTTAAATTGGATTCTATTGAGGCTGATGAATAAGCAAAAGTGCAGAGGCGGTTTGAGGTATGTGATTATTGCTGTTTTGGATACTTTAATTTTTCCTAATTATTCACACTATTTGAATATCCCAATTCGACCGGACAATATCTTAAGAGGGTGAATAGGTGTTTCATGCCAATTATAACTAAGTTAAAAATTCAAGAACATTTTTCAACCAACCACAGTCAACATACCAAAAGCAATAAAAACAAAAAGCACAAGACTTTTGAAAAAGAAGCAAAAATCTTTTGAAAAGCTCTTTAAAACAAAAACCACACCGAGTGGTCGAACACTGCCCAAAATTTCCACTATAGAAGATTTTATTACAGCCCATTTGGAGACTTATAAAACCTTTAGTAGACACGAACTCTGGCTAAAAACTTCATGAGCGACCCACTTAATCTTTACACTGTGGTAGTTTTGAAACTCTGGCCTCTTCTATGGCATCAGTTATGAGCAAACTCATCCGCCACACTAAAACTTTAGCAACATCTTAATCAAACAACAATTAAAAGAACTTATAGGTAGGATAAAATCAAGTTTAAATCAAGACTCAGAATTCTTTTAACTATGAAATCAGCTACATTCACTGGAGCCAACGTCTAGGGAAATGATTTAGCAACTGTTGCTCGAGCCAATGTCATGGGGTATGTCTCGTGAATAAAAAATCACAGTTTTCACTGTAGCCAAGGTCTGACATGTTGTCTCATTAAGTTGTGAGCATTCGTGCTCGAGTTTGTGTTTGGTCGTGACTTCTTACAAACTTTTGGGAAAAGTGGCTCAAGCGTGGATCACGCAATTATCTTATGAACTCCATATCTTTGCACCTTTTTGTTCCATATTTACCAACATGACATTTTTAAATTAACAATATAAATTTGTTGAAGCCTTTGGAGGTTGATCCATTGCCATGTTTTATGTTTGGTGGTTGTTCACCAAGTCAGCAATTCACAATTCAGGATATTCCACGGAATGCTCTGTGTTCTGGAAATCTAAATTGATGCGCACCACTTTTACCACAATTCAGATATAGAAACATTTGGAACTGGAAAGTACCTATTTGGAACAACTGAAAAGCTAATGGTGTTTGAACTTCTGGCAACGGATCACTATCATTAGGCATTGTTGGGCATCAGATGAATTTTGGGTTCTTACTTTTATTCGGATTCTTTAGAAGAAAATTCTTATGGCTTCTTGCTCAAGCCAACCCCAACTTAGATGGTACTGTAGTTGTTACGGCTCTGTGCTTAAAAACAGAACATGAGCAAGAGATTGGCCAGAAAATCTGTCCTGACATCTTGTGTGTGTAAAGTAAATGATGTATTTTTAATTTTTTAAAAAGATTTTAAGTCTGAGCTTCCCGATCAAATGTGGTATTATACACTTTCACTGATTTAAAAAAAAAAAATCTGAGCTTCCGTGCGGTCATAGTGAAAGACACACAATGGACCAGTATTTTTGACCTTTTATTCGATACACAACATTGTTCCTTTTAAATATTGTTTGCTTCGTAAGTATCGTAATTCCTCAGTGGTTTGTAACAATCATTTTAAGTTTTGCTGTGAATGATTTCTTAGGATGAAAAAAAATGAGAAGATTACATATAACATACTATATGTTTGATTGCCACCTTATTTGCTAAATTTGAGGATGGGAACTTCGCATTGATAATTGGTTGCACAGGTTCGTCGAGTCCAGAGCTTCGTAGACACACTCGACAATCTTAAGGCACAAAACTCTAATCCCTTCTGCAAAAGTACAGATGCTGCATCAGTAACTACCAAATGGGAGACGTTTGATTCGGGCGCAGGAAGCCTGCATGCCCCAACTCCAGTGCAATCTTCCACCAAAATAACTCAGGACTGGGAAGTGTTTGACTAGCCAGAAGTTCCATCCATTACATGATTCTGTACAAATTGGTATCGCAGTATATAAGATGTGTTGGGAACGGGAAGCCCATATAGCTTGGTCATTGTTTTTTTGAATGTTGGAAAGCTATTCTGCATAGAAACCGGACCCATTTATGGTTGAACAACTTTGGTAGCTGTAGATATGGCTTGTATATATTGAAAGGTTGAGATGCTTTTCTATACTTATCTGATTGCCTTCTCTTGTGCATTCATACCGGAACCACTTCAACTCTGTTGGAGTTTGTGGGATCGTGTATACATTTGACTTTATAATCAGTCTGTGAGATAGCTAGAAATTGCCAGACATCATATACTGACTTCATAATGTGCTTTTCCTTTGAAAACTATGCCTCTGATTCAGTTTTATTTGGAAAAGCCTTTCAAACTCCTGCTTCGCTTGGAGACTGTGCCCGAAATAACCGCCCGGAAAGCCTTTTGCATTGACGGCACGGCACCTTCCAGTCTGATTCTTCCGAGTTCAAATCTAACCTCAGTATTATTATAAATTGTAATAAAACTTGAACATCAATCCGTTGTAGTCTAGTTGGTCAGGATATTCGGCTCTCACCCGAAAGACCCGGGTTCAAGTCCCGGCAACGGAAATCTTTTTTTAATTTCATTGCCTTTTGGGTTGATTTAAGTTATTTAATTAGAATTTTTGAAAATAAAATGAGAAATATGCAAAGAATAGTTAAATAATTTGTGAATTGTTAGAAACCAAGTTCAAATTGTATTGTATGACCAATCTTGAGCCATTAATTTATACCTATCTTTAGTCATCAATGGTGATTTTAGGTACACCTACCTCCCAATGGTGATTTTAGATACACCTAACCTCCTTTGTACTCTTTACTATAGGATTGATGACAAGTGTCACAATTCTAACCATTCTTTGTACCAAGAGATCCCTATAAATAGAAGGAGTCCTCATTTGTGTAAGGCACCAAGAAATAAGAGAAAACAAAGTTCTCTAAACATTTCTCTCATATTCAAGATCTCTCTCTCTTTTGCTCTCTCTCTCTTTTCATTAGTTTTATAACACGTTATCAGCATGAAGGTTCTGACGATCTTGAAGCTAGTAGGCTTATACTTCAAGTAAGTGTTTCAATATATTATTTGTAGTTCCCAAATGAATATGAAATGATATATTAATTATTATTACTTGATGAAGCTCTATATTTATTTTCATGATTTTGTGAATATATTTCTTATTTACAAATATAAGCATACTTATACTTCAAAAAATGTCAAATCTTACCAAATTGGAATTCGTTGCTCTTGACATTTCTGGAAAAAATTATCTATCTTGGATACTTGATGCTGAGATCCATCTGGAAGCGATGAACCTGGGAGATACAATTAAAGAAGGAAATCAAGGGTCCCGGCAGGACCGTGCTAAGGCAATGATTTTCCTTCGGCACCATCTTCATGAAGAATTAAAAACTGAATATCTTACGGTGAAAGATCCCCTTATTTTGTGGAATGATTTAAGGGAGAGATATGAGCACCAGAAAACTGTAATCCTCCCAAAAGCTCGTCATGATTGGATGCACCTGAGGTTGCAAGATTTCAAGAGTGTTAGTGAGTATAACTCTACACTCTTTAAAATTAGCTCACTATTAAAATTATGTGGTGAAAAAGTCACTGATGATGACTTGTTAGAGAAGACATATACTACTTTTCATGCCTCGAATGTGCTCCTGCAGCAGCAGTATCGAGAGCGTAAGTTCAAAAAATATTCTGAACTTATATCTTGTCTTCTAGTAGCTGAGCAAAATAATGAGCTTTTGTTAAGAAATCATCAGTCACGTCCTACTGGTTCTATATCATTCCCTGAAGTGAATGGTACTAGATTTACACCATTCCCAGAAGCAAATGGTGCATTTTTTCAAAGAAACCGAGGGCGTGGACGTGGTAGAAAAAATTATAGAAGTGGAGGTCCTAGAAGCGACTACACTAAAAGGGATAATAGTAGATATACACCGCACCACCAGAAGTGGTTCAACTCAGAGAAGGGTAAAGGTCCTCAAAACAAATTTTTAAAGAAAGATGAAGATGGATGCCATAGATGTGGTATGACTGGACATTGGTCTCGTACCTGTCGTACAGATAAGCACTTGGTTGACCTATACCAAGCTTCTATAAAAGAAAAAACAAAAAAGTTTGAAACAAATTTTGCTGAACCATCAAATACTTTAGCTTCTATAAAAGGAGAAGATACTACAAGCCTTGATGTTTCTGATTTCTTTGAAAATTCTAGTGATAGAATTGATCATTTGATTGGTGATGAAAATGTTCATTTTTAATTAATGTATTTCCTTTATCTTATTGTAATTTCTTTTATATTTTGCAATGTTTTGTAGTAATGAAAGTTTTATATATTTTAGAATCATGAGTCTTACTGATGAACTTTTTATCTCTGAGATGAATAATAGAGATGTATGTCTTGCTGACAGTGCTACAACTCACACAATTCTTAAGTATAAAAAATATTTTCAAAATCTAACATTGAGTAAAGCCTACGTTCATACCATATCTGGTTCATCAAATCTAATTGAAGGCTCCGGAAGAGCTTATATTGTGTTGCCGAATGACACCAAATTTTGTATTGATGATGCTCTATTTTCTTCACGATCCAGAAGAAATTTATTAAGTTTCAAAGATATACGTCGAAATGGTTGTCATATTGAAACCACCAACGAAGACAATAAAGAGCATCTTCTCATTACTAAAATAATTTCAAGCCAGAAGCTCGTATTAAAAATATTATCAGCTTTCTCTTTGAGATTATATTATACAACTATTGAATCAAATATGTTGATGAATCAAAAGTGATATGATTCAAAATATTTGTATCTTTTCATGATTATCTTGATCATCCAAAATCAATTACGATAAGTCGAATGATTTTCATATGGACGTCCATAAAAGAACCAGAAAATTCTTTTACTATAAAGTTTTACCACCAGAAGTGGAAAGAAAAATTTGCTAGAAGCAAATAAGATGAAATAATTCGACGTTATCTTGATTATCATAGGTGAACTGGAAGTTCATATGATAATTAATTTTTGGATGCAATAAGTAAAAGGTCTCATATTCTAGCTGCTAAAATCCCAGCGAGGATTGAAGTCCCCGAAGGACAATTGAGAAAGTTAGCAGTCTAATGAACATAAGACATGTCTGAAAGCATGTGAGACCTATTGATACAAATGATAAAGCATCTCGGAAAGAGAAAGGCATAAAGAAAAGAAATCGGTGCTCCTGAAGAGACCGTACCCACAAAACAAGTAATAAGATCCATCTAAACTCTCTATACAAAATTCTCTCATAATGAAAACTCCTGAAGAGTATAATACTCCTGAAGAGTACCTCCTGAAGAGGTTTTCATGAAATGTCTTCCCTTGAAGAGGGACAGGTACCTGAAAATAACGAGATCTCGATATTACATTTCATGAGTAAATGAGAAATTATGGAGAGAAATAAAACCGTTGTCGACAACGTATTTTCATATAAGATGGCATTTGATATTACCAGAAGTAATAAAGAAAGTGAGCTCAGAATCGTCGAAGAATACCGACGTAAAATATTGGCCAAAATAGAAATAAACAATTCCTGCAGAATTGTTATCATTAGTAAAATGCGATGCATATGGACTTGAAGTCCAAACACCTATGAGGTGATGCTTGTTGAATATGAGTGGGTATTTATATAAATGAAATGAAAATGTGATTTATAAATCACGAATATATTTCCAGTAGAAATAATATTGATATGTTTTTGAAGTTAAAGAGATCATATTGAGATTTGTATTAACTTGATAGTTACCAAGAGTTTGGGTATGCATGAAGCATATAGTCCTGAAGTACATATTCTATCAAGTCTTAAAATCCTTATATGATCTAATGCAAGCTAAACGCATGTGGAACATGCTATTTTCAATATATTTTCAGTATTTATATTATCTTTTATTGCAGTTTATATAGATAATTTAAATTTCATTGAGGCTCCAGAAAAGCTCATGAAAACTGCAAAAATCAGGGATTGATTATGAGGAAAAATAATCTCCTGTTATGGATGCAATCACATTCAGATTTTTGACTAGTTTGGTAGTTACAAAAAGATTGGATATGCAGTTAATGGATGTGGTCACTGCATATTTATATGGGTCATTAGACCAAGGCATATATATGAAAATCCCTGAAGGATATAAAATGCTTGAAGCTTGTTATCTGAGTATATCCAGAAAACAATCCGGATGCATGTGGTATAAACGCATTAGCGAATATTTATTGAAAGAAGGATTTGA
Source organism: Carya cathayensis (assembly GCA_011037825.1). Taxonomy (NCBI): domain Eukaryota; kingdom Viridiplantae; phylum Streptophyta; class Magnoliopsida; order Fagales; family Juglandaceae; genus Carya; species Carya cathayensis. The sequence goes on along the minus strand of QGSO01000161.1, from coordinate 360,777 downwards.
AAATAATCCAATATACCCATGTGTTTTTATTAAGAGATTCCGGATTTGTTATTATTGTGGTTGATGATTTAAATCTTCTTGAAACTCCTGAAGAGATCAGAAGAACTGCACATATTTGAAATATAAAACCCTTTCGGTTTCAAGGGGGAGATAAATGTGCATTATTAAATGAGAAATAAAATGGAGCACACAGAATATCTACCAGAAGATAGAAACACAAATATGAGTATTTGTGAAATATTATTTTATTATCTTGAAGCAAAAATTACAGAAATTTGAGGCATTTCGCCTCATTCTTTAAACGCTCTTGTTCTTCAAGAATCTGCATGGCATCCTTATCTAAAGGAGTAGGCAATCTAAAAGAAGACTTAAGCAGAGATTTTAATTTCCTATTCTCTTGCTTTATTGCTTCTATCTTCACGTTAGACTCCTGAAGAAGTCGCTGAAGGATAGAAATTTTCTCATGGAGTTTGTCCAAATCATAAGGTTTGGATTGTAGTCGCTGAGAAAATGCATAAATAGTTGAAGAGTAATGGGCACCGAGATTTACAAGCTCGTAGATAGCTTCAACATCTGACTTATTAGTCAGATCATTATTATATTGCACTATAGCACCTGTGGTAGAAGCAGGAACAGCTGATGAACGAGGTGCATAATACCTTAGATATTGGCCATGAGAAGATTGCTGAGCCATTGCAGAGTAAGAATGCAGAAAGAGATTGCAGAATAAAAATGCAGAAAGAAATTGCAGAGTAAGAATGCAGTATGATTACAGAAAAGTGAAGAAGATGAGATGCGAATGAAGATGATCTGAACATCTCTTTTATAGAGAAAAACTAAGCACCTCTATTGATTCACGGCATCCCTCGTGAAGCATCTCTCTACAAGAGACGAGGCATAGCATCATAGCCCTGCGTCGCCTGACAGCAGATGTAGCATTATAGCCTTTCGGCGCCTGACAAGTACATAAGAACTGTAAAATCTCGTGATGCTTGTCTGGCCTAAAAAGATGGCCACCGTTTTTGAATATGGAGGTTTGCGGCTTAATTTTGATAACTCCTCCAGTAATTATGTTATTTACAAGAACTCCAGAAGAGTACAACTCCAGAAGAGCACAACTCCAGAAGAGTAGTGAATTCAATATTAAAATGATCTTGGATCAATATGGTGAATTTCACTATAAAGTCCTGAGTACTCCAATGGTTGCTCGATAATTTGATGAGCAGAAAAATCTATTTCGTCCTTGTGAAGATAATAGAGAAATTCTTGGTCCCGAAGTATCTTATCTCCAGTTTAATTGAAACCCTGAATATGTGATTATTTGGATTAAGTCCACAATTAGATGGATATACAGATGCGAGTTATCTATCAGATCCACACAAGAAGATCATTGCAATTCATGAGAAGAAAGTTGAAATTGATGTCAAGAAGATACGGTCAAGAAATAATCTGGTAGATTTATTCACTAAAGCATTACCAACTGCAACATTTAAGAAGATTGTGCAGAACATTGGAATGCGGAGACTTGAAGACATATTATCATGCACTTTTCAGGGGGAGTAAAGTCTTGAAGACTTGTGCTGATTGTACTCTTTTTCCTTCGCTAAGATTTTATCCTACTGGGTTTTCATTTGCAAGGTTTTAATGAGGCAATCTTAAAGCACTTGGCGATATACATGAATATTGTATTCTTTTTCCTTCGTCATTGGTTTTTTTCCCACTGGGTTTTTCCTTGACAAGGTTTTAACGAGGCATATTCTTTATATGTGGTCATCCAAAGGGGGAGTGTTAGAAACCAAGTTCAAATTGTATTGTATGACCAATCTTGAGCCATTAATTTATACCTATATTTAGCCATCAATGGTGATTTTAGGTACACCTACCCCCAATGGTGATTTTAGGTACACCTAACCTCCTTTGTACTCTTTACCATTGGATTGATGACAAGTGTCACAATCCTAACCATTCTTTGTACCAAGAGATCCCTATAAATAGAGGGAGTCCTCATTTGTGTAAGGCACCAAGAAATAAGAGAAAACAAAGTTCTCTAAACATTTCTCTCATATTCAAGATCTCTCTCTTTTGCTCTCTCTCTTTTCATTAGTTTTATAACATGAATAATAATGAAATGATTTGAGTTATGAAGTTTAGATGTTTTATTAGATTTAAAAAAAAAGGAGAAAAAAAGTTGAATAAATATATTATTATAATATTATTTTTTGTTAAAATTAAAAAAATTAAATTATTTTTTGTTATTTATTTAAAAGTAATTTGTGTTTGAGCCAACTTCTTGCACCGACTAGGACATGATCAAAGGATGTTGGCGGTAATTTGGGTACACAAGCCATTACGAATGCTTCGTGAATCGTCCCATAATTTGCTGCCGTAATGGACGATGCTGAGAGCCACACTTTCTGAAGTAATCCCCAAGCTTCGGCAACTTTCTTCCATGGAAGAACTAGAACAAGCCCAAGCTTTTGTCACCAAAGCCGGCCTCTACACCCACCCCTATGCGCTCGCAAATCTCATCGCTTTCTCGGCCCTGTCGCCACTAGGAAGCCTCGCGCATGCGCAAGCCATGTTCGAAGAAACTACGAAGGACAACTCTTTTATTTGTAATACCATGATTAGAGCTTACGCTAAAAGCGTTTTTCCCATTAAAGCTATTCGCATTTACAACCATATGCTCCGCATGAATGGTGAATCTGATCATTTTACTTATACTTTTGTACTAAAGGCGTGTGCTAGAGCTTCGAGGTCCGTGGAAGAAGGTGGATCATGCGATCGCTTTGGTATTGCTCGTAAGGGAGCTGAGATTCATTGCCGGTTTTTGAAGTTGGGGTTTGACCGTGATGGTTGTATTCAGACGTCGCTTGTCTTTATGTATTCTCAGTGTGGGTTTGTACGCCTCGCTCGTCTAGCGTTCGATGAAATGACTGAAAAAAGTGTCGCATCGTGGAATATCATGCTAACGGCCTACGATCAAATTAAAGATTTCGAAGCGGCGGATGCTCTACTCGAGTTGATGCCTCAGAAAAATGTGGCTTCCTGGAACACCTTAATCGCAAGGCATGTTAGGTCAAGTAACATTGAAGCTGCTAGAAAGGTGTTTCAAGAGATGCCTGAAAGGGATGCGGTCTCTTGGAATTCCATGATTGCTTGTCATGTTCAGGTTAAGGATTATGCTGGAGCATTGACACTCTTCTGTGAAATGCAAACTGCTGAGGTGGAGGCAACAGAAGTAACGCTTATATCCGTTCTGGGTGCTTGTGCCAAGATAGGTGCATTGGAGATAGGTAGGAAGATCCACGAGTCCTTGAAAGAGAAGAGATACAACATTGAAGGGTACTTGGGTAATGCCCTTGTAGATATGTATGCTAAATCTGGGAATTTGAGTCTGGCAAGGAAAGTATTCAATGAGTTGAAAATGAAACCGATTAGTTGTTGGAATGCAATGATTATGGGTTTGGCAGTCCATGGTCATTGTGAGGAAGCTTTAGAATTGTTTGCAGACATGGAGTTACGGCTAGACGAGATCAGGCCTAATCGGGTAACTTTCATTGGTGTTCTAATTGCGTGTAGCCATCAGGGTTTGGTGGGAGAAGGGCGTCAATACTTTAAGCGCATGATGAATGAGTACAAGATCATGCCTGATATAAAGCATTATGGTTGCATGGTCGATCTTCTTAGTAGATGGGGATTGCTATATGATGCTTGCCAGATGATCAAAACAATGCCTTTGCCCTCGACTGCTGTGTTGTGGAGGACATTGTTGGGTGCGTGTAGGGTTCACGGGAATGCAGATTTGGCCGAGGAATCCTTCCAAGAGCTTGCCAAGTTGGAAGCTCTTACTGATGGAGATTATGTTTTATTATCGAACATTTATGCTGAATCTGAGAGATGGGATAACGTTGAGCGACTGCGGAATGAAATGATTGGTGTTGCAGTCCTGAAGAAACTTGGCTCCAGCAATATAGAGATGAGATGATAAAAGGAATTATCTTTGAAGTTCATCATAGATCTTGTGGCTTGATATTCACAATTGTTTTGTCCAAACATCTAAAGAACTTGAACTGAGAAAATCATGTAATGTATTCAGCCATGAATTTCCACCATATGAAAATCAAGAACATATTTCCCTACCCAGTATATGGTATTTTGGTCATTCGCCTGTATCCTGAAGTTAGCCTGATAAGCTCATCTGTTTCATGCCTCTGGAAATGTGCCATTTGAGTACTCCTCACCTGCAACACCGGATGTTCCGTTTGATAACTGGTTTGTGCTGGTGGTATTTGGATAAGGAGGGTATGTAGAAACAGGGCTCCCTCGTGAATGCCGGTTCTGTGCGGCTGTGCTACTTCTTGTTCCCTTGAATCGAGCCTTTCTACCCTACAGTGGATGGAGTGCAAAAGTGAAACGTTAAAGAAAATTATAAAAAAGAACGTACATTAAACCACGTAATTTTGTAAAATAATTTGTAAATATTCTCTTTGTAAGTCAAATATTTCTCAACGTTAAATAAAGCTCACTCCAAATGCCCCGTAACAAAATGGTTTTTTTTCATGATAATATTTCAAGAGTGAACTGAATCACAATGTCTATCATTGTGCATTGTAATCTATGAAAACCATCAGATATGTGTGTATATAATTTCCAATTTTTAATCAATGGAGTACTAATTCAAGGGAACAAACGATCACCTTTCCCATGCACTTCTCCAAATGAGGAGCAAATCTCCCAGCCATGATAGGACGATGACAATTCATGCACTCAAATATATCACTGGCTATAGGAGGATGAGTTTGTCCAAATATGTCAACCACATACTTGCTATTAGCTTCGCCACTGTTATTAGGATCAGTTACCCTTTCCCGAGCTTGTGCTGAAAGCTTCAGTTCTTCTTCCTCTTCTTCCAAATTACGATCAAGGCCCAATCTTGCTATTCGATGACACTCAGATGCCACGTCAACAATAATGGAATCAAGGAGATCCCCAAAAAAATGAGATGAAAGCTGCGAGCAAAACCAAAGAAATATGACTAATTCCACACAAATTTCTACACATACTAACAAGTTTCTAAATTTTTATTATAACGAGACATCAGGAAAGAGTCTGAACTATCTTTACTTCGGGTCAATATATCAAACTAATCTGCAGTATTTAGGGCCAACTATCGTAGGGCAGTTAAACCAACAAAAGATAATGACAGCTGTGAACCGAAATATCAGTTATATTCATATCTGACATATCTAATTCAGTTGAGAACCGAAATATCACAACAAAAGAAGGGAAACAAAAAGTAATTGAAACAACTCGTAAACACAGACACAAAAACACACAAAAAAGGGACGATAAACAGGAATGAAAAAAGAAAATGTTTAGTTCTTTGCAGGCATCTTTCACAAGAGTAGAAAGGGAGGCTCTTAACAACCCCCCCAAAAAAGAAAGAAGACACAATCCGGAACACACCCTTTTTTAGCTCTGATTTCAGCCTAAGACAGTGTACTAGGCTATTAGCTCAGGAAACTTGAGGCCTTCAACCTTGTTGTAATGGATTCCCTTAATGGTAAGTTCACAAGGAATTCCTTGCAATGCAAAAGAATCCAACCAATTCAAAACTAAAATCCTGGACGTTCTCATATCATCTTCCATTGTTCAACAGTTAAGCCACAAAATAGTATGTTTTTCAATGAATTAAAGGAATACCTGAGCATGAGAAGCCATATTGTCCTCGTTAGGCACTGACATGAGTAGTAAGAGCAGAGTTGCTAGGTCCAATGAGATGCCTGCTAACCAAAAACTTCAGATAAAGGCAGAAACACTATAGTCTGTCGCAACTAGCAGATGATGAAGATAAAACCAATGATCACAATTATTATGATAAAAGCAAGCAAAATCAAGGTAAAAGCAAATGAGTGTAGCCGTAGTACAAGGGAAGTATATAAGAGAGATGCAGAAAGAAAGAAGGGAAAAGCTAATCTCAAATCTAACTCTACCCGATGTGCTGCCATTGTGAGATACTTAAAGAATATTATCAATTCTGGTAGAACCAAAAAAAAATTTAAGCAACACCAAAAACATATGCCAGCTAGTGCTGCTGTCTTTGAAAGGAGTGACACTGCTCTCAGATTTCCAATTCAACTATCAAGTATGCTACTGTCTAATACGGGAAAATGAATCATTTGAGCGATTCAGAATCTCATGAAGTAGGCATTTGATCATAGAGATCATGATTAAGATGGATACAACCTTTCAAGAGTTTTCACGATTTATATCGCTTAGAAAAATTCTATTCATCATCCTTACGCACCATATACCATACTTTATTTTTTTTTTATTTTTCTCTCTTACCAAATATGTGTGGTATATGGATGATAAGTAGAAGAATTCAATTAGTTTAAGAAGAATAAAACCAAAACTTTTTATAAAAAAATTAAAAAGATAATAAAAAATGTGATGTGTGATGCGTGAGAATGATGAGTAACAAATCTCGCTTGCTTATACTTAAAAAATGATACATATTACTTTTATTGAATTTGTGGGCACTCCGGCTCCTTCAAAAATAGGTTTGGTATTAGATCTCCTTACTTTGAAATCCTATCCAGAAGTTGCAGACATACATTTCAAGTCAATTACACAACAATCACTATATGAGTATAAGTGGCTTCACCGGGAACTATAACATTTAGCAATGTTTCGTATCAGACACCAACCGATGCATATGGTAATCAAAAGCTATAATTCTACAAGGAGCACACGACCTTGTTGCTTCCAACAGGGGGAAAACCCATTGATTATTGAAGAAATAACTCGTCAGAGGCAAAATCAAAGACCCAGTGGTGCTATAATGCATGGAATTATTGCAGGAAAGCGAAGTCTATGGACTTTCACCAAAAAATAAAATAAAAGGAGAAAAAATGGGAAAATTAACTGAAAGGAAAGCCGTAGCAGTAAAGGTAGACGATGATCAACTAAGAAAAGGAAAATCGGTTGCATACTAAATAATCTATAATGAACTCCAATGATAATTACGCGTTGATATGTAACACTGATACTGACGAAAACACTACAGTATGAATTTGCAGATCCGGAAAAATAGGTGTTTTGTGTCTGCAAGCTGCAAGAGAGAGAGAGAGAGAGAGAGAGCCCACCAGGAAATAATTGAAGAGCGGAGAGTGATTGCCTCTAAGGTAAATGTGTGTGTGTGTGAGAGAGAGAGAGAGAGCTGTGCTTTGGCGTTAAGGAATCTGGGAAGGGGAGGACGGCTCGGGGATGGGAATTTGGATCAAAATCGTGCCGCTGGAAATGATAATTTTGATCAATATAAAATGAATTTAAATTTTAGTTATTTTATTTATAGAAGTTTTAATATTGAAATATCTATTTTTTTATTGTATAATAATAAAATAATATAAATTTAATTTAATTTTAATTATTCACAGATATTTAATTTATTTATTTATTATTGAGACTACTAATCCATTTTGTTTAATTATCTAGACAAAAGTATTTAAATGTTTCCAATGTTGTTTAATTGATGAAGAGAATATTAAAACATCATCTATATAGACTATAGAAAAATGAGTGAATGGAGTAAATATTTCATTCATAATATTTTGAAATTCACTAGGAGCATTTTTTAATCCTAATTAATAATTTAAAAAATATATAGTTTTTTAATTGTTAATTTAATTTATTTTATCATATTTTAATTATTAATTATTAACTTATTTTATTTTATCATATTTTACTATTTAATTTAAAGAAACTTATTGGAAGTTTTTTTTAAAAAATTAATGAAAGTTTGTAGATATAGATGAAAAGAAGAGAAAGAGTACTATAAAAAATTAATAAAATGAGTATTTGATATATGTATAGTAAATATCAAATTTGATATTTTCTTTAAAATTATGCAGTTAAAAGTTATAAAATTTGCTAATGCCTAACTCATTGTAATGAGACTGCTGAGGATAAATTTTTCTAGAAGCAGGTTGTAACGGCGACATGCATTTGTTAAGGCGCAATTCACAAAATGAGACTGTCGCCTTGATAAAAAGTTAAAAGGCGTCTAAAAATTGCATTCCGTTGCCGGGAATCGAACCCGGGTCTCCTGGGTAGCCAGATATCCTAACCGCTGGACGACAACGGAACCTTGTTGCAATAACTCTAGGTTTTTTGATTTTAAAGTCTTATTTAAAATTAAAACTAAGCTCCTTTAATTGCATTGTAATTTATTAAAAAATATGAATTCGAAAGAATGATTAGGTATTCCAAAGAGTGAATAAAATTGAAATTATTTACATAAATATTAATTCTTAATGACATCTATATATATATATATATATAGTATAGTATAAAAATATCTCGTAAGAGAACCTAAAAATTACTCCTAATTTTTGTTTGGTTTTAATTACATATGATCATGAGGATAATCTGTTAAAGAATAATAATGCTAACAGCTTTGCTTAGATATATATTACAAAAAACTAAAGATGTTGTACATGACCGAGGGTCCCTTGAAAAATAAACTCACATGAAGGCAAAATAAAAATAAAAAAAGGTGAAAAAAAGAGTACTAGAATGGTATGAAGTGTAAAGATTTTCAAATAAAATTATTCATATAATTTGAACATTTCGTAGAATAATAAAGTGCACTAGTAAATTAGTGATCAGCCTCACATGCATCAACAAATTCGTCAAGACATGATTGTGAATACGAATAATGATCGAAAGTTAGAAACCCCTTCACTTTGGACAACCCTTCATATTTACAGTTGTGAATGTGTAAGCGTTGCCCAACTATTTTGAAAAAATTGAATAAATACGAGACTCATATTAAAAAAAAAAAATTTTAAATAGTGAATATTTTTTTCAAAACGACTACATAACGCTTGCATACTACACGACTGCATGTAGTATTATTCTAAAAAATAATTCCTTCTCATTCTCTACTTCACGTGAAAACACTCTCCAGATTATCCCCATCTTTTTTTTATGTTAGCCTCTCTCTAATCTCTCTCTACTAAGCAGTCGAAAAATTTCTCAAACTTCTTATAAAAATCTCGGTTGTTTTATATTTTTTCAAGGCATTGTTAACTATTCGAATCAACTAGTTAAAAAATGTTCGAATGGTAAAATTTTAAAAAATTGGCGCGTGCCAACATCAAGTCAAATCTCACTAAGATTTAATATTTGACCGTTCGAATGGATTGTAAATGTGTTCAAACATAACATAATAGATATATATATATAACAAGAAAAAAAACTTTTTACGTCATCTAAATTCATTGCAAAAAATATAAAACATGTTACAAATAAATAATCACGATACGTTTTGTATTTTTTATGACCAATTTAGATGATACAAAAAGTCATTTTTCTTGTACATATATTATGAACATGACATGATATGTAATTGTAAAAAATTAGCACGTGTTAATTTCTGGACAATATTTGGTTTAAACTTGCGTTTGAATGAATTTTCTCAGTTCAAATAAATACCGTTCAAACAAATTTTTTTCCGCTCAAACATATCTTACTATTCGAAAAGACTTATTACCGTTCGAACGATTTTGATACCATTCAAATGACATATAAAACATGCATTCAAATAATTATGTATTTATAATTACTACCATATATATAGTTCAAACATATATAGTAAACTATTCGAACGGACAATTACTTCTAGGAATCATGAATCATGATTTTGTCCCTAATTATAATTAAATATCACCGTTCAAACTATATAATATTGTTTTGAATACTATATATAACTCAGATTGTTTTTGGGATGAAATTAAACATTTATCGGTCTAAAAATCACTTGTAATATTGAAAACAAATTAATCTTAAAAAAATATCGGGTATGATATCAGTAATACTACGTATAGTAGTTGAGTACGTAAATATCGTGTAATCGTTTGAAAATATTGTAGAGTTTATTATTAAATTTTTTTCATGTAGATTTAATATTTATTTATTTATTTTTAAATAATTGTATGCATTTATACAATCATAACTGAAAGTATACTTTCTCTTGTTATATTGATAGTAGGAATAATGACAGAATGTTTTACATCATTCTTTTAGCAAGGATGCAGTACTACCTACAGGGAACTGTTTGATAAAGTTATGATATTTTGTAATAAAATAATTTATAAAAATAATCAGAATGTGCGCTTATTCATTTACAAAAGATAACATCACCTGGGGTACGTACTTCGTCATCCTCACAGCTGTGAGCAGTGGCTACAATTTCGTCATTTTCCCGCCGCCCATACACATCAATGCTTCACCGCGACATCTTCCCATAAGACACCAAGGCCTCCGCGCCAAAGCTACGTGCAGATTGACAATGACTCCCCATCGACCCCCTCTTATTATTGCCATTCAAAAAAATGGGAAAAGTCTCATGATGATGGTTAATATGATTGAACACTTTTAACCCTGGGTAGTACGTACCAGAAAATGCAGGCCATGTACCTGTATATATATATATATATATATGGCTCTACGTACAAAAGGAGAGCTCATGCATGTAAACAAGCATATATAGATGTCTTATGTTTTTTTTACCTCTGCAAAAATTTAAAATAGCAATATTAATCATTAGACAATCTTGCAAAAATGGGATTTTGAGTATAAATTCGAAAGATAGCAACGAGTTATTAAGGAAATCGGATTTTGATCATGAATAAACGTTATATATCTTTGTCATTATCATAGAAGAAGTATATAGCTATATGAATGGAGAATATTGCAGATGATCAGCAGCATATATATACACGAGCTCATGATGAAAGCAACTGAACCAAGCTCTGGGCGAGCCTGCTGCATGGTCTACCGACAGATGTATGGCAAATTACCATCGAGACGTAGAAAGCAGCTTGCTAGTTAGCCTCGTGGTATAAAGTGACTAGCGATAGAACAAGGGCCCCCGCGCGAATAAGAAGTTTCCTTGGCTCAAATCATCCAAACAAACAGAGGAATTTCACTCTTTCAGAGACAAATTACGGGCTCAGCCAGCCTTGACCAACATAATTTATAGAAAACAAAAAGGTAATCACGAGCTGACGCGCATCGAGGCCTGGCTAGATATATAGCTTGGTCCCTGACCTTAGAGTTCGTACTCTAGCTCGGCAAGCATGTACGTATTCCTTGATATTCTTTATGTTTTTGTTCTTTTCCTACCTGACAAGTGCTCCAAAGGTAATTACGTTGTGGGTATCTTAGAGGAAATGGGAGTTAATTTGTATATATGGCATGATCCCTTTGATTGCCTATAGTATCATGCACCCATGCATCAAAGTTTGTAATAGAACTATATCCCCAAGTATACTAATGTACGTGCATGTTAGAACTATAATAAGTCAATAATCATAATCTATTTATCGGGTTCGGCTGAAGCGTATATATAATTATATATAGACCCCCAAAACGGGTAAAACGATGCATGTTTATGTGACGTGTTTGTGTGTGTGTGTGTTTATATATAGATATATATATATATATATTTATAGTATGAATTTATATATAGATATTACAGGCATGCATGGCCATTGATGTTTTTTTCTACATCATAATGAAATATGAAAATATCTGTCTGTATTGTAGCATTACCTTTTTTTGGTTTGTTGTTCACAAAGGAGAAGACGACAATACTCTTTTAATTACATATTATTGGATCGCTCCAGAGCATATCATGCATGGAATATACGATTTACGCGTTAGACTTGAGTATTTTATGTGGCTTATATGACCCACACGGAAACTATGCTGGCCCTAGGATTTGAAAAACCCGATCGATTTACTCCACCTAAGGTTGGGACAGGATTCCTGCATGTTTTCTCTTGGAAAGTAGAGCCCTGCAACCGGCCATGACCAAACAGGGAATTACATGTAACAGCATGAAGGACGAAGTAGAGGAAAAAACAAAAGAGGCTTGGTTTACGAGGTCCTCATTCACCCTAGGACAAAATGGCATGGACATATCTAGCCAAACGTAGTGGGATAATAATACAGAATAGTTTTGGTGGCTTCGCGTTAGTCAAAACGAGCTTCACGTTCAATGGAACACCCAGATATGAAGCAAGCACCAAACAAACAGAGCTAGAGTTAGATATGAATAAGGAGGAAGTAGAAGCGATGACACGAAGATGGATGGCATCCTGCAGCGGGCGGCTCTGTGTCTCGCCTGCCATGGCTCCTGCTGCAGGCAATTCGAAACCAGAAGATGGGCTCCTCTTTTTGCGTGACAGGCACTTTGAGCTACATGGAGAGATCATGATGTTTGCGCTTGTCGCTTTCTTCTGTCTTTTCATCCTATTCCTCGTCATGCTGCCTTATCTCAAGCGCCTTAGCAATAATGAATCGGAGTATTCAGGCTCCGTGGCACCTCAAAACTCATGTCCCTTCCCGTGGCTGAGGAAGAGGAGGATGGAGGATGTCACACCAGAAGTATCACTGCAGGGCGAGAATGAATTTAGCAGGAAATTCCCCCTGTAAGTGCTTTGGTTACTTTGAAATTAGAACTTAATTTCCATAGAAAAAAGCAATAGTTCCTTGTATTGAACAGCTAGGTATCATAACTATGCCTGAGGCCGGTTAGTGCCTAGCTAGTGTTTCATAATCCATGATTGCTATTTTTTTTGTTGTACTGAATATAGTATTCTGAAGTTTGGCTCTGATCGATGCGTGTCTTATCTGGTTTCCGCTGAGAGCAAAGCCATACTATTTGTAACCTATATCACTAACCTGTGGTTGTGAGACTCCAATCTCTACGATCGATATCGCGTGTAATCTTATTTGTGTTCTCTCATGATATTTACTTTGTAGATCTTCGAAGGGCTGGATATAAATATATATATATATATATATAAATACATACTCCATGGTTTAGAACTTTAGATCTCCCTTTCCTGTAATCTGGCTATTGCCATAAGTTACCTACTTTTATCAATTAATGTTTGCAATTGGATTATACCTTGGTAAATTAGCTAGAAATTAACTGATCTCTCTCTCTCTCTCTCTCTCTCTCTCTCTCTCTCTCTCACACACACACACACACACAAGCGCCCAACTTTCTTCTACATTTCTCATATTAAAACAGGTAACCCATGTGCAAGGCAATTAGAGGTTGGCCAGGTAGTGCTCGATGTACGTACGTTCTTCATTCTTGCTTGCCAAATTAAGCAGCAATATTTTCAATCCTAGAGAGGACAGGTCTTTGTATAAAATATATAATAGGTTTCCTTGAAAATGTCGGGAATGAAATTTCTTTTGGACTCTTTCTTTTTTCCTATAAAAGTAGTACTGGTGAGACCAAAAAATATGTTTTAAGAAGAAAAGTTTAGTGTATTTAGGAGTTTTAGGCTTTTAGCTGCTTTGAGGATCCCAAAAGTGCCACCATGAATGCAGCAGTACTAGCTGACTAGCGGTTGGCAATTTTGATTGTTGCTTGTGGCTGCAACATTCATATTCCCGAAATCTCAGCAGTCAGCTCCCGGCATCAGGAGTACCTACGTACGTCTTGGATCATGGATGCAGGGTGCTAGCTAGGCCTTTTTTTGTTGATGCACAGGTGGCAACAATTAATTGGACAACTTTTTTAACCCAGGTCGTTAATTAATTAGGCGAGCCAAGCCTGGAAATTATCTCATTCATGACTGTAGGCTATCAGGGCAGCCTCGGGGCTACAAAATCCGAATCGTCACACTTTGTAAGGAAGAGTGGCTTAATTTGCTTTTAGTTCGACCGGGGAGGTGGCTAAGGAGACGAAGCTACGTAGCTGACAAGAGACACGATCTCTTTTCGTCGTTCGTCGTGCTCTCTCTGACAGTCGTTAAAATTGGGATTTTGTCTAGGGGTGGGATTTTTTAGTGTAAGAAGTGTAAAAGTAGGGAGGAAAGGACAGAAAATTCAGATAGAAGAATGCATAGAGAGGGAATCGTATATTTCACTTAATACTGAGAATGAAAATTACTACGTACAGCAGAAGGCACGGATGAGGGCTTTATATATACAGTCTGACATAATTATCTAACAGAAAATCCTATACTAAAAATAGCAGCCAGCTAATCAATTGAATATTTACAAAGAATAAAAGGAATAAGAAGAACAGAGAAATACAAATAAAGACAAAATAGAGAATCATCGTTTTTCATCCTTCAGTTTTGCATGTGGAGAATCTGCTACGCGACTTGTAGTTGCAAAGGATAAACGACTTGTAGTTTGTGTTTCAGCTGCATCTTCATTGTGTAATAGCCCTCCGCAAGATGGAGAATAAAGATTTACTATTCCCATCTTAGATAAATGTGAGTGAAGAAGATAGGAAGGTAAAGCTTTTGTAAAAATGTCTGCTAGTTGAGATTTGGAAGCAACATGGGCTGTGGTGATGTTGCCCTCTTGAATTTTGTCTCTGATTAGATGGCAATCCAGCTTTATGTGCTTGGTGCGCTCATGAAAAATGGGATTGACAGCGATGTGAAGGGCTGCCTGATTGTCACAATAGAGGAAGGCAGCTTGGGGTTGCGATATTCTCAGATCAGTAAGTATCGAAGCTAAGTGAGCTCAGAACAAGTAGTTGCCATGGATTTATACTGATCAGCTTCTGCTGAGGAACGCGAGACCACAGATTGCTTCTTTGTTTTCCAAGAGACGAGGGAGTGACCAAGAAAAATAAAATACTCTGTAACAGATCGATGGGTATCGGGACAAGAGGCCCAATCAGAGTCACAATAGGCTTTCAGCTACATCTGAGATGTAGAGGACAATAAGAGGCCTTGTCCAAGTGCTGCTTTAATATATCTGAGAACTTTATGTGCAGTAGCTAGATGTGTATCAGTAGGTTGATCCATAAATTGACTTAAAAGCTAGACAACATAGCAAAGGTCAGGTCTAGTGAGAGTTAAGTACAACAAACGACCAATTAACCTGCGATAAATACTTAGATCTGGAAGAGGATCACCAGAATCCTTGCTGAGTTTAAAATTCTGATCTAAAGGCAGTGTAATGGGTTTGCTGCCAAGTGTGCCCGAGTCAGCTAAGATGTCCAAAGCATACTTTATTTGGCATAGGTGGATCCCTTGAGAGGATCTAGCAACTTTCAAACTAACAAAATAACGTAAACAGCCAAGGTCTTTGATCATAAATTTGTGATGCATAAAATTTTTAAGAGAATCAATGGAAGTTTGAGAGTTACTAGCCACCACAATATCATCAACATAGACTAGTAGAGTTACTAGCCACGACAATATCATCAACATAGACTAGTAGGGTAGTGAAAATACTACCATCTTGTTTGGTAAAAAGACTATAATCGGCTTTGGATTGTTCAAAACCAAATTCATTGAGAGATGAGGAGAATTTGGAGTACCATTGTCTGGAGGCCTGCTTAAAGCCATAAAGGCTCTTAAACAATTTGTAAACTTGATGGGGTCCTCCTTTGTTGTAGCCAGGAGGTTTGCGCATGTAAATCTCCTCTTCTAAGTCTCCATGAAGAAATGCATTGTTGACATAAATTGGTGAAGAAACCACCCTTGTACTACTGCTATAGTGAGTAAAACTCGAACTGTCACCATCTTGGCAACTGGGAAAAAAGTTTCTGTGTGGTCTATGCCTTCTTGTTGTGTAAATCCCTTGGCTACAACCCTGGCTTTCAATCTCTCAATTGTTCCATCAGAGTTAAATTTAATTTTGTACACTTATTTGTAATCAATCGCTTCCTTACCAGGAGGAAGATCAGTGATAAGCCAAGTGTACATCGCCTAACACCAGCCAGGGTCTCTTACTGCTTGTTTATATGAAGTTGGCTCAAAAGAGGTGGAAATAGAAGAGGAAAAGGCACGAAAAGAAGGTTTAAAATTCTGATAAGTTAAGAAATTGTGCAGAGAACAAGATGTACCTGCAACCTTTGTCTTGTCCAAAGATTGGGTTGGTGTAGGAAGTGAGGCCTGTTGGCAGTGAAAATAAAGCAAGTACTGAGGTGCTCTCTTGACTCTAGTTGATCTGCGAAAAGGTGGAATAGAGGGATGACTAGGGGTGGTATGAATGGGAGGAGAAGAAACTAAAATGGGAGGGGAAGCAGTGGGGGAAGGGGAAATAAAATCTGTTTGAGGTGTATGATTGATTGAGAAACAAAAGAAGGAAAGTCAATAAGATTGGGCAAGGGTTGAGTGAAAACAAAGTTAGTATCATTAGAGTTAGTGGTGCTGTGAGAATATGGTGATTGGAATGGAAATATGGATTCATGGAGCACAACATCCTGAGAGATAAAAATGGTTCTTGTATCAAGATCAAAGAGTTTGTAGCCTTTAATGCCAAAGGGATAGCCAAGGAAAATACACTTGCGATCTTGGGGATCAAACTTCTTTCTACCATGGATAAGGGTAGTAGCAAAGCATAAGGATCCAAAAATTCGCATATGAGCATAAGTGGGTTTGGATTTAAAAACGAGCTCATATGAAGTTTTGTTGTGAAGAAGAGGACTAGGAGTCCTGTTAATGAGGTATGTGGCTGTTAAAACACAATTAGTCCAAAATTCAAGGGGAAGACCAGCTTGAAATTTTAAAGCCTGAGCTACATTAAGCAAGTGTTGATGTTTTCTTTCCACAATACCATTTTGTTGGGAGGTAGCAACACAAGTTCTTTGATGAATAATTCCTTTATTGTTAAAGAAATCTCTCATTTGAAATTCACCCCCATTGTCACTTCTTAGAATCTGGATTTTAAGGTTAAATTGTGTTTCAACTAGATTATAAAAAGACACCATGCATTTTTTAGTTTCAGCTTTATTTTGAAGCAAATATAGCCATGTGCTTCGTGTGAAGTCATCAAATATAGTTAGAAAATATTTGGAACCATCATATGCAACAATGGAGCAAGGTCCCCAAAGGTCACAATGTACCATTTCAAAGGGTCTAGAGGTTTTATGATTACTGTCAGAGAAAGGAAGCCGATGGAGTTTAGCCAGTGGACGGATGCAACAAGGTTTTCCATTAACAGAAGAAATGTTGTTCTTTACAATAGGATCAGTAATCAAACTTAAACGAGGAAATGAAAGGTGACCTAGGCAACAATGCCAAAGGTCAGAAACATCAACATTGTTTATAACAGAAGCTGAAAAAGGAATATTAGTATGTAAAAGATGTGAAAGAGTAGTTGCTAGAGTTGAGGGAGAAACTTCAGTGCTTAGCAAGTGATATAGCCCATGCCTCACTTCATCCTTCCCAATCGTTATCCAAGTGAAAAGGTCTTGAATAAAGCAATAATCAAAAAAGAAAACCAAACAACAAGTGAGAGAGGCAACAATTTTCTTAGCTAAAAGAAGATTAAAATGGAAGGATGGAACACATAGAACATCTTTGAGGAAGATGGACTTTGTGAGTTGAACATTACCAGTATGTGTGACAGGAACCTTGTCCCCATCGGGTAATTTTACAGAATAGGAAACTTGTGGTGTGATGGTAGTGAGAAAAGAGGTGCAACAAACTATATGGTCTGTTGCCCCTGTATTTATGATCCAAGGTGTATCACTGAATTTCAGTGGTTTGTGTGTGTAGGTAGAAAAACAAAGGGAAATACCAAAGAGATGAGAAGTCAAGGAGGGTGTGACATTGGACTGAATCTGGTTAACGGAGTGCTGGGCAGCGGTAGGAGACTCCCTTGGCTGAAGTAAGGCCGTGAGTTGTTGGTATTGATACTTAGTCAAACCCACTCTTTCATCACTGATTTCCTCAGGTTCAGAAGCAGGAGAAAAACTGGACTGATTAGCAAGAACTCCATGGGTTTGAGATTTGCTGAAAAATTTATGGCCCAGTGGATAACTATGCAGCTTGTAGCACTTTTCAACTATGTGACCAGAAATATGGCAATGAGAGCACACAGGGGCCTTGGCATTACCAGCTTTGAAACAGGTTTCAAGAGAATGCCCTTGTATTTTGCAATGGCTACAATAGGGTCCGTCTTTCTTTGAAGGAGGTCTGGATTGGGAATGGAATTTAGAAGTGGGGAAAGGTTTTTTAATAGCTAAGGCCATTGAGTCAGGGGATGGTATGGTGGAAATCATTTGGTGTTGTCATTCTTGTTGTTGAATTAAGGAGAACACCTTAGTGACAGGGGGTATAGGATCTAAAAGCATAATCTGATCACGCACATTAAAATAGGAATCATGCAAACCCATGAGAAACTGAAACACACAATCACGTTGATAATGATCCAAGAGGGTTTTCATAGTACCACAATTGCGAGCAGGAATTGGGTCAAAAATGGAAAGTTCATCCCAAAGTGTTTTCAGCTTATCATAGCAAATACTTACTGAATCATGGTCTTGGAGAAGGCTAGCTAGAGTTTTCTTAAGCTAGAAAATCCAAGGCCCATTCTGTTGGGAGAAATGATCCTGAAGATCGAGCCAAATTTCATTGGCATCGTCAACAAAAACAACGCTAGATTTGATGGAAGGACTGATAGAGTTTTGGATCCACGACACTACCATGTCATTGCAAAGTTCCCATAGCTCAAGAAGTGGATCCTTTGGATCAGAAAGCTGTGGGATGGAGCTAGTAATGAAGGCTAGCTTGTTTTTTGCACGGAGTGCTCATCGCATAGCACTAGACCAGGTTGCATAATTCTTGGTGGTGAGCAAATCAGTGACCAAAATGACGGCAGGGTTGTCACCATTGTCCAAGCGGAAGGGATTACCAGGGTCACCAAGGTTCAAGTATCGGGATACAGGGTTGGCATGAGGGGTGTTTGCGTTTAGGTTTGTGGGGGCAAAGTCATTTTCGTGGGTAGAAGATGATTCATCAGAATGTTCCAGTGGACCCTCCTGGAAAAAAAAGCTCTCAAGCTCTTGATACTATGTAAGAAGTGTAAAAGTAGGGAGGAAAGGACAGAAAACTCAGAGAGGGAATTGTATATTCCACTGAATACTGAGAATGAAAATTACTACAACAGAAGGCACGGATGAGGGCTTGATATATACAATCTAGCATAACTAACTAACAGAAAATCCTACACTAAAAATAGCAGCAAGCTAATCAATCGAATATTTACAAAGAATAAAAGGAATAAAAAGAATGGAGAAATACAGATAAAGACAAAACAGAGAATCATTGTTTTTCATCCTTCAGTTTTGCATGTGGAGAATCTACTACACGACTTGTAGTTGCAGAGGATAAACGACCTGTAGTTTGTGTTTCAGCTGCATCTTCATTGTGTAATATGTAGGGTACTATCCTCTTCTAAAGTGATTGTTGTGGGTTGCTAAGGTTTCTCCATTGTTTTGGGTTTGTGGGGGTATAATGGCATTAAGGATTGCCTCTGGTGTTTGGGATAGTCTCCTTTTACATACAGATCATGAGGGTGGCCTGCCCTTCCAGTGATAGGGTGCAATATTGATGGCACTCTTTTCATGTCCATTAGTGGTTCTACCAAACTAACCTACGTTATTCTTTCACATCCATTTGTTAATTTTTCTTCTCTATTAACCCATAGGTTGGATCCATGAGTGGAGAAGTGATGGCGCACGTACAGTTGTTTTAAGACTCGGGTACTCAATTGATTGGTTTCCTCCAAGAAAAGTTGTGTTTTATACAGATTTAATGATTTGTGTACTGAGCTGCTAAATCAGCAGAAAAACAACAGACATGACTAGCTTTCTGAATGAGAATATAGTTAACTTTGGGCTGGGTCACGTCCCTTCTTTAGATTGGGGTTCACATTTAAGCGTATTGATTCTCAACTGTGGCAAGCTAGCCTTCTTTAGGCCAGGTTATGAGTGCATGTGGATCGAGGTGTTGACATGTTCTCCAACCAGTACTATTTGGGTGCGACAATGCTCTTCTACGTTCAGTAATCCTTCTCACCTCGCTGGCCACTACACCTTTTCCTTATCATTTTGGGTCCAAACCCTAGTGTAGATCACCAGATATCCAAATGGTTCGAGGAGAAGTTTGAAGGTCATGAGAAATTACAGGAGGCCAAAAATCATAATTGACAAATTTTAAAAAAGAAATGATATTTCGTTGCTAATTCATTTTGATAAAAAAATATAAAATTTATATATAAAAAAATTAATTTTTTAATAGTAAACTCCATTCTTTTTTAAAAGAAGTGGAGCATCACTACTTGTATGTGCAATCTATAACTATATTTAACATTACTCATTTTAAAAACTACTACACAAGTCATGCGTGAAATTCCCAATTAAAAGTACTCATTGTTATAGGACGTGCGTCACGGTGACTCAAACGAACTTCAATTTTATTTTGAGTTTCGACTTAAGGGTAATTTTTCAAGATTTCTCAAATGGATAGTGCTATACCTACTGAGGGACATGAATGTAGCTCGAGAGAGTCTCCTGATAAGGCCATTTAGCCATTTTTTTATTATTTTTTTCATATATATTTTTTATATCCTTAAATGTTTTTAAAAATAAAATTCACAACATCATTAAAAAACACTTAATCATTAAGTAAAAAAAAAACATCTAGAAAATGTCTTGGGATCACCTCTTTGTGGCCCAAGCATTTTTCTTCTCAAATTAGAGTTTTCTTCAATGACATCATGTGTTTATAAGAATGAATATTTAAGAATGGGTCGAGCAAACCTAGGAGACTTTCATTTCCGTTATTATATCATATTCTGTTTTAAGATAACAAAAGATTATTTGACTTCTTGTATTCATAGAACTTGGTTCACATGTGAGGATTGAGGAGGAAACGAGTTCTCTCTCCTGGCCACATGATGTTCACCCTACTTAGAGCCCAATCAACTCGGGAGAATAGCCCAATGAAAATGAAAGGAAAAGGAGGGGTTGGGCCTAGCCCAAGGGAGGGCTTGCTTTGTATGAATAGATCAGGTTAGGCCACAGCATGGCTTGTGACTTGCATGCTTAGGTAGTGGCCACGTTGAATTAAATGCACATAGAGATCGTCACGTGAGGATTAATACGCCGCATTAAATGAGCACAACTACCCCTGCTATCAGGGTAGTGGGAACATCATCCCCCACCTGTCAACATGGATGTGCAAGAGCAGGAAGAGGCAAATTGTGCATGGAATGACAGGGGTGATGGTAGGCGCGTCAGAAAGGATTCTGCAACCGGAACCGCACACGATACAACTCGACATGACCCACTGGCAACCATGGGGACCACCCCGGCCTGCTATAAATAAGCACCAAGAACACATATAGGTTTCCTACAACACTCCAACAGCAAATTAGAATTCTGACTTAGGCATCGGAGGTATCTTATACCCCTTGAGCCCATCTAATCAAACCTTGTAAGGCTAAAGTGGCAGAGAGGCCTCGTTGCCTATGATATGAAAGACAGAATCAACAACAAGAATACAACATGCTACATTAGGGCTTATTTGGATGTTGAGATGAGTTGAATTCTTTATAATAGTAGTGAGTTGAGATGGTGAAATAAGTTTTGTGAGGCCTACATAAGATGAATTTAGATGTATTTATGGAAAGTTGAAAAAAACTGTGGGTCCCACGTATAAAGATGTGTTGATTTGGAAAAAAAATTATAGGTCATACGTATAAAGGTTTTTTGAGTTAAGTTATATTTAGTGATTTGAGAGTTGTGTATTTAGATGTTGGAATAGGTCTAAAATAAAACCCAATTGAGATGAACTGAGCTCATTCAAGGATCCAAACCAAATCTAATGGTGGTTGGGATGGTGAGTTAAGGTAAGATGAGATGAGATGAAAGTTGAATAAAATATTATTTGGATATTATTTTTATTTTAAAATTTGAAAAAGTTGAATTGTTTATTATATTTTATTTAAAAATTTTAAAAAATTATAATAATTAATTGATATCAACTCATTATCCAAACAAGTCTACAGAGTGCTCTACATTCAAAGGTAACCAATCATGTGTTTTGAGGGCCAAAGTTCCCGTCCTCAACATCAAGTACTTTCTATTCTTGTCCCAATCATAAAACCAACTTGGCAGAATTGACGCTAGTCTCCCGCTATCAGTTTTTTGGTTGTTAAAGATAATATTAAATCAAGAATTTGAATTAATATTATCTTGATTTAATTTTTATAATTATCAAATCATTTTGATTTGATATTAACTTCGACCGTTGTTTGGGATTCTTCCTGCCGTCTTGTAACTCCATTTTGGCCTATTGCCTAATATTATATTTAATGTTAGAAGAATTTCATTTGAAAGCCCATATTTTATCGCATCAAGACACAACAATGATATGGAGGATATAGAGACATGACACATCAACTAATAAATAAAGGTTTGACTTTTTCATAACTAAGTGGAATCGTACGTGCGTTGACAAACCACACCAGGTTTGCAAGTAGTATAATTCTTAATCATGCTTGGTAGTCAGACGCCATCAGTAAATTCTTCTTGAGTTTGGATCAACATCCCTTGGAATTGAAATTTGAGACGGACTGTTAGCAGAAAGAAGCACGCTCAAGTTGCAATATTGCGTCCTGAACGATCTAGACTGCGTGAAGAAATAACCAGCAATTCATGGAGAAATGGAACGCAATGATGTTCCTTTGGAAACCAAGTATGAAAAATCTAGTATACAACAAAAACACCATGCACCTCTAGATTCAATTACTCTAGCCTTTTCCCTCTGTTCAATTTTGCACCCCCATCACCTGAAATCAGAAAACAAGAGTGCCCACGAAGATGGAAGTCAAGGGAACTGTGAGATTGTCATCAAGCTCAGTACTTATAGGGAGTGATTCCACCAGTGCTGAGGCAAGAGAGACAACCAAGAAACCCATAACCATTTCCGAACTCTCTTGAAGAAATCCAAATGAGGAGAAATAGTGCATAAACCTGTGAAAAAAATTATTATCATAAGAAAAATCAACAGATTATGCATTGGCCAAAGAGTATAGAGGGGAAAAAATAAGTACCCAATAGATGCTAAAAACCCAGCAGATGCCATTGCAACACTACCAGCTACAGACTTGTTTTTGTTGTATGGAATTTTATGACTACCGAACCGCCTTCCAATAATGTCTGCTAAACCTGAACAGAATTTAACCGGAAAAAAAAACCCCCAAAAAGAAGATCAGAGTAGGTTTGCAATTGTAAGAGATGCAGTTAACCACTACAACATCAAAAGTCCACCAAATCAAGCTAAAAAAATCAGAGAGAAAGCAATTGGCTCTTTAGGAATTACCATCCCCAGCACAGAGGTTACAAATTGCCGCAATTGCAATAGGGGAAGTTCTCCAATAAATTATGCAAGGCAAAGTAATTGTTACAGCATAGTAGAGTGGTCCCTTAAGAAGTTCCCTGATGCATGAAGTAAGCCAAGGAAAAACTGAAAAGTCATGTAGAGATTGAACAACCAATCATTAATAGAAAATGCGTACATTATAAAGAAGAAAGTTTTTGCTTTGTATCTCTGCTCTGACGTCACTCAGTGGTAGAAAGTTGGCCCCCCCATCTTGGAGATATCAAACTATGTAATGCAACCCAGTAGAACCTTAATCAATGCCTTATATTTGAGTACCAGAGGAAAATAGTCAGACAAATTAACCTCATTTCTGATCTGGGTTAACCAGCCGAGTCATTTCATAGCTAAATAGATCAAGTCCAAGGAAGAGAAGCACACACACATAACTCATTTTTCAGAAAGGCAGTCTGAAGCTATAATTATCTGAGTTATAACCTATAGTCTCCGTTTCTGCTCATTGACTTCACAATAGCCTCATCTTTCATGATCCCAAGTCCCAAGAGAAGCATTCGTATGATATTGATGCCTGGGATAAGAGCTGCTAAGATGGCTCCCCGAGGACCAGGACTGCAATAGTCAGTAAAGGCTTCAGAGGAAGATAGTAGTATAATCACGAAAGTTACTTATAAAAAAATGTATAATCATAAAGTAATTCCTTGATAATAACAATTATTACCTGAACATTGGCCAGCAAAGCATGAAAACTAGCCCCACGCTTATATGCACAAGCTTCCTATTCAATTTCTAAACTTGAAAAAGAAGTAACTAAATCAAGGGAAAAATCGAGGAAGAGAAAAGATAAAAGAGAAGTCTTTATGTTGGAGTTCTAGTGATAGAATTGTCGAACAATATATATATGGTTAATATAACATTGCTTGGTCCAAAACCCAAGACTTAAACCTCTTGCATTAAATATGATGTTCCAACCTGTTATATCAAAACCTTACTTAAAGATTTCTTTAGATCTCCAACGCTCTACAGACGAACAGGGTGTTTTTTTGTCCCATATAACTTGACTACATTGAACTATGAGAAGAATTACCCCTTTAATTCTGCAAGTAAATCTAAACGATGTCTAGGCTAACACAAGGGCTAAATTAAAGAGAGAATATGCTAGTTAATATATATATATGAATTATTCATATATATATGTATTTATGTATGTATGTATTTATATATATTGGAAGGGGCTCAATACCACTATGAGGCCTATTAGGCTGACCAATGGGCCTGGGTTACCAGTTGGGCCACTAACCCAGGATCTCCTGAGAACTTGGTCCATTCTCAGAGCCTAGTCCATCCTAACCACTAAGAGAATAACTGTCTGAAAGTCCTCTAGGTAAGAAAAGCTATCCGATCATTTGAGTATAGATAAGTTCTCCACCCCAGGACTTCGAATGACGGATAAGCCCACTATCACATAATAACAAAAATCTCACGTACTCTATATATATAGACAACTCAGGTAAGCCAAGGCTATCTGATTGATTAGTATTGACATTGGAGCTTTCCATTGTGATTACTAACCTAGGCATAAGAGGCATTCCCTAGAACCCTCAAGCCACTCAACTCTTTGATTGCAGCTGATCGTGTGTGAGTAGCGGTGAAACACATCTATAACATATATCAATACAAAATCTCAGAGGCTTAAAATTGAACTGTTATAAGCTCCAAATAAGGGAATTTTAACGTGTAAATGTAATGACAGATCAGTCTTCAAGCAGTAATTGAAAGACGAGCACTCTTTCTTGTTTACAACGTTTTACCAAGTATTGACTAAAAAGAAACCGAACCAATACTTGTGTAATTGATGAATCTCACAAAGTATACACTCATATTTGTGTAATTGATGAATCTCACAAAGTATACACTCAAACAGCAAAACTACACTGTTTCACCACCATATCCATAAAGTACCCCCATCCACTTACCAATTCTGGACTTAATACAATTGACCAACCAACTGAGATTCACTAACCGGAACCATGAAGGGTTTTTCTCCGCAAAATAAGCTCTTATAAAAAACACAAATTTACCCAAATCAGTAAAAGAACGATCGAATGGGTATACACAAGCTAAAACTACTCCCTGACATGACACATACTCCTGAAACAACAATAACATGAGTTTGGTTTTGACCTGGTCGAAGATCCGCCGGTTGGCGATTTCCCCCCATAACCGGAGCAAGGAGAGCGCGATGCAACCAGACAAGCTGGCAGCCAAGATATCGGAGGCGACAGGGTTTGCCGGTAGCATAAGGGCGGCAGGCGGTTTCGGGTCCCGGTTCGGTAGTCTGGTCGCGCCGAGTCTCAAACCAAAGCTGGTAGTAGTACTACTACGGGCAACAGAAAGCGAGCAGCAGGGAGAGTTGAAAATTTGTTGTAAGTGGGTTCTCGGGAAAAGAGTGTCTAATCGGAAAGAACCGGACAGGATTGGGGAGAAGATGTAGACGTTTGCAGCCATTTCCCCTTTTTAAGCAGTTCAGTAAGTTTAGTGGGTGGGCTTTTTGTTTGGGTAGGTTTTCATCGATGCTCGTATTATCTATCAAGGACGCTGGTAGCCGTTTTCTAGAGAACTGGTTGTTATTTATTTTTTATTTATTTTTAAGCAAGCGAGTAAGTTTTATTAAAAAAAAAAGTAAAAAATATGATATATGAGGAGGGGGTAAGGTTCTCCAACAAACACCTTAAAACAATAATAACAATGTGAAGAGATGAATAAAAAAAAAAAACGGTTTTTAACGACTAATTTCTTAATTTTCACCCAAGTCCTATCAATAGGATATCGTCTTTAAAGATGATTATAAGACGTTCACAAAAAGTTACAAACAGTACCGCTAGAAGCAATGAGGGAGGCCAGTACACTGTTGTTTGTTATCCTGAGATGATTTTTGGACAGATCTACAATCCTTTCATCGAGATCACCAGTTATGGAAAGCGAAAATATAGTAAAAAATACGGCATCAGGTGGACTGATCTGTGGCTAGTGATCATCTGGTTTCCAGTGCACTTGTGATGAGTGGGGCAACAACGTGCTGGTGTAAAGAAAACTGGGTGACCTAGATCTGAAAGATCTCTACATGACGAAATTGCTGGTACAATGAGTGTAGACATCGGAGGCATCGGAACGTGGCGGCGCGTGTAGATCACATGCGGAAGATTAAAATTAAATTATTATTTCCGATGAAAATTAAATTATTGGAAATTACCGTTACGACGTGTGTAGACGTCAGAAGCATTTTGGCACGACTACGCACCATTCCAATAGATCGACGACTGTAGGCTGAAGGTAGCCCAAGAGAAGCAGATCTGACCAAAACTGAACCATATAAGGGAGGAAGGAAAATACACTACATTGAAAGTGTATACACAATGCGGAAAAGGAAATGAGAAAGAGAGGAGGGTGAAAGCCACAACTCCACCCTCCTCTTCGACAACGGTTGTCACAAATGAAGTTTTCTAGAGAGAACTTTGAAATTAAAAAAATTTATAAAAAAACTTACTTCTTTACCTGTTAGTTATTAATGTACTGAAAATTATGAAATTTGAAATTAAAAAAAAAACTCATAAAATAAGTCTTGTAAGTAAAAGTGTAAATATATATAACACTATTCAAATTTACGTGATTTGATGTGTTATCATAAATTGTAAAATTATTTTTATTTTAAAATAGATTTAATGTATTATATAAAATTACGTTATTTTATAAATTTATTTTTGTGATATTTCTTTACAACTATAGCACTAATGTGGATTAAATTCTATTTTTGCATTACACAAAGATTTCTAAAAATAATTTTTTTTCATGTTAATATTATCTTGTAAAATATAAAACACTAAAAGTTATTATAAATTCAGAAATTAAATTAAATTTTGTTTAATTAGACAATAATCCAATCGTTAAATAATTTGATCAAACATTATAACAAATAAAAAAGTCAATTATAAAACCAACTCCCATAACATTATGAGGACTAGGGAGGTTCATAGTAGTGTACGTACGAAAAGTAAAACAAATGCAAAGAACAGCCTGCAAAGCATTTTTCAATTAATAATGAGAAACGCTTCTAACAGGTGTCTCTTACCCCCTTTAATTATCGGAGACCAATAGGGACTCGTCACGTAAGGGCTTTATTAAAATTCATGGTAAAATACATAACAGGTGAGCTGAAAACACACTACACTCTTTGCTTCATTTCTTAGAAAAAAACCCTAACCTCTCTCTCTCATTCCCTCTCTCTCTCCCCGTTCCTCTCTCTCCCGTCTTTGCTCTCATTCTCTCTCAGTTCGAAATCTCTAACCTCTCTCTCTCTCCTTCCCTCTCTTTGGCCTCATTTTCTCTTGAGAAATCGATTTCCCACTTTTGACGCATATTCCTGAATCCTCTCTGCATACAACGTACGTACGCTGCTTTGAAGCTTGAATAAGACTACTGGAACTAGTTTAAAAGTAAAGCCTAGTACTTCGATATGAGAAAAAAAAGGTAGGTATTTTCTATATTCCATAAATGCAAACCCCATATGCAAAGAGGGACCCAAGAAATCATACCATTCAACCTTTGCATCTAAAGGGTACGTACGGGAGGACATCTTTCAATTATTATGTTGGAGTTTATTATTAATTAAGATAAGTGAATTGATTCATGCTAATCTTTCATATGCATTGCACTCCTGATCAATGATTGCAATAACCATACTGCATATGTTAACAATCAATTTTTGACTAGTCTTTGAATCAAAACCGATCGAGCTTTCCAGATTTTGAAAAATAGATGATGCTCTCGGCTCTGCAAGTTGGTGAGATATATATGGTCCTAGCTAGCTATAGAGTTTAGGAATAGGAATTTGGGACAGATAAAGCATACAAAATGCTTTGAATATTCTAACATGGAGAAAAGGTGAGGTCAAGGTTCAAACCTTCTATATATCCATAGCTTTGGATAGTCTGAAGTTTGAAGCAGAAATAGAGAGAAAATGCAGAATTTCGATAGAGAGACAGAGAGAATGATTTGAGGGAGAGAGAGAGAGGGAGGGTTGGGGAGCTGGTCTCGAACCGACAGAAATTATTTTTTATTTTCTGATTCCCTGCAGCGCAGCTATGAGGAGGGGAGATAGAGGAGTGACGTGTCACTATTATGAAGTTTATAGAAAGCACGGTGGAAAGTTTTTCTCATTAATAATTACCGATGACAATGGGACGAATTTAAGATACATTGAAGGTAGAATGTATATGTCAAAGGATGAAGCTATTGGTATCGATGTTTCAACCAATCGATAAAGTGTAATTTAATTTTTTTAAAATATTTTTTTTTTACAAAAAGTATAGTTCACTAAGCTAGCGTTACTCAATGCCGAATGAGATTTCTCTTTTAGAAATGCTAGATAGACCGATGATGGTCTACCGAGCATTAGCACCGAAAGATACTTTTTTATTTTTGATTTTTTTCCTTAAATATTAAGAAATGTATTAAATTATTATTATTTCTTCTTAAATATTAATTTTTTTAATATTTAAATAAAACAATAAAATAATTTAATTGTAATCAGTCCGTTCGATTGGTAGGTAGAAATTCTGTATCTGTAGAACTACCTTGCCGCCTTGGGAATTTGTTGCGAGTTAGTGAGTTTGAAAATAGAGTTTTGTTATTTATAAGGAAAGTTACGTACTAATCTGCATATTAATACTGATATCTTTATATTTAAAATTTAAATTCGTATTATTTATAATAAAATTTTTTTTTGACCAATCATATTAGATTAGTACATATATTAATATGCAATTATACTTATAACTAAATTTTTCTTTCAATGCATGGCTATCGGTACACTGAGTTTTCCTATAGTGGTTCATACTTAGGGCTTCTCTTATCGGCAGAATTGTTGGGCTCAAAACGAAAGGGAATAATCGGCCCAAATATTAAAAAATATTAGCCTAGCTAGCATGTGTTTTATTAACAATTACATACAAAATGGAGAAAATGCTTAGCTCTAATTTATAGTTATAATCATTTTGGAATATTTGGTAAATACAGATAACTTTTAATAACCAAGATATCTATAAATCTCATTTTAGCATGGAAATTTTTTTTTTTAATTTTTTCTCTTTTAATTTTTGAATCTTTAACTTGAATTCCAGTGCGGAAACACACTGTCCACACTACTAATAGGATATAATTTGAGTTATAAAAAATTAAATTATCTTGAAAATTTCGCCATGTAGCAGTGACCTCCAAATTATCGGTCAACGGCTTGTAAGTATATATATGTTTTTTTTTATTGCGAAACTAAAACCACATTTTAAATTAGCTGATTAATTTCGAATTACTCTTATAATTGGATGAGCGTCTAATTAATTACTTCCTAAAGATAATTATAGGAAAATCATAAACCCAAACTATGACAGAGTGGACTCTCAAAAGTAGTCTTAAACGTAGTGACGCGGATGTCCAATTGGAAAATGTTGCCAACGCAATCTTCTATGTTTATTATGCAGAGTTTAATAAGGATGCAGTCCATACCATAAATGTTGCCAACGGTATATTCAGTGCCAAAGTGCTTTAAATTCATAATTATCGGAGACTAATTCTTAAGACAATGTAGGTTTTCCATGATAGGTATAGACTAAATCTTACATGTTTTGATCATCCAGTTCTATATATCTATCTATTTGTTACTTTTTGATCTTACGTAGGAACTCGAAAAGGCTATTTCTTTGTTTGTTTTTTCTCATGAGTACTACGATGATGATCTTTCTGTCATGTATATATAATTAATACTAATGAATACGGATTTGGGTGTTTTTTGTTGTCTTATTCGCAGGTGATTTAAGTTGTTGGAAGAAATGCAGGGCGTAAATGATGAAGATGGGAACGGTAATCGTGGCCGCTCCAACATTTTGAACTTTAGCTGTGGTACTAAGGCCGCGCCATTCAGCCATGGAAGCTGTAGCTATGACAAAAGCGTTGCACCTGTTGGAGATGATGATGATCAGCCGAAGAATAAGATGCAGCAGTACTACGTCCCGCCCCTCCCCCCGATTCACCCCCCAGCGCCCCCGGCCACAGCCTCTCAAAGTCTTCGTGATCGAGACGCCAAGATTACTGACCCCAAGAAACTCAAAAGGTTTATGATCATCATCAGTTTATGCCTGCTCTCTAAAACACGTATAATCGTATGTAAAAATATTTACTACTTCCTTTGATTTGACAAAAAAATGGGATAACAAGCTGAAACTTGACCCAACATTAATTAATTCTATTCCTCTCGATTTTCATTCGAAAACTGCCAATTAATGATAAACCAAATTTTATCAATTTTTTTTTTATTTCCAATAATTTAATTTGCATCGGGAATAATAATTTTTTTTTAATAATAATTATTTCTTATAGTATAGATTTAAAATAAATTTAATAAATGACATGATGATATTATATATTAAAGGCCTTAACTCATATGGAAACACACTGGCGGCCTGTTTGGGTGCGCGCATATATATACATGAGCACAGTCGCATGTACATCTTCTGAATAAATTTTATTCAACTCAGCTATTTAATTTTACACGCTTTCTCGATATTGGTTCGTAGGGTTCTGGCAAGCAGACAATACTCTCAGAAATATCGAATGAAGCAGCTCCAATATATCATGGAACTAGAAACGGAAGTGAAAGCTCTGCAGGTAATTTCTGTCAACCTAGCTAGCTGCATAAATGCTCGCTCACACACACACACACACACATATATAAATATGTGTGTTTGTGTGTATAAATATGATTTTTACTTCCGTAAGTTCTAACATCCAGACCTTAGTTCGTTTCGTTTTTTATTTCTTGTTTCTTGTGTGTGTGTGTGTGTGTATATGTAGGCCGAAGTGGCGATCAACGGGCCGAGGATTAAGTATACTGATCGTCAAAACACGCTGCTGAGAGTAGAAAACAATTCAATGAAGCAAAAGCTTTCCAACTTTTCCACCAAACTTATGTTCAAAGAAGGTATTCTTTCATTCTCACTCTCTTTCCATGCATATCCATCTCCTTCTTCTCAGTCTCAAGTCTCAAATAATATGAATGGGAGTAAAATAATATTGCAGCTGAATTCGAAGAACTGACGAATGAAAGAGACATGCTGAAGCAGTTGTTTGAGAGTTATCAGAAGCATCAGCAAGTGCCAGATCAGTTGTTCAGATCAAGCTCTGGGAATTATCAGTTTCCGAATATGGGATTGAACCAAGTACCTGAGGAGACTGATGATGATTTGTTGCAAAATGGGATGCCACAGATGATGAACCAGAACCTGAACCTAAACGAGAATCAGAACCAGAACTCGAACCAACTAATTGGGAATAATGCAGAATTTATGGAGTACATGAACTCTCTGAGCCTTGACCCGGCCTCCTACAACTTCCGGTGAACTTTCTAGTACTAGTATTGGCTTGTCCCGGGATGTTATCTAGATTTATCCCATCTTTTTTAAAATAAAAATAAAAATAAAAAAACTAGCGGGGACGAAGCTAGGAATTTGAATTTAGATCATCGAGGATTAGGCTGCACTATATTTTTGTGGGGGACAAGATTAATATATACAAAGAAAAAACAGGAAACATATCCAAGTTTATCTAAACAATTTTTGGTGGTTGAAAGCACCGTATATATTTGTGTTACCAATTTGTGTGTTCCATCATTACTCATTCAAATGTCGGACTCTAGTACTACTTTTTCTCATACTTCTATATAGTGCTAAATCTTTTAAAAAATTATAAAAAAAATTTATAAACTAATCACTATATATGATATAAAAGAAAATTTGTAAATCAAGTATTTTCTATGTTTTGAATAACACCTCTATTTTAACTTAAGGTACGGTTGATCTCCAAAGGTAGAACCTTCAATTAGTTAACTTGCTTGATGATCATGTTGTCCTTACAATTATTTGTACGTGATTTTGTCCATTTCCATGTTTGCAATTTGTCAATGGTTTTGTGCTACTAGATGTTATTTGCAGCACAGTTCATATATATATAGCATGTAACAGAAATCAAGAATCATAGAATTAGGGCTGAAGGAGAGAAAAGAGAAGAGGGAAAAGTAAATTAAGTTGTGTATTGATCTCTTGTTAAAAAGTGAACTGTACATACAATGAACTCTAGCTTATATACATGTAAAATACAACTGACACGTGTATATAAATATTAAGGCTCCCCCTCGAGCTGGACTACACAAACCAAGGAGTCCTAGCTTACTAACAAGAAACTAAATTCTGTCATGAGTAAGAGACTTGGTAAGAATACCAGCTATTTAAAATTGTGTAGATACATGTAAAGTCTTTATGAAACTAGCTTGAAGCATATCATGAACTAGATGTCAATCTATCTCAATATGCTTTGTTCTCTCATGAAAAACAGGATTTTCAGCAATATGTATAGCAGCCTTATTATCACAATAAAGAACAACATGTGATTTAATGGAAATGGGAAATGCTTGAAGTAAAGCTATAAACCATTTAATTTAACAACATGTAGCAACCATTGAGCGATTTTCAGCCTCAGCAGATGAGTGAGATGCTGTCACTTACTTCTTTTATTTCCAAGCAACAAGAGAATCTCCAATATTACAAATACAAAAGCAAGTAACTAATCTTTTAGTGTCAAGGCAGCTAGCCCAATATGCATTACAAAAAACTTTGTAGTTGTAGAGAGGAGGATCTGGAAAAGAAAAGCCCTTGGCCAGGATTTAATTTCACATATCCGAGGACATAGTTGGCTGCATCAAGATGAGACTGACATGACTTGTCTAGGAGCTGACTTAGTGTATTTACAGCATAAAAGATGTTTGGTCTGGTTATTGTCAAGTAAATGAGACGACCAATAAGCCTTCTATACGAACTATGATCAACCAATAAATTAGCAATATCAACCTTGGACAGCTTGCAGTTTTGGTCCATGGGGGATTGAGCAGGTTTAACAGCTAACACACCTGAATCTGAGAGAAGTTCTAAAGCATATTTACATTGACAAAGAGATATACCAGTGGATGATCTAGCAACTTCAAGCCCTAGGAAATATTTGAGATTCCCTAGATCTTTAAACTTGAATTTAGAATCAAGAAAGGACTTGAATGCAAAAACTAAAGAATTAAAGGATCATTGCTAGCAATTACAATATCATCCAAATACACCAAGAGAGCCATGAAAGAAGAACCCGAGACCTTGGTGAAGAGAGAATAATCAAACTTTGATTGTATAAAGCCATAGGCAAGTAAGGTAGTGAAAAATTTAGAAAACTACTGCCTAGAGGCTTGTTTTAAGCCATATAAGGACATATTGAGCTTACAAACTCATGTATCATTGGATTGATCAAAGCCAAGAGGCAGTATCACATACACTTCTTCATGTAAATCTCCATGAAAAAATACATCCTTAACATCAAGCTACTGCAAACACCAATTCTGAGAGGCGCAGCTAGAGCAAGCAAACATTTAACAGTAGTGAGTTTTGCTACAGGTGAAAAAGTATCAAAATAATCAATCCTCTCTTGTTGAGTGTAGCCCTTAGCTACTAATCTAGCCTTGTATCGCTCCAAAGACCCATCTGACCTAAGTTTGCACTTATAAACTCATTTACATCCAATGAGATGTTTTCTTGGAGGAAGTTCAGTTAAGGTCCAAGTATTATTTGCTTCAAAAGCAGAAATCTCAGCTTGCATTGCTTCATTCCTGTAAGGAAATTTAATGGCTTGGAAAAAAGTTTTAGGTTCAAAGTGAGAGGAAGTAGCTAAGGTGAATGCTAAATGTGATGGGGAGAGTTTAGATTAAGAGATACAATAAGAGATAGAATATTTTATACATTTGAATGCAGAAACAATACCGTCATCCATGGAAGACTGGTGGAGTGAATGTTGAAATGAGGCCAAGTTACAATGATAATCTTGCAAGTATTGAGCTTGCTTATGAGTCCTTGATGACCTTTGAAGGTTATGTGAAGGAACTGAAGTAGTTGAGGAATTATTTGGATGGAAATTAGAATCATCTGCATATTTATGAGAAACTTCAAAAGAAGGTGGTGGAATTGAAATAGGAGTAGGAAGAACAAGATTAGGTATTGAAGGTTTGGAAGGGATAGAAATGAATGAGGAATCTAAATTATGAGATTGAAAAAGATAGGCATTTTCATGAAAGATGACGTCTCTGGAAATATGAACAATATGGTGGAGAACGCTATAAACTTTGTAACCTTTCATACCAGTGGGGTAACCAAGAAATATACAGGTTGAGTTCGAGGATCAAATTTATTTTATGTGTTAGAACAGAAGAACAACAAAGGCAACCAAAAGTTTTCAAGTAGATGTAAGATGGTTTAATAGAAAATAGATCGAACATCATAAAGAGATTTGTGATTTGGTAAAAGGAGTGTAGGAAGAACATTAATAAGATGGACTGCAATTAGAATACTATCACTATAGAATTTTAAGGGTAAAGATGATTGGAACATATATAAGAGCTTGAGCAATATTAAGAATATGCTAGTATTTTCTTTCTACAACAGCATTTTGCTAAAGAGAATAAGGACAACCCTTTTGATGTAAAACACCATGAGAATTAAAGAATTTTTTCATGTCAAACTCAATTCCATTATCAGATCTAATGACCTTGATGGTGCATTGATATTAAGTTTGAACAAATTTGAAGAAAGATTGAATATAATTTCTAGCTTCTGATTTAGACTTCCTAAGATAAACCCATGTACATCCACTAAAATCATTTACTAGAGTACGAAAATAATGAAAGCCATTATATATATGAAATCATAGAGTAAGGTCTCCAAATATCACAATGCATTAGATCAAATATAGAAGAAGAAGTTGAAGTACTGGTAGGAAAAGGCAATCTTTTTTGTTTTGCAAGAGGACAAATCTTACAATAGGAATTATTTGAAACTAAAGTATGAAATTCCTTAGGAAATTCATGAAGCGAAAATTGCATTCGAGAAGGAGTCACGTGTCCTAATCTACGATGCAATATTTCAAAGGCATTATCAATAGTCTTTTGTGAATCTTGTAGTAAATGATAGAGGCCTCGAGCTTCTTTATCCACTCCAATCATCTTCCAGCTGGAGAGGTCTAATAAGAAACATAAATTGTGAAGAAATATAAGACAACAAGGTAACTGAGATACTAATTTGCTAACTGAGATGAGGTTACAATGAAAAGAGGGAACATAGAGAAGATCTTTAAGTATTAAAGATGTAGAAATTTGAACATTACCAATATAGGTGATTGGAACAAAATTATCATTTGGTAATTGAACTTGTGGCATCCTCGACCTCACATGTGATTTGAAGGGAGTCGCGACGCCAAGGTGCTGACCGCACAACACACCCCAAATGCAACGTGAAAGCAAGTATGTGCAAGCATGCAACTTAAAAGTGTACAGTTATAAACACAATAGAGAAATAAAAAGGGCAGTCTAAACTGCTACTAGTACTAAAAATTTAAATTACAAACTCCAGCAAAATAATTCATGAATTAGTACAGTAATCCAACTAGATAAGAAGTAAATGCTTAATCAAGCTACATAAGGGAAAAGTCCTCAGGTGGGGCCAGTTCTTCAAACTCATGACCGTCCTTTGCATCAAAATCTATGATTTCGCAGAGCGGAATTGCAGGTGGGGACACCATAATGAGATTTCACAATCTCAGCAAATAAAACCAAAAGAATGACACCCAAAAATACAAATATAGGAAAATATAAACATTTCATAGCAAAAGAAAAATTCAAGATCTTTCTACATTACCAAATATTTGACAATAACAATTTTCTTCTCAATAATTACAAAAAATGGCACACACGCTAAAACTCTACATTTTCATCCATTTAATCATTGTATGCACCATAGTCTCCCCTAGGGATCATCCATACACCTTGGCTCCATTCGTCACACCATGGGTAATGGTCGTACATGTGATTTTGTAACGAGCGATGCCCAGCTCCATGCCCGGTGTCTATGTGACTAGACATTCTCTAGCATCTACTAGCAAAGAAGCCACAGAGTCGGCACAAAAGCGTTACGATCTTGTTCGAGTTCGTTGTCCCCCGGCGACAAAGCAGGGGACGTCACTCAATTTTATAAGCTTCTAAGTGATCATATGAGTTTCATCAAGATAATGCTTCATTTCGGCTTGGGGTCGTGATACGTACACACCCATAAATATGTTTTTGATCTTTTGACAACAAAACACAGTTTTTTCGATTTCATAACACAACCAACAACAGAGCACAATTAATAAAATAATGACATGTAATAACAATTAAATTGCAGATGCATGACGAGCAGATGTAATAACAATTAAATTGCAGATGCATGACGAGCAGTTTTTGGATGACATGTCAATATGTACATCAAATAATGACAGAGCAACACAATTCACATATTCACAAATCACAGCTACACACGATTCCCAACACTTCATCTAGTCCTCGGCCAACAATTCTAACACCAACTAAAGTTATTAAAACCTAATACTTCACATGGCCCTTGGCCACTTAACCAATCATAACCAGACTGCAACAAAAATATAGTTTTCTATTGTTAGTATTTCAAGGGTCAGTCTAGGGTTTTACTTACAATACGGAAGGGCAATTTTTGGATGATCAAGCTCGATGACTTAAAGTATCCCGTGAGTGTGCGTGTTGCTGCACAGATGAAAAAAATAGTTATTCAAATTTGATGTTGTGTAAAGATTAATATACAAGGTTAGTGGCATGCGGCTTACTATGGTGGTGTTGGAGGGGGCGAAGCACGGCAGCAGCAATAGCGGCGCATGATGACAAAGACGAATTTGGGTAAGGTATCGAGTCGATAGCTAGATTCTTTTAAAGGGGTGGCAAATCTGACTTGGTGGAGGATGAAAGAGGGAATCTTCACGGTGGAGGGTGGCGGAGCAGATCCCAAAGGGGAATTTTGGGCTCCGGTTAGGGTGGATCTGAGGGGGAAAAGGGCCTAGCAAAGGGGAAGGCGTCAGACAACCACTACAAAACTACTAGAAAAGGGTGGCCTACAACAACACACGGTGCAGCTTAGAGAAAAAAAAAATTCTCTAATTGAAGGAAAAGAGAGCTAGAGAGAGAGATCTTGAGTGATCCCCTATTTATAGGCCGTGGAGATGTCTACTTCGAAAAGGAAGGGGCCTCACCTATTTATAGGCCATGGAGTAGGGCTTGGGGAATGCAGCATTGGCTATGATTGGTGGTGCAGGATGGTGGGAGAAAGTCGAACATTGCACACGTGGCATGTGATGGTTGGTGTGCAGTGGAGATGAGAAGGCGACAACACCAAGAGGTGCACGGGTTGGCAGAAAGGGAGGTGTGGATTCGTGAAAGAGGAGATGGCAGCAGACGAGGGCGGTGGCCAGAGCTCAAAGGATGTGTGGCGATGGTGCAGAGGTGGCATGGGCGGCGATGGCTCACATGTTGCAAGAGGGAGGAGGAAGAATAAGAAGAAGAAGGAAAGAAGAAAAAGAGAAAAAAAAAAAAAAAGCAGGGGCATGTGGCGCTAGAAGGAAAAAGAAGGGGAACCCAGGGTTTTCTTCCTAGGGCCAAAACATCGTCGTTTTGGTGGGGGTAAAGGGCTGGGTTTCAGACTCCAATTTATGGGTTTAAGGCACACGGGGTGGGCCCAAAATCATCACCCATACCACACTAAAAACAACCCAACTCACTCAAAAAATAAGAGAACCCACTTCACACAAATTGGGCTTGATATTCACAAAAAAAAAAAAACACACACACACACACACCTACACACACAAAGCCAAGACTGGGTTTCACAGAATTGAAATATTGATGGAGGAAGGAACAGATGTGAACAAATGAAGGAAACTGATTATATGATCATTTGCACTTGCGTCAAAAATCCAAGAAGAAGGATTATGTATGAAGATCTTGATTAATAGAAAAAACATATGAATATGGAAGAAATGAACAATATGTACTTGAAAATGAAGGAACATTGGAACTTGAAGTATTGTCAAGTGATGAAACAATATCTTCATGATTAGCAAATGGTTGGTTTTGTGGAATAGGGGATGAATTATGTAAAAAACATTGAGATTGAAACATGGAAGTAAGTTGTTGACATTGCTCCTGAGAAAAAGGCTTGATTGGACCAAAATTGGTTGTAGAACCATCAGTGCAAACTTGATTACTGAGTGAGGTCCAGATTTATCAAATTGCTTGGTCTTGGAAAATTTGAAACTAGGCGGGAACCCATGAATTCGATAGCATTTGTCAACTGTGTAACCCTGAATCCCACAATGGCTACAATAAGGTTTATCTCTACGTGAAGTGCTCTATTTTCCAATAAATTTACTCTAGAATTTTGCTAGTTCGGATTGGGTGACCATAGCCAATGGTCAGAAGCAAAATTGCTAGGGATAGACTGACTAATTTAGCGCTGTCTTTCTTCTTGGAGCATAAGTGAAAAAACTTTGTTGATGGGAGTGAGAGGATTAGATAATAAGATCTAACCTCTAATGTTACACTCATTAAGGCCCATCAAGAATTATAAAAAATATTCTTGTTGGTGTAACTCCACCACAATTTTCATAGCACCACAAGAACATGTTGGTAAGGGGCGATAATTCTGCATTTCATCCCATAAGGTTTTCAAAAGAGTAAAATAAGCACTGATTGATAACTGTTATTGATTC
The DNA here is from genome assembly GCA_011037825.1 of Carya cathayensis. Classification (NCBI taxonomy): domain Eukaryota; kingdom Viridiplantae; phylum Streptophyta; class Magnoliopsida; order Fagales; family Juglandaceae; genus Carya; species Carya cathayensis. The sequence continues at coordinate 321,847 of QGSO01000161.1, read as the reverse complement.
AAACTAGAAATGGCCTTGCAAAGTTGAAAAATATGAGGGCCATTGCTATGAGAGAATTGCTCTCGAAGATCTTTCCATACATTAGCAGCATATTCAAAGAAAATAACATTAGCAGCAATTTCTTTTGTTAAGGAGTTCAAGATCCAAGAAAGAACTATTGTGTTACATTGAATCCAAGAATTGAATAAAGGATCAGTTTCAGGAGGTTTCAATAGAGTACCTTCGTCAAAACAAATTTTATTATTGGACTGGAGGCATAGAAACAAGTGAGCACATGGAGTATCACTCTAATGTAATAAATATGGACTGGAGGCATCCTCTGCAGGAAGAGGCAGAGTGGAAGTCGACGAAGCACCCATGGATTAAGCTTCTTTCAATTTTCATCTGATACCATAATAGAAATCCAAAATCATAGAATTAGGGAAGGAGAGAAAAGAGAAGAGGGAAAAGTAATTGAGTTGTATATTGATCTCGAGTCAAAAAGTGAACTATACATACAATGAATTCAGCTTATATAAATGTAAAATACATCTGACACGTGTACATAAATATTAAGAGCATGCAAATTGTCTATTCTTTGTGTTGATCATGTGCTAATTCTATTTACGTTTGTGATATTCTTGAATATATTATAACTTGGTGTTATTTGATCCTTAGCATACGCTCATGCCTTGTGTTGGATTGATCTATCTAAATGTTTGTAAGGCTTCTATTTTACACTCAAGAAAAAGAAAATCCCTTGGTGTCTAAACCAACTATATATATATATATAATATTTAAGTACTCACTAATGCTAGCTTGTATCTTTTCTTTACACAGAATAATCGGAATGGTCCATGTCACCTTGAATAGAGGAGTACGAACTTGGTTTGAATGGCCGGTGTCTTATAAAAAACATAGATCAATGACTTATTTCTTCTAGCCGATTCATTTGACAGAATTGGAACAAATCTTATGGAAAACTCAAGATCAATCATATAATAATTGGTATAACAATAGGGAATTAACGTGTCTAGATCGATTTTTTGATCTTGTCTTGGTTACTTCGAATGAAGATTGAACCAAAAAAATCATTTCAAGCTCATATATATTTGAACTTGAAGGCTTCAATTAAGACCGAGATAAAGACATGCAGTTGATCATATAGCATTTATTAAGTATTTGATGTTGTCCAAAAAACTCATATAGACAACACTCAATTACGTAAAGAGCATGCCGAAAGTAATATTAATGATTAGTTACCCGTAATTGAGATAGTTTAATGTAAAAAACGTAGGGTAGTGGCCGGCTTATTTCTTCTAGACACATTTGACAAAATTGGAACAAATATATATTAAGGAGAAACTTGAAATTGGTTATTTTGGTATAACAATATGGAACGCATGCATCTAGCTTGATCTTGATCTAGATTTTTCCCTTCAAGATTGAACCGAAGAAAATCATTTTAAGTTATTGTCTGAAGTTGAGGGTCTTAAGTGAGAGAGAAATAGATACATGCATGAAGTTAGCCCTACAATATTTATTAAGTATTTAATGTTATTAAAAAAATCTACATTGGCAATGCCTTTTTTTTTTCTCTAAATACGTACATATGGGTAACGCTTAATTATATTAAGGTGTAGTTTGGATAGTGAGATGAGATGAAAATAGAGATGGTTTTAGATGAAAATTGAAAGTTAAATAAAATATTGTTAAAATATTATGTTTTAATATTATTATTATTTTAGAATTTGAAAATTTTGAATTATTTATTATATTTTGTGTAGGAATTTAGAAAATAATAATGATAAGAGGAGATGAAACCGATTTTGTATCCAAACTAAGCCTAAGAGCATGTCAAAAGTGCTATTAATTAGTTATTGTAATTGATATAGAGAAATATAAAAACATAAAAGGACTTATTTATTTTAGAGACATTCGACAGAATTGGAACAAATAATGTGGAGAAACTTGAGACTGATGATGATAATTTTATTATAACAATGATATGGAACACATGATACGTGACCAAAATCTTTTAGATATTTATATGAGTTTTACTACGTACAAATAAAATCGTGTACTAATTTCCGTACTAATACTAATTCCTTTATATTTAAAATTTAAATTAGTACTGTTTTCAAGAAAATCTACTTTTTAACCAATCACATTAGATTGGTATACATATTAATGCGCAGTTATGTTTACAATTAGATTTTTCTTATTTATATACATCATAGTTCCGTTACTTGAAAATTGAGTCGAAAAAGACTCCTTTTAACTTCTTTCCTGAACTTGAAGGCCTCAAAGGAGAGAGATAAATATATAAAACTAGCCTTAAAACATTTATTGCTTTCTTTTTTATGTCTCATTTTTTTCAAGATAATTTAGCTAACTTGTTTGATGAAAGCAATCATATATTGTTATCAAAGATTAATTTTAGGGGAGATTTGGATTCAAAATTCTTTTTAATTCATATTATTTCATCTCATCTAATCATTATAACTTTTACAAACTTTCATACAGAATACAATAAACAATTCAACTTTTTAAATTTTAAAACAAAAATAATATTCTAACAATATTTTATTCAACTTTCATATAATCTCGATCATCTCATCTCAAATCACTATCTAATCTCCCTTCCCCTTAATGTATATTGTAAAAAAATTTCAAATCGCATAGCGGGATATCCACGTGGAACAATTTAGCTGACTAATTCATTTGTTGATCATGATAACATGTCATATATTCTATATAATAGTAATATTGTGTCCTAAATATCATAATTAGCATTGCACGTACATGTTCTTGACTACTGTACAGATCATGATCATAAGCATGAATATTATACAGGAATTCCTAGCTCAATCAGCATCAATATATTATATTATCTTAAGATGCCATGTGAAAAGATGACCAAATTGTCCAATGCAGCCCCTGGTATTCAATAGATATCATGTGGACTAGATTTGTATTATATATATCATCAGATTTTGAGATATATTACATCATGATGTCCCAATAATGACCAAGTACTTTTCAATTGGTCAATAATGCGGTAGATCAAATGTTTAGTAATTTAACTATATTTTTTAGACTTTTATAACTTTAGGCCCAAACAAGCTTCTTAATCAGTCGCACTGGCCATTTAATTAATCATCCATCTTATATATCTAGCTAGCTAGCACGAGTCTAATTAAAGTACATTTCCTTGATAAGCTAAGGTTCCATTTCCTTCATCACCTCATGAACCATGGGGATCATATATATAATGAGTATACTCTAGTAACAGCATGCGTGAGACGTACCAAGATTGATCTAGCTGTTTCCCGCTAGCCATGATCCGATGCATGCCAACTCCCCGACCGCTTGGCACATTCACGCCCGATACCTCCTAAGAACCCTCTCACTCATGTCATTTCACTTCAGGCCCCTCACGCCTCTTCGTGCCCCGAACATGATTTCTCATACTTCTCGTGGTTTAGAGCACTCTATGGTTTTGAAATCGAGCAGACATCCTTGTCTACACGATATGCAATCATGGTATGTGCCCCCTTTTTTCCTTTCTAGTTTTAGACTGGGCGATGAACGCTAATGTGGGGTTTGGTATTTGCTGTGATGCTAGTGGTTCATTTTTTTTTCCTTGTTTGAGTTATGAATCACGCCTCTTGTGGTTGGCTTTGCATTTTTAATGTATGTAGGAAGGAGTTTTGGTGCATTCTTGGATTTTGTCATTAAGTTTCTAAGGAGTACCCACCAAGTGTTTGATGTTTTGCCTTGGCAGCATGGGTTTGGATGAGGAGAAGTGAGCCTTGGTAGATTTCTGACAAAAAGTGGAAGTTGGATATGAATTTGCTAAGGGGTAGTCGAATTATTTTCTTTTCGATCATGAGCAATTAGAACTTGTAGATAGACCTATATGATTCCTTAAACCATTTTCTTTTAATTATCATGATGAGATCTAAATGTGTATATATATTGACCCTCACGTGCTCTTATTTTAATGGGTGCAATTGCAAAATTCCAATTAATTGTACATATAAAGAATGACCAACTCCATTTTCAAACTTCTTGTGGATAAAATTGCCCCCACATATAGGTATATATAATTATTTTAATGTAGCTCCACCCATAAACTTTTTGTGGACAAACCGCATTTGTGTAGCCCAATAATCCTCTTAATTTCTTCGAGAGAGTTTGTCCTAGATCTTGATGCTAATTTGGACGGTGCTAGCTCCTACGTACCTAAAGCAACTTACACTTTGATTTCAATGTGCTATAGATTTTCGAGTTTGCATTATATGTATTTTTTAAGAACGCCCGCCTTTTCTTACTTTTTGGTCGTCGATCGTGAAGTACTAACCCATGCCATTGGCGAACCCCCCCTGGACTTTTCCCATTTTCTTGCTGATAACTAGTATGTGTGTGCATGTGTTGCATGCGTTGAAAATTTGTATTTAATATGGACCAATAATTAGATGTTTGAATTATTTGGTCGAGTTGATGGGTTGCAAATTGGCCTTTTAGGCGTACCTGCAGCAAACTCATCTAACGTCCAATTGTGATAAAAATTAATTGATGGGGATTGACTTGACTATTAAGTACCCTAGCATGACATGCACTACATTCATGCATTCATGAAGGCTACGGCTGATGATCTCTTTTAAAGTCGGAGATGTGTTGGACTTTAGTTTTGGATGCTTCTGACTAGAATATGGCCGTTCAGGCCCCAATTCTCTCTCTCAGAGGTGGTATACCTGCCATTAAGGAATTAAGTCATAAATTCATAATGTCCAATGGAGTGATCGTACATGCATCCAAGGAATTTTTTTTATTTATTTATTTTTTATATTCAAACTTCAAACTTCATTAATCAAAGAGAAGATTACAGACATAAATCATACTATAAGGTTTGAGATAAAAAGTTTGGAATACAATCCTACCATGTGGTGATACTTTCAACATGTATACCATATTGAGCTAGTGAATGAGCAGCCATATTAGCTTCCCTATAAACGTACATGTGTGAACAAGTATTTCCCAAATAAAGAAGACAACTATTTAATCTCATAATAACTCCCACCAAACAGAGAATTGGATATACTATCTTGATTTAAAGCTTCAATCACCATTAGGCAATCACTTTCCACTTGGATATGATGAATACCCATACCTGCACAGAGTTGCAATCCACGGAGAATAGCTAGTAACTCAATGTGTTCAACCTCATCAACAACCGCTTCTGGTATGGATGCTGCCAGCAATGTTCTTCCCATGCTATCTAGCAGAATGGCTCCAGCTCCTGCTTTTCCAGCTTCTACACATAATGATCCATCCACATTCAACTTTAGAAAGTCTTCTTGAGGCACCTTCCATTTGTAAAAATCTTGCACTTGCCTTATATTCTTCTTGTACACATCTTTATAATTCTTCAACAAAGATAATGCATGCTCAGCTGCATTGTGAGGAGGAATAACAATTTGATCATGAAAAAATTTATTTCGCCTGTAACAAAATCCCCAAGCCACAGTGAAGAAAATAGATAGACTATCCCAAAGTTTAGCCTTGCAAAACTTGAGAGCCATTTCTAGAACATTTGAAGAAGTTTCTGTAGCCAGTATAGGTAAGACTTTTAGCCAAGTTCCTTCCAATAACTTACAGCCCACCAAAGCATTAAAAGTTCCTTTTCTTTTTCATTACAAAAACTACAAATCCCATTAATAGGAACATGTTTTGATAATAAATTTTTCTTTGTAGGCAGTCCATGCATCCTTGCAAGCACGCCAAGTAAATATTTTAATCTTATCATTACTCACATGAATGAAGGTATAATACAATTTGGCATTCATTTTTTATGCTAGTTCATGATGATTAAGTAGTCTATATATACCTTAGTCTCTTTACTCATTATTAATGACAGATTATTTCTAATGAAAATAGACTCATTTTGATAATAAAAAAAATAGTCATTTTTATAGAAAATAGCTGGCTACAAATAAGCAGCTTTCTTGTAATATGATGATCAGCTCTTACTTCTAGCCCAAATCGGCCATATAACACCCAGGCCTAGCGCCAAGCCCAGGCCAAGCTTGTGTACTTTTAATTTATTTATGTTAATACATATGGGAAACCCATTTGAGGATTTAACAAGAAATTTCTAATAGGCTACGTGTCCAAATTTTTATTTTGGCGGAATATAGATATTGTTGGTTATAAATTGCATTTAACGGGTCGATATTTTGGAAACCTTATTCGAGATTGATTGAAAAATTTAGTATAAGCCCACGAGCTAAAACTTTTGGTTAGTCGGGATTTTTAATTAGGCCTAAGAGTCAACAATATGGGTGTAAAAATAAATCAAAAAATTGAAAAATTGGCCTAGATAGGATTGGTTGATGCGGTCCAACGTTCGACTGGTTCAATCCGAAATCGGTTCTTTCGTTTTAAAAAAAGATTATATCCAGTCCAAAATCGATTTTTCATTTTCCAACACTGAATTGAACTGGACCGGACCGATTCGCATATTATATATTTTATTAATTTTTAGTATTATATATAATATATATAATTATGTATGAAATAATATATTATAATTTATAACATAACATTTCAAATTTTTAATCTTAAACATAAATATTTATTTGATCATATGTTTTAAATATAAAATATATATATTAAATACATTTTTATTACCTAATAAATTCTAAACATATTTCTTTTGATAAATACATTAGTAATATTAATATACTTAATATATTAAAATAAAAAAATCGGACCGAACCCGACCGGAACCGATAAAACCAGAAGTACTAGTTTAGGAGTGTAACCAATACGTAATCAGTTTTAAAAAATGTAAAATTAATATTACCGGTTTGGTCCTAAATTTTGTCCGAATCGGACCAGTTACACCTCTAGTCAACAAGTTTATTTTAAGACCCTGTTACGATTTAGTAATTAGTGTTGAGATGGTATCAATGAGCTAAAACTTTTAGGAAGCCTAAAGGACGTACCAAAACCCGTGCTGGTGGCCAAGGCTTGAGCCCAATTTGGAATTCCATCCCACGTAGATACCATGCATATGAGATTTTCCTACTTTCCTCTTCCACTAGGGTTTCAATAGCATCACACACACACACACTCACCCAAACACACACAGACAACAACAACCTCTTTCCCAAACTAGGGTTGCCATAGGTAGCTATACACTCATAAAACCGTACTTAGCAGCCCAACTATCACTAAACAGCACTACGTTGACTCACTTCCATAACCGGCAACCACCCAAACAAACGGCAACATCATGCACTCTCATGTTCACGACACAAGGACCACATAGAAACTGTCAAGTTGCACGAGCCTTCATTCCTCTTCCACGTTTAGAGCATCAAAACACAACCCACATTCAAGCTTCAATCATCCCAAAACACGGCACACTCTCCTCCAATTTCGGTAGCCACAAGAAGAAAAATCACCACTGTTTGAGCCAACTCCACTGTTGTTAACCCAATGCTTATATCCCACTCAATTTCTCTCACGCTTCGCCACACCCACCACTGCCAACTAACCTTGAGTCTGAGCAATTAATCTCTCCCACTCATTGTCCATATATAAGCCCTCACGCACTCAAGTCTTGAGCGAAGTCCACCCACGCAGTGACCATCCTTGCAGAAACCGTAAGCTAGCCTGCACCATCAAATCCCACACCTAGTGACAACAAGGCAACCATAAACTCTTCCTCCCACCACCATAAAAACCCACGTGAACTCCTCCAAGGCTCGCAAACTAGAGCAGCCATGTTCACGCAACAACACTATGAACAAATCATGCTAGAAACCAACATGTACCGTAACCAGTCAGCTGCACTAGACCACCGAAGCATAGAGTGAGGACCACCCCCAACACCAAACAGAAACCACTGCACTTAGCCCCAACCCATGCATGGAAGCCCTATTTTAGTCAAGGAAAAACATAGCACGACCCACTATCAACTACACCCATGCCACGTACACAGTCCGTGATTCTTCCACCACCACACTGGTGGAAGCTAGCCCCACACTTTATGTTTCACCACCACTATTCCTAGCACCCCTATTGGTTGGTAACCACCACACAACCTCACAGAAGCCTCCTGTTTCGCTACACATAAATAGATTAGACACCTCCACTGTGTAAGGCTTTTTTGCGAGCTGCCCAACCACCACACGAGCATTGCACAGTTAAACCACTATAACCACTGACTCGGGCCGCTATTACTTGTCGAAAATAAATGCTCCCCCACGTCGCCCAACTACTACCGCTTCTCCTTTGTGTCGCACAACGTGAGCTCCCTCGGTGAGACTCTCTCTCCCTATGCACAACACACACACACACACACACACACTCTCTCTCTCTCTCTCTCTCTCTCTCTCTCTCTCTCTCTCTCTCTCTCTCTCTCTCTCATTTTTTTATATTCTGCCACCTTGAAAAGCTGTCGTCGCTTATCCATGCTGGAAGTTGACGGGAAAACATACGACCACATTGCATGGTTACTCTACCGTAAGCCCCTCTGCACTACTTAATTCACTGGTTAAAACACATCTTTTGTTAAATCCCTTAGAAATTTAATTTAAATATATACCCCTAGTAAGTGATCCAATGTTTATTAATTATATGATGGTATTATTGTGATAAAAACAAAGAGAAATCATATGGTTGGAAGTTGGAGATATTTTAGAGGTTAATCACATGATTATTTGGAGAAATTATGTGAAAGCCAAAGTATTTTGGGGAGTGACGGCATTTTAGGGTTTCGAGGATTTTTAGGCAATAGGGAATTATAGATTTGTATAACTCGGGTGTTAATTACAAAGCATGTATTCAATTAAAAATTTATGGAAGTTACGCGTGACTTTGTATAGGTTATGATCGATATTCCATTGGCACTGCTATGAGAAAATTCAGAGAAATTAAAGATCCAGATAAGCAGGGTTCCTATACTAGACTTTGTATAAAAAGAAAATGAACTAATGTTGGTTTATGAAAAAAAGTGCATGATATGTTTTAAAAAGAAAATGTGAAAACAGTGACTTTGCATGATATGTTTTGCATTACTCATGAAATCTATATGAAAAATAAAAGTGTTTCCTAACTTAACTAGTGTAGACATGAGCAACAATTTGACATGTTTTTTCTTAAATGTGCAAAAGAGCGAACATGAAATTTGGAAGTTTTGTATATGTTATATGAAGATATTCTGAATCCATTTTGAATATGTGAAATGATATAAATATGTTCAGCACTCTATTTGATATGATATGCATATGAAAAACCTTTGGCATGACTTTCTAATTCTGTTTTAATTCTTATTCTGGTTTTGATATGATGATTCTGTTAGATGGTTGGTACTAACATCTCTGCTATGAGTGCACCCACTTTGGAACAAAATGGTTTTTCTGCGTGCTCTTTCCTGTGTGCACACTTGGGGCTCCAAGAATGAATAAGAGAAAGTTTCACATTTGAATATCACCTGGTTTAGCCACCGAGGATTTCCTACCACGGGGATTAAACATGATATATGATATGATATGGTGATATGATATAATACAATACGATATGATATGAAATGGTATTATAAGATGAAGATGTTCATTCATGTTATGCCAAATGGTCTTTGAATATGAACAGTTGATTTTTGAATATGAATAATTTGAAATGTTGCTCTGATTTTCTGATAACACGTTTGGATCAGATCTGCATATTAAAACTGAAATGTTTTGTTTCTGCATTGTGAACTTTCTAAAAAAGCTCATGTTTACATACTAGTATATGTTCTCAGCTTACTGAGTTATTGTTAACTCACTCCTTATCTCTACAATATTTTCAGATATTTTGCATGTTTCAGCAAGAATCAATATTAGAAAGTATAGATAAGGCTATGTGAGCATAATGGATTTGGCGCAAAAAGGATTCCATGGTTATTAAAGAATTTTATTTTGTAAATTTGTTTTGTTCTAATAACGTCGTATATGTTGAGAAATTTGACGTTTATATAAAGAATTTGTGGTGTTCCTAGTTAATTATTTGGAGTAGTTGAGTTAAACAGTGAGATCTATGTGTAATTGAGATGTTGAAGATTTTATCTATAATGTGAAATATGATTTTAAATGACAAGAAATAACTCACACATCCAGGACCAGGGCGTTACAATAAAGCTACACTGGCTAGCTCCTTAATACACTTTGTAATTCCCACCAAGACGACGGGGCACCCCAAAAAAAAAAAAAATTGAGAAAAAATACTTGCCACATTTTTTCGACCTTGCTGACAATTGTTGAGCATTCGTTTAAAATAATGAACAAAGGTACTCCTTGCGTTTTTTTTTTTAATTTAGGATCGATTAAAGTTTCATCACAATTGTTGGTGGAGTTCATATCAAATTACCCAAATTAAGGTAGCTTAAAACCATGAATGAAGGGTTAATTTGAATTTTATTATTAGTGATATCACTAATATTAATTTAGGATCGATCCTAAATTAACTGAAGATCGAATCGGCCGGATCAAAGAGAATTCCTAATTAAATCGTTAACATTTTTTAGGGAGAGAGATGATCAGATAGACTACATTGATATATAATAAAGCATTAATTATAATTTAAAATGTTATTGAAGGAACTAAATGATGAGCTGAAATTGTTAAGTAGTACTTATATATATATATATATATATATATATATATAACATTTGAAGATTCAAATGGATAACATGATGATGAGAAGAATTTACCGCAACTTCAAGTTTCATATATAAGTGACAACAATGAACCATGCATGATCATCTAATTCTAAACAAGTACCAACTGGATCTCACTAGAACTCCATGATTCATAAAGTCGTCAGACCTAGGGGATTCGCCAGTTTCGAATCTTTCGCCTCAATATGTTCTTAATTCTGTCATCCTGCTAAGAATATTGATGGCATGTTGAGATCTATAGAATAGTTTCCCTTCTTGGAAGTGCAGGAGGAACAGAAAAGATCGGACAAATTGCTATCCACATCTTCGTAAAATCAGCATATTCTGTTATTTAGCTCCCTCGTGTCTCGGTCTTATACTCAGTGATAGACTCAGATCGATGTCGTCGTGGAAACCTTTTCTTTTCCCTGCAGTGATCTGCTCTTCCCCAGCAACCCACTTCGTTTGATTCAGCACTGATGTATTTGAGTCTATAAAACATTTCGTTTTCTCCTGTCCTGATCTTCCATGCAATTCGGTACTTAAAGTGGAGTCGTCTATCCCCATGGGAGATGAGCTTGTCTGGGTTTTGATGGACGTGTGATTGAACAGCCATGGAAAATTTTCTTTGAACTCCTGTAGTCTCTTAATACTTTGTTCCCCGAAGCCAATGTTATTATTCAAGTAGAGAGATCCATTTCTTATCTTCAAGTCGATACCTCCAGAAATCCAGCTTCCAGTTTCTGACCCATGAAGGTGGCTGCCTCTCGTTTTAATATTTATGCTATGATCAGTCAAATTTATGCGGTCGTGAGTCAAATAAGGCATGGATATGCAGCTCCGTTGACCATTCCCACAAAGGTCACCATATCTTGAGCGAGAAAGTTTTGATGAGATTAGAATAATATAAGATTCCTTATTTCATTTAACTAAAATGGGGTTTAATCAGCATATAAAGTAAAGGTATAATCGTTGGGCACTGTCGACATTACCTGAATTTGTGGCTAACCCTTTGATCAATACCTCGAAGCGTGGAGTACTGTTGCCAAAGGCGGTCTGCACTTCCCATAACATGTCTGCTGCTGGTTATAACTGCCAATTCATTAAAGACAACAGTTTCAAATTTCAAATATTAAAAGCTTGAATGATCTGATCTACAAAAGAGCCCTAGCTAGTTGGTGTTATACCTTGACCCTGATCATCAATCTTCTTGCTCCGATACATCTGCTCCAAAACATGCCGAAAAGAACAACAAAAATGAAACTTGCAATCAATGAAGCGAATCTCATGATACACTGCATACCAAATTAATTTGATATATATATATGTGTGTGTGCGCGCGCGCGCGCGCGCAGGGACGTCGTATATATAATTAAAAATTTTACCTGCAAATGACTCTTGACATGTGCAATGCTTAAGCCTTTGATGTTCATTACTTGCAAAACCAGTTTAGGAGTTGCTCCTACACCAAAATGGGGGGAAATCAAGGCTGAGAATAAAATAGGTACCTATCTAGATGCAATTGATGATATATTTGTATCAACAAATTCCAAAAGGTGCATTAAGATATTCATTTATATATATATATATATATAATTTATACAATCATCATGAATAAGTGAAAAAATTTGAAGATCTTACTCTCTTGCCCCCCAAGCCTCTCAACAGCCTGGACAAAACAACGATGAAGATCAGGAGTCCATCGTAGCCTCGGCACCTTGGATCGAACATATGGCCGCACCCCAGTAGAGCTGGACATCTTCTGATCAGTCTCCTCAACTATGCTGTTGCTCGTGCTGCTCGCACCGTTTTTATTCTTACTTCGATCACCATCTGATCTTTCCTCGTCCAGCTCGCTCCTGTCTGAAGAAGATTTCAACTTCAAACCATCAATATACCCACTTTCCATCATGATTAACTCTTTTCTGCAATGGAAAATCTTTGAACTGGAAAGTGGCCGGTCAATGATCAATTCGAAGTGATTGTCTCTGACAAAGAAAAATTAAGAATTAGGACGAGATGTTTTGTGGCTATTGATACGATTCCACCGCTGATCTTGATTCTTAATCACTATAGGCCAGAAAAAGTAGTACTGTGGATACTCTTCATTTGCAGAGAGTTTTTCTTTTCTGAACCGGCAGGTAATTCTATACACAGGGATATGAAAAAAAAAATAAACCCTAATGCATGGGTCTTGGTCTTAATGTACAGATCAGAGTTTTCTGCACTTGACAGGCTTAGATTTTTCTATGTATGTATTTACTTTTAGAAGATAACATATATATATATATATATATATATATATAAGAAAAATATAGTTGCAAGCACAATTGTGCACTAATCTATGCACCAATGTGATGTGATTGGTCAAAAAGTAGATTTTATTGAAAACAGTGTTAATTTAAATTTTAAGTATGAATAAATCAGTATTGGTACACAAATTAGTGCGCGACTGTGCTTATATGTAGCAAAACTCATATATATATATATATAGATCAATAATATCATGATGTATGAATGATGCAGTGTGAAAAACTATATATATATATAAAGTTAGAATTTGGACCAGTTGTTACCTGGTCATGTACTACGTACTAATTAGGTGTGAGAGTAGAAACAAGATCGAGAAGTGGAAATTAACCTGCATGGAATATTTATAAACTCGTGAGTAGACCAATTGAAAGGATTAGCTAGCACCACATGATTCCCTGATCATTTGTTTTTGTTAATTTTTAATTATGCTACGTATGCATTCACATTTATCAAGCATATATATATGAGATTTACCTACCTTGTTAGCTATATATTCTTTGACTAATATCCCACATTAATCTGACACGCAAAACATATTATTAGCGCGCGGATACTTATTCTACACGTAATATTCATGTACGTAATAATATTGCTTTTCAATTATGAATGTTTAATCATGTACGTAAAATATGTATGGTCAATCATTCTCATTATTTCTTCCCAAGTGTAACCATATGTATGGATGAGATCAAACTGCGCGTACAAGCACGAACGTTACAGATCAAGGGTTTTTTTTTTTTTTTAGTAATTAATTACTCGCGCACACCTTTCACATCGATTGCGCTATAAAAAAAACTGTTTATTTATGGCCAGTTATATCATGTTGAAATGACTATTTGTAGTCCACAAATGCAACTGATTGACATTGGGCATGCATATGCAGAGAGCTATATGAATATGTGTGTATATATATATATATATATAAAGATCATAAGGGCGATTGCTTTACATGTCATCGAACCCTAAAAGCCTACAAATTCAAAATCGTTATTGATAATTGTAAGCAATACGTAGTGGATTAATTTGTGACAAAATTGGAGGAAAAAATCTCGAAAAGTTACTTCCATTAATCATGTATATGGAATAATATTTAAAGGTGGCGAGTGCAAGAAACTTATAATTTCATATATAAGTGAAGCTTCTAATTAACAAATGTATTATTAATTATTGTTTGAGAGAACTGCGCTGAGATGATGCCTGTTGTCGGTGGCCACGCACGGATATTATCTCTTTGCTTATTATAACCATGGATGACCGCACCTAATAACAACAAAACTTGTATTTTCACAGCTTCTTGAAGCTGATACCTGCATTTTCGATCAGTAGTTGCCAGGTTATATATATACACACACACACACACATGTACATGACACCAAGCATGCATACTGGATGATGATCATAATTATCTGTTGCACGAAAGTTTATATGATCAAAGTATTATTAATAATCGTCTAGTTGTTTTTTGTTTTGGATACAAAGTAGATCAGACGTTACTCGATCATCATGATGCAGTCCACACATGATCGCATTTGGAGTGGTAGTAAATAATTACCAGGCTGATTTAAGTGTTAAATGCAAAATGTTGAGAATGCATTTGTTGAGGTTGTCTGCACCGAATTAGCACCTAACACGTGCACACAAAAGTTTGTATTATTATTGCTTGAGTTAGCCAGCCCACAGATCGATCGACTTCAGGACTTTGTGACGAAAATCCCCCACACTACTTAATTATTATAATATTCCTTAATTCCTCCATACCCGATTTGACTCATTAAAAGGGCATGCATTGAAAAACAGTCAAGCTAGCACAAACATATATAATTAAATTTTAATTACGAGATTATCAGATATACATCATGCCCTGCCCCACATAAATTTGCTTAATTATAATTAATTATTGATCCTAGTAATTTCAAGGAATACTCTTAAATGCATGATGATCATGACTAATATTTTATATATAGGCGGCCTGTTGATGATCAATTAATTAACTGAGTTTTTAAAAAGACGCCAATTCCAAATATATCTTTATATATATAAAGTGGTAATGAAACGAAATTTTGTTATTTTAAAAGAAAATATTGTTTTATCGTTAATTTTAGTTCTCCCGTTAAGTATCTGTTAAGCCACCATTTGTGGCAATTTGTGTTATGTACTATGAATGTAACGGATTGACCAGAATATTTGAATTAAACTTCAATAAATACTACATTTATTTCCTTCTCTATCTCTTCATCTTCTCTCTTATTTAAGTACGATGACGAGAACATTTCGATTTTCACAGTCAAGAACGCTCCCATTTCAGAAACCACAAAAGTCAAGACCGATCAGCCGGTAAAAGCTTAAACTTCCTCATCCCTTAACTTGAAGAAGAGCTCAGGATCCGCTGCTGAAAATGGCGGAGCATCGTACAATTTGGCCAATCCCCAAGCAATATTGGCATCATCGGTGGCCCAATCGGGATCAGCAATTAAATCAGAAAGGAATCATATATCGGATTTGAAGGCTTTGACCGAGGAATCGGAGGAGAAGGCTGTGGGAGTGAGTAAAGAGGAGCCTCCTCGATCGCCCAAGAAGGAATCGTCTGTGCTCAGATTGGATGATAATTACGACGATGCGAAAGCGAAAAAAGCGTGAGCATTTTAGATTTTATTTTTGAACATTTCTGTCGAGAGTTTGTAAAACTATGAACTGATATATGATTTTATTTTTTATTTTTTATTTTGGGTGGGTGGGTGGGTGGGGATGTTATGTAGGAATTCAACGATCTCTATGACTGAGAGTCACCAAGAAGAAAAGTACCAGATAGATTTGATGGTGATGAGTTTATAAAGACCCATTTCTTCACCGAAATCATCATCTGAAATTTAATGTTTTTTCTTTGGTTTGGTTTTGCATGCTCCTCTTCCTGCGTTAAGATCATCACCAGAAAGAGATGTTGAGATTGTATATGTGACCGTAGATGCTAAATCTATGGTCGCAGATGCGGAAATGGTGAGTGGGCCAGTCTCTATCGCTTTTTTAATTTTCCTCTCTGGTATGTAATGGGTTTTGGGTAGTGGGTTCACGTGGTATTCATATGGTGCTTCTACAACTCGTTCATATAGAGCTATACTGATCAAACTTGACGCATTTTATGTGGTTTATTAATGGCTTGATGTTTTCTGTTATAGAAGGAGGAGAATGTCGCACAAGAAGTTTGAGCACCCTAGGCACAGGTCCCTTGGGTTTCTTCCAAGGAAGCGAGCTGCTCGTCATAGGGGAAAGGGTATGTGATTCGTTTCTTCATTATCTGATATCCAGTGTAATCTTGCTTGATTTTTCATATAAAGAAAGGTGTTTCATCATGAAATTAATGCTATTTTTTTTCATCTCATGATTATTGGTGGCTTTGACCCGTGCAGTGAAGGCTTTTCCTAAGGATGACCCAACCAAGCCCTTGTTTTTTTTTCATCTTTTCTCTGTTTATGGTTTCTTGCGGTTCTTAAGCATCCCCTTATTTTTTAGCCCATTTTCTTTGGATGATTTTGTGGGGTTGCTTAATTGTTGTATTCCAAACACATTGTTGGATGTTGTTCATGTTGCTTTGATGCGTGCATTGAGACACCATCTTGAGACACTCTCATTGGATGGCTTGCAGGTTGCCTTAAAATGCTTGAGGTACTTATTCTTTTTTCATGAGCAAAATGCTTGATGTACTTGTTTTCATCTCTTTAAGTCTTTGGTTGAGAAAACCAGTATCTTGAATTACAATTTAAATTCTAATGAAGTTGTGTTAGCATTCTCATGCAAAGAATGTTTTGGTAGAATTGACTTTGCAAACTATTATTCCTCTCCTTAGGGGATATTAGAAGTAATTTTTTCAAGCTGTTACAGTTGGTTGTAAGGTAGGTGCAATAGGTTGGTTTTTTTCTACATTTGCTTCTGTACAATACTAGATTCAAATTGTGCCATATGCATCTATTCCATTCAATCAAGCTGTGTAGTAATGTACAGTTTTGTTTCCTTCCTGTTGGCAAGCAATTGATGTTTTAGTGGTCTACCCATTGGAATTGATGTTGGGATGAGGATTTTGGCTTGTATATCTTAAGTGATTGTGTGAGATTTCCATTTTTGTGCACACCCTTCCATCTTATTATATAATATAAACATGATTTTTTTTAACATCATCATGTACATATGTATTTTAATATTAAAACTACATCTGAAATGTGCTTCCATTGCTAATTTCCATTCTTAGAAATTCAGTTTTTGCCTCCCTGTTTTACCTTTCAGGTGCATTGATTGGAGCTTGCTTGATACATTGACTTGGCCTGTTTACCTGGTCCACTATTTAACAGTTATGGGACACTCAAAGGGACCTAAGTGGAGAGGATTTTATGATGAGGTTTTGGTTAGGGAGTATTATTGCCTACCTGTGGGTAGGAAGTTAATGGTTTTACAAAATACTGTGTGACGATGTCTTGGAGTCAACTGAGATAAGAGCTGAGATTGACATGCGTGAAGAATCAGAAGTCAGATTAGATTATGACACAGAAGCAACCAATCCTCACTAAAATGGGCCTAGAAGGGTCCACCCTAGATATTCCAAAACTTCTGCTTGTAAGGGCAGAGAAGCTATGGAGATTATTGCAAAAACCCAAAACACAAAGTCATTGGGTAACTTAAATTATTCAGGTTTCAAAGGTACTAAACAATACCTTCTGTCATAACCTTGGGGCCCTAATAGTCTTCAAGTTTCCAAGGAACCTGTTAAAACAATTCCTTGGGACTAATTTGGTCAAAACCACATGTTGGTTGTGTTATGTGGACTTGTCCATTGGCAGATGATGTGTATCTTTTGATATTGTCCAAGTCATGTGCACTAGTACTATTGTGAATGTTGTAAGAAAAGCTGGGCTAGAGTTGCAAAATTGAAAACCTTGTTAACTTGAAGTATTGCTTCTATCATTTAAAGGTCATTCTCGAATTGGGCAAGATACAGTGAAGATGCTTACATGGGACTTCTTTACTACATTATTGATAGCCTTAATCTTGCCTCATATTTATACACTTGTCAAACCATGCTTGTTTGTTATGAAATGTGATAGTGTTCAGCTTCACCAACTTGAATGCTTGGATCTATGGGCCATTGCTTACTATTTATTTTTTGTAGTAAGTTGTTGAGACCTGGAACAATAGATAGTATTCAAATTTTGCGAAATTGAATAATCTTGTGGGTATCTTGATGTGCTCTCAAAACATGTAATTATTATATTTCATTACCTTGTCATTATCTAAAAATATTTCCTAAATTTTTTTATGCATTAATTAAATTTTTTTTTGTAAAAAATCATTTTTTATTAAAAATTTTCTCACCCAACTAGACAAACGTACTTTGCACGTTACTCCCACCTAGTATATATATATATATATATATATATATATATATATATGAGACATGCTAAGCAGCCTCATATCCAACATTAGAATTTTTTAAGTGTAGAATGAACAATAGCAAAAGAGTAAAATCACATAGTTAAATGGTGAGAAAAAGTTTGAGGTTGCCGTGTAGAATTTTTCTATATATATATATATATATATATAATTGATGAAATTTTCAACATGCATGCTTATTTTAATACGTTTTTTAAATTCTTTTACTTTCTTTTTTAATTTCTTATAAACTGTTCAATATTCATGATCATTAATGCCAAGAGCCTGATGGCATATAGTCCTATTCTTTAAATGAAAAACCCCCTTATAAAAAAAAAAAAAAAAAATTCATGATCATTAATTAAAGGGTAATTATATACACTACTACTAGTAATCAACAACAACAATGGTAATAATTTATAATTACATGCACCAATTTCCTAAGACTAGATCATATATATTAATCTTAGGAATTAAGGAAAATTAGGTTTTCTGATGAGGCTATAAAAAGTTGCAGATGATCTAGTGAACAATATTTTAACCTAAGTAACATGTTTGTTTTTATATGCTCATTGAGACACGAAATCCCTACTTCCATTAATTAGTTTATTCACTGCAGTCAGTCCAGTACTACAGAAACCCAAATCATGTTTTTTTTTGTTTTTTTTATTATTATTTAATTGCAGGAGAATACTATCCCTATTAATGCGGATCGAACGGACCCATCATTTCAGAATCATGAGTATGTTTGTCTTCTTTCCCTACTACGTACTCATGATCAATATCACCATGAAGCTTCATGCATGTCATGGATGGGACATGATGAACATAGCATGCATGCCTGATGCATGGTACGCTTGGTTTCTTACCATTACTAATTTCATTTCTACCTACTGCATGGGCTGTAGGTTAAATTTGGATCCAATTAGGCAGCGCCTAAGCCCTGAGGTTAAAAGGCTGTTTGTGAGTTATTTTGTTTGTTCGTCAAAGGCCATTATCTATTTTGGACTGGACATTTACAGATGGAGCTTCTATGGACGATTATGAAGAAATTCCAGGCTAGCTAATGCATTAATATAGGGGTCAGGTTACTGTATCACCCAGCTTTTATTGTTGTTTTTAAAAAAAATTATTATTTTCACATTTTTTTAATATATTTAAATATTTTTAAAAAATACACGAATACACTTAAAATCTCCTTAATTACTAAGTAAAAAAAAAAAATTACCAAACGATATACTTGAGAGGTATCGCCCCGGCGGCATGGTAGCATTATGCTTAATATAGTACTCAACCCATCGTGACCATCCTATTAAATAATGCTAAATATAAACATAGATTATGTAAATATCACAAATTAATTTTAAAAAAGAATATGATTCATTATTAAAAAATTAATTTTTTTTCATTTGAATCTCATATTTACTACATCTTCTTTTATGTTATAAAAGAAACGAATTGCAAACAGAGATCGAAATATGCAAACAATGAGATGATTGTAAATATGTCTCTTAGACAAATATTGTCTCCCACTCATAAATTGAGTTCTACAAAAGAGAATCTAGTAAGAATGCCCTTAGGATACAACATTGTTTATATAATGTGCATATTGCAAATTCTGGACACTAATCTTAAAACGAACAGATGTAATTAGTAGCAACAGAAGCAATGTTTCGTTTTGATTTAAATAAAACAATCAGAAACTAACTGTCAAAAACTCAAGAAATGGATCATTTCTTTAATTAAAATAAATACATCACTTGCGACAATGCTTCCGTGCAAAGTGTGTCTATGCGTCACACACGACTCACGCCTGTGTGCGCTCAGTGCTTCGCATTAGGTGACACTACCACTGTGTCTACCCTTATTATTCTATTTTATATATCGTGAAACTAATTCACTTATAAACCACTAAAAGTTTGATTGTCTTTTCAATGTGAGACTAATAGAAATCACATTAGAGGAAAATTCTAAAAGATAAGATTTATTTAAAATATTTGAAATAATCCAACATTTTAAAATAAATGTTTGTATATTTCATGACTGTAAATATCATTTTTCTACATTCATCTCACTAGCTTGATCCAGAAATAAATTTACGGAAATATTTAAGTAAAGACTTGATCATGTGATAAATTAAAACATCAAAAGTTTTGGAAAAAAAAAAAGGGTATGTGATTTTGAGTTTAAACGATTAAAGGGATGAATATATATGCTTTGCACTCTCAAATTATCAATCCTTTTATACTTTGCCTTCTAATTGAATTGTCACCATCATGATAAATGAGAATTAAGTGACATGGCCCAATCTTGAGGGTCATGTTTTAATGAAGGGTGCAAAATTTTAATTTCTTTTAAATAGTTCGATTATGCATGTGTTAATTTAGATAATTTGAATGCAAAATATAAAACCTCTGATAATTTGAGGGTACTATAATATGTAAGGAAAAAAAAAAACTCATACCTTATTGTTGGTGTATATTGAGTGACAGAGTGTTGTTAAATGAATTGATATCATTATTCTTTTGTCCATATAAATAAAATAAAATAGAAAAATACTATAAAATAGTACTAAAAACATTAAAATAATTAAAATTTGAGATTCCTTCAATTATTGTATGTTTATTTTTTTTTTTTTTAAATTTTTTTAATAAATCACGTAACACTGTCACTTCAAATAACGAACACCAGTGACGAGGATACTTTGGAAAATTCACATCTCCATTCGGTTCTGGAATCGGGATTCTAGAGTTGCTGTGTAGTCCCCCTGAGTCTCCTTGCCAGCACGTTTGCTATGAACAAAAGGACGGCTTTTTTGTCGATTCCCACTCTCCATGAGCGCCACAACCATTTGCCAATCCCAAACCCTTCTTCTATTTTTCTCTTTTCCCCATCCCCATTTCCCACCTCCACGACACTTCCGATTTACTTTGTTCTTCCGTGGACACTTTCTTTCTCCAGCCCATTCAAAACTGCTCTGTTTGGTTGCCCGGAAAGTTAACTGGATAAAAAGAAAGTAAAGTTTCCGGTCTTTTTATTGTTCTTATAACCATCGGGAAATCCACCTCAAACAAGAACTGCCCACCTGAGACCAAAGCCAAGATACTACGCTCAGACTTTGATTGGCGCGAGTTTTACTACTTCAGTCTCTACTCCTCTGTTTCCTAACTTTATCTTAAACAAAAAGCGGATTTTTTTTTTCTTTTAATCCCTGTGAAAATAAATGGCCTTTGCATATACAATTGCTCCGTTAACCGAACTGAATTCTAGATTTTGTTCGTCAATTTCACTTCGGCAGTGCCAATTTTTCGTTCCTCCGGTTTTTCGGGGTTCAAGGGTTTCCGCTAGAATTGGCAATTACCACCGAAACCCTAGCGTCGTGGTCGCCAAACCGAGCAGAATCCGAGAACTTGGGTCGTTCAGGTCGGTCGAGCTGGACCGGTTCGTGACGAGCGATGACGAAGACGAAATGGGCGAAGGGTATTAACAATGGTGCTGATATGAAAACCAGAGAGAAAATAGAGGTTGAAGAAAGACTTGCTTCGTATTTCATATATCTATTTACAAAATAACTGTAGCTATTTATACTAGATTTACAATGAAATAAAACGTGGGCTAATGGACAGCTCATGTAACAAACTCATAACAGAACAGATAATTAATCTGGTGCAGCCGTGATCATCCGAGATGCGTTTGTATTATTTATTCTCAACATCCCCCCGTAAGATGGAGAGTAAATGTTTATTACTCCCATCTTGAGCAGCAGCCGACGGAATGCAGGAGAATGTAATGGTTTAGTGAGTAAGTCTGCAAGTTGAGCTGAAGATGGAATGTGTGCAGTAACAACCTGACCAGCAGATATTGTCTCGAACTAGAGGACAATCTAGTTCGATATGTTTTGTCCGCTCATGAAATACGGGGTTAGCCGCAATGTGCAGGGCTGCAAGATTGTCACAATAGAGAGTAGTTGGCTGTGAGATGTTGACAGCCAAATCATGAAGCAAATAGCGAAGCCATGTCAGCTCACATGTAACTGATGCCATGGCGCGATATTCAGACTCGGCAGATGAGCGTGATATGGTGCTTTGTTTCTTAGACTTCCAGGAAACAAGAGAGTTGCCGAGGAAGACACAAAAACCAGTTGTGGAGCGCCGGGTGTTTGGGCAATTGGCCCAATTAGCTTCTGAATAAGCCACAAGTTTTGGTTGAGAGGAAGCTTGAAAGAATAGTCCTTGTCCGTGAGGTACTTGAGCACTTTGACAATAGCATTGTAATGTGGTAATCTGGGAGTGTCCATAAATTGGCTCAGTAGGTGGATGCTATAGCTCAAATCAGGCCGTGTGTTGGTGAGATACAACAGCTTGCCCACTAACTTCCGATACAAAGCAGGGTCATTAAATGGTTCTCCTTCATCTTTGCTCAACTTGATGTTTGGTTCCATGGGTATGGGTGAGGGCTTGCAAGCCAATAAACCAGTTTCAGCCAAGATATCCAGCGTATATTTACGTTGGCAAAGCTGGATTCCATGCTGAGATCGTGCTATTTCCATGCCAAGAAAATACTTGAGTGAGCCGAGTGTTTTTATCTTGAACTTTGTCTCCAAAAAATTCTTGACTGCCTCACGGGAAGCAACATCAGAGCTCATCAAGATGATGTCGTCGACATAAACAAGCAAGGCAACAAAAGATGTATGTGTGTGTTTGGTGAAGAGACTATAATCCGACTTGGATTGAATGAAACCAAATTCTGCAAGTGTGGAAGAGAGCTTGGCATTCCACTGCCTGGATGCTTGCCGCAAGCCATAGAGACTTTTCTGGAGGCGACATACCTTGCTGGTTTTAGCTGCTGGATGACCAGGAGATGGCTTCATATATATTTCTTCGTCAAGTTCGCCATACAAGAAGGCATTGTTTACGTCAAGCTGTTGGAGGTCCCAACTTTTGAGAGCAGCAACAGCAAGAAGGCAGCGTATGGAGACAAGTTTGGCAACCGGCGAGAAGGTGTCATGAAAGTCGATGCCTTCACGTTGAGTGAAGCCTTTTGCTACCAATCGAGCCTTAGCTCTCTCAACTGTCCCATCAGCATGAAATTTGAGCTTAAACACCCATTTGCAATCAATTGGCTTCTTGTCAAGAGGAGGATCAACAATAGACCAAGTCTCATTAAGCTCTAGAGCAGTGAGCTCTTGTTCCATTGCTTTGCACCAAATTGGATTTTTGACAGCTTGAGAGTAACAAGTCGGTTCAGTGGTGAGGGAAAGTGAAGTGGTGAAGGCTTTAAAATTGGGGGACAGAGTATCATAAGACAAGAAAGAAGAAAGAGGATAAGGAGTATGCTTACCTGCCGTGTGACGATCAGGAGCTTGCATCGTGGATGTAGATTGGGTGGAGGCTGTGGCTTGTTGGCAATGGAAGTCTTGAAGGTATGAAGGTGTTTTTCTGATTCGAGTTGATCGACGAATGGGTGGTGGTGAGGAGATGATAGGAGGAGATGCGTTTGTGTTATTTGGGTGTGTAGGAGGAGGTGGTGAATCATGATCAGATATTGTAGAAGGTGGTGTGGTAATGTGGTCAATATTGTATAAAGAAGGTTGCATGACAGAGGCAGGAATTGTAGAGGGTGTGGAAGTTGTTGAGGGAGAAGTGATGGCTGGTTGAGGCGTGAGGATTTGTTTTAGAGGAAAAAAATCTTCATGAAAAATGACATCGCGGGAGAGGAAGATTTGTTTGGTGTGGAGATCAAGGAGTTTGTATCCCTTGACTCCATAAGGATAGCCAAGAAAGACACATGGGCGAGCTCGGGAATCAAATTTTGTTCGGGTATGAGTGAGGGTGGAGGCATAACATAGGCAACCGAAGACCTTAAGGTGAGAATAAGGTGGTTTGTGATTGTAGAGGATTTCGAAAGGTGATTTGTAATTGAGGAGTGGGGTGGGTGTTCGATTGATGAGGTAGACGGCTGTAGTGATGAATTCAGACCAATAATGCATGGGGAGGCCAGATTGAAATTTTAGCGCACGGGCCACATTTAGGATGTGCTGATGTTTGCGTTCAGCCAAGGCATTTTGCTGAGGTGTGGCCACGCATGTAAGTTGGTGTAGTACACCTTTGGATTGGTAGAATAGAGGCATTTGGAATTCGGCTCCATTATCGGTTCTAATAGTTTTGATTGTAGTTTCAAATTGAGTTTGAACAAGAGAGAAAAAATCCTGAAGTGAGAGTTGAGCTTCAGACTTAGTTTTTAATAAGTATACCCAAGTGCATCGAGTGAATTGGTCAACAATAGTAAGGAAATATTTGGTCCCATCGTGAGCATAGGATTGGTTTGGTCCTCATATATCTACTGCAATGAGTTCAAATGGCTTTGTTACTGTAGTTTCAGATTGAGGGAAAGGCAATTTGTGATGCTTTGCAAGTGGACACACTTCACACAAAATTTTATAGTCAGAATGATGCTTGGAATTAAAATTCGGAATGTCATGTAAAACATGTTTTGTCATGGAGCTATGTCCAAGTCTGTAATGCCATAAAGTAAAGGTGTCAAACTTTTTGCTATTGGTGGTATATGAGGGATTCGAAGGATGTAAAACAGAGGAAGAAAAACATTGCAAGGTTGTGGTTCGTTGTTGTGGCCGAAGCTGAAGGTGATATAGGCCATTAAGCACAATCCCTACTCCAATCGTCATCCACGATGAAAGGTCCTGAATAAAACAAGAATTAGAAGAAAAAATTAGGCAACAATTTGAATGAGTGGAGAGTGCCTTTGCAGAAATAAGATTGAATGAGAAATCTGGAACACATAAACAATTTTTGAGAATTAAGCAATCAGAAAGATGTACATCACCAATGTGTGTGGCTGCCGTATTGTGACCATTATGAAGTTTGATGGTGTGATTAACAGCCGTGACATTATGGGTGAATAGATGGGGGCTACAGATCATATGATCTGTAGCACCTGTGTCAAGTATCCATGAGGTGTTAAGAGGAGTGACTTTGTGGGTGTTGGTGAAGTTGGAATAAGAAATACCAAACATGGAAGGCGTGCTAGATTCTGGAAGTTGAGTTTGCACTTGGTTCACGGCTGGTGTGGAGCCAATGGATGAAGGGTTGAGCAAAGCAATGAGGTGATCATACTGCTCCTGAGTAATAGGTGGTCTATGGTTGAGCTGATCCTGCTCGAGAGAAGACTGGTTTGCCGAAGACTTGAATCTCAAATTGGCTTTGTGTCCAGGTGGAAAACCATTAAGTTTATAGCATTTGTCTTTCGTGTGTCCTGGGATGTGGCAATGATTGCATACCGGAAGGTTGGGGTTGGCTTTAAAACAACGCTCTAGAGAGTGCCCTGAGATATTACAATGAGTGCAGAACAGGCGGTCTTTGCGTGAGGATGAGCGTTGTGGTTCAGATGCTCTAGCAGCCATGGCAATGGGCGAAGGCACAGTATGCAGTTGTCGGCGTCGTTCCTCTTGCTGAACCAAGGAGGTCACACGATTCAAAGGAGGGAGGGGTTCATGGAGTAAAATCTGAGCACGAACTGCATCGTATGAGTCATTTAGACCTATTAGAAACTGCATGACCTTGTGCCGATGCATATATTCCAGCAAGGTTTTGAGGGAACCACAAGTGCACGATGGCACTGGTTCGTAAATCTCAAGCTCATCCCAAAGGGTTTTGAGCTTGTTGTAATATTGGCTTACGGAATCACTGTCTTGAGTCAGTGATGAAATTGATTTTGTGATTTGGAAAATGCGAGGAGCATTTTGGATGGAGAATCGTTCACGAAGATCCTTCCAGACGTTGGCTGCCGTGTCTGCATGTGCAATGCTCGATCGATGTTCTGAACTAACAGAGTGTTGAATCCAAGCAATAATCATGTCGTTGCAACGCTCCCAGGGGGTGAGGAGGGGGTCAGAGGCGGTAGTGGGTTTTGGAATTTTGCCATCTATGAATCCCAACTTGTTTTTAATGTTGAGAGCCCGGCGCATGGTGCGTGCCCAGGTCACATAGTTCTCGGTAGTTAATAGATCTGGAACGAGTAGAGAAGAAGCTCCTTCTCCGGGCTGAATATAGAATGGACTAGCGGGATGGTGGGGGTTGTTTTCTGGGTTGGGAGGCATGATGGGTTCGGTGTTTGAAGAAGATTCGGTCATATCTCTGATACCATATTAACAATGGTGCTGATATGAAAACCAGAGAGAAAACAGAGGTTGAAGAAAGACTTGCTTCGTATTTCATATATCTATTTACAAAATAACTGTAGCTATTTATACTAGATTTACAATGAAATAAAACGTGGGCTAATGGACAGCTCATGTAACAAACTCATAACAGAACAGATAATTAATCTGGTGCAGCTGTGAGCATCCGAGATGCGTTTGTATTATTTATTCTCAACAAAGGGCTTTTCGAGGCGATCGAGGAGTTGGAGAGGATGGCAAGGGAGCCGTCGGATGTGCTGGAGGAGATGAATGAGCGGCTCTCGGCAAAGGAGCTGCAGCTGGTGCTGGTTTACTTCGCGCAGGAGGGGAGGGACTCGTGGTGTGCGCTTGAGGTGTTCGAGTGGCTAAAGAAGGAGAATAGGTTGGACAAGGAGACCATGGAGCTCATGGTTGGGTTAATGTGCGGTTGGGTGAAGAAGTTGATTGAGGAGGAGCGTGACGTGGGGGAAGTGGTGGATTTGCTTGTGGACATGGACTGTGTTGGGTTGAAACCCGAGTTCAACATGGTGGAGAATGTGATATCTTTGTATTGGGAGATGGGTGAGAAGGAGAGGGTAGTTTTGTTTGTGAAGGAGGCGTCGAGGCGTGGGTTTGGTTGTGCTGCGGAAGATGATGATGACGATGATGATGGGGAGGTGGGGCATAAGGGGGGCCCAACTGGGTATCTTGCTTGGAAGATGATGGTAAGTGCTGAGGAATTTAGGTTACTCCTGTTTCGTGGATGAGTTTTGCTTTTTTCTGCTTTAGATATCATTTTTCGCCTTTAATTATATTCATTTAACCTTTTCTTCTTCTTCTTCTTCTTCTTCCGGGTTTTTTTTTTTTAATTTATTTATTTATTTTTGTAATTCGAGATTCTAGATTTCTATGATAGCTTTCTGTTAGCTTTCATATTGGCTGGGACTAATTTGATACCGGAGGCCTTGCCTTCATTTGTTTTACAACTTCTCCAAACTTATCTCATCTAACTATTATAAATTTTTTAAATTTTTATATAAAATAAAATAAACAATTCAATTTTCTCAAATTTCAAAATAAAAATAATTTTTTCTAACAATATTTTATTCAATTTTTAGCTTTAATTTCAACTCAACTTATCTCATTTAATTTGCGTAAACAAATAAGGCCAAGTCTCTAA
Source organism: Carya cathayensis (assembly GCA_011037825.1). Lineage (NCBI taxonomy): Eukaryota > Viridiplantae > Streptophyta > Magnoliopsida > Fagales > Juglandaceae > Carya > Carya cathayensis. The sequence continues at coordinate 294,073 of QGSO01000161.1, read as the reverse complement.
CTTTTTGTTACTTGCTTTTAGTTGGGTCTCTGTCAATTTTACTATAATGATATGCTTAGATGTTGAGGTGATATAGATTATTTGAGTTGATATGTGAATGGTAATATTTTGAGTTTCAATGAAATGTGTTTGAATACAACTAGGTTGAGATATGTGTTTAAATGTATGAAGTAGGTTGAGATGAGTTTAATTTTTTCATTAGAAATTTAAAAAGTAGTGGATCTCATATATGATTGAATTGAAATGAGATGAGTTCAGTTTGTCAACTAAACATAGCCAGTTGAAATTTGGGAGCCTTCCATATCTGCAACTGATAAGCGATAAATGTGTATAATGTGTAATCATAAGTGAACCAACCACCTTCTGCAATTGGATGGAGACCCAAGTATCAAACTATGTTTCTAGTCATTGTTAATCATAGATCGATTGTCAAACAATATTGTTTGCACTATTCAAATGAGTTAGCGTTATTAGTTGATTTTTTTTAGCATCTTTTGGTATATCCACTGTGATATTTTAATTTTGTAAACTTTTGTTTCCTAGGTGTGTATGTTCTAAATTTATATCAATTTTGATTTTTGTGGATAACAATATAAGATGTAATTCTGTCAGGTTGAGGGTAACTATAGGGATGCAATCAAGTTGGTGATTCATTTTAGAGAATCTGGGTTGAAGCCGGAAGTCTACAGCTACCTCATTGCAATGACAGCGGTGGTTAAGGAGTTGAATGAACTTGGGAAAGCTTTACGCAAGTTGAAAGGTTTTGCTAGGGATGCTTTGGTAGCAGAGCTTGATGCGGAAAATGTTGGGCTCATTGAGAAGTTTCAGTCAGATCTTTTAGCTGATGGAGTACGACTGTCTAATTGGGTAATTCAAGAGGGAAGCTCTGCACTTTCTGGAGTGGTACATGAGAGGCTCCTTGCTATGTATATTTGTGCTGGTCGGGGACTGGAGGCTGAAAGACAGTTGTGGGAAATGAAGCTTGTGGGTAAAGAGGCTGATGGAGACCTTTATGACATTGTTCTAGCAATTTGTGCTTCCCAGAAGGAGACCAGTGCTATAGCTCGGTTGCTTACTAGAGTAGAGGTTACAAGCTCTTTGAACAAGAAGAAAAGCCTATCGTGGTTGTTGAGAGGTTACATTAAAGGAGGACATTTCAATGATGCTGCAGAAACACTGGTTAGAATGCTTGATCTGGGATTTAGTCCAGAATATTTAGACAGGGCAGCTGTACTGCTGGGAGTAAGAAAAGGAATCAACCGATCTGGAAATGCAGATACTTACCTCAAGCTTTGCAAGCAGCTCTCTGATGCGAGTTTGATTGGACCCTCCCTTGTTTATTTACATATGAAAAAGTATAAGCTATGGGTCATAAAAATGCTTTGAGAACCTCTATCCAAACAGACGAGATTGCTATTCCAGATTCGTTCCAAAATTATAGTTTGCTGGTCCAGATTTTATGGCACTAGCACTTCTCTCGCTGGATTTTTACATGTTAATACACCATGATCAGCTTCTGGATGGCTTTGAGTTGGTCAAAATGGATGGACGGACCAGTTCTGTGATAAGTAGGGAAAATTAGGAACAGAGCTGTCTGTCTTGTTCTGTCTTGTTCTAAGTTACTGTATATATGGTGGTTGTTATAAACATAATAAGAAAACTTCAGCACAATATAGTTAAGTAGACCGTATATAAATGCTACAGGTACGTTATTACTGTATTCTTGTTACTTATTTTCTTTGGAGCGATTAATATTCCTTAGAGGGCCCCGGTTTATATTCTGGACTTCAATCATGTACATAACGTATATTCATAATGATGAACTTGAGTTTTGATTGCATATATCATACACAAGCCTTCTCTTTTGTACAGAAAGGCATTTACAGTCTTGTTTTAGGATTGAATAATGCTAGAGATACAGTCTTAGAGTAGACAAGCCATGCAATTCCTATGAAAAAAATACTAGATTGATGGCAACCTTAGTAGAGAAACAATGGTATGTTTACATCAGAAATCTTTTTTCCCCTTCTGTGCATACCGTGACTGTTGGAAACTTCTCTTGCCTGTCAAGTATAATCTATTATCTATGCTGGTCCTTGAAGAATGACAATGAATTTCTAGATCGTGATATGGCTGTGTTCAAGTGTTGTGTGGTGGAAGGATATTTGTTTCCTTTGGAAGAATGAGACGTTTAAAACATGGAAGAGGATTAATGTACTGGCCCAGGAGAAATAAAAGAAGACTTATTTGAAAACTAGAGCACTCATCAAATAGAATATGAACCAAGAATTGTTGGTTGAACTATACATTTTGGCCTAGTATACATATGTACATTAAACTTTCCTTATGGTTTACCTTCTGGGATGCAATACTGGAGCTTATATTTTATTTATTCATGGTTGTTTTATAATAAATAAACTTGTTTGGTGGGTGTTGTCTTCTTTGACTTGTAAAACGTGCTGTTGCTCCATGCATCAATAATTGTATAATTTGTACCAATGCTAGGAACGTAGCTGGACATCTAGTTTATTATGTCCATGTTGTCGTATCTATAGCTTTTATGATTTATTATAGGGTCTAATTCTTGAACAAAAATCTTCTTGCCCAATGTTATAAGATTGAATAATGATATTCATATAACTATTTTAAATTATCAATATCATAGAATGATTTCATTAAATTTTGAATTTTACTTAGATATCCTTCAGTTAAAAAAAAAAAAAAACTGTAAAAATGTTGTAATGTGCGATAAACTTATCTTTTGTTTTCAGGTTCACAATTTCCCTCTCGGGCTCGAACCATTGGGCACAAACTGGTGCATAGAAATGATATAATGTATGTGCCACTCATGTTTGCTGCCTGAGAGAAGCCGTATGCTTCCAGGGTTCAGGAAGACATCTATAACAGCCATATATTTGACATCACAAGCTTCATTTCTTGCAAAGATTCAGCATATAAATTTAGGATGCTGCTAGTCGGCTGCCCAGTGTTAAGGCATACTGTTAGTGCAAATTGTAATTTTTTTAAAAAAATATTTTTTAAATACTTTCATATATTTAAAAATATAAATAAATTTATTAATAGTCAATTCTTTAATTATTAAATAAAATAAATAAATATACTAGACTGTGGGAAAAGTTAGTATTTTCCATAAATTTAATACTGAACAGCCTATGCCCCATCTGCACAGCAGCACAAGTTGATGCCAATTGACCTGTGTAATGACATCTGATCTAATGATGAAAAACTCACTGCTTCAGTATTCTCACATGGGATTCTACGTACTTTTGCAGACTTGTCTTGGAGTTTGCCTCTCTTTCTTTGACTGATTTTATGCTCTGTGTGGTCCTTGTTTTCCGGATAACTTTGCGAGTTGTAAATGCGTCTAAACATTCCTATTTCCTTAATATATACAAGTTCATCTAGCTATTTGTTTAAAGTGTGGAAGGAAAGGACCAATGTACTAAACTCTAAAGAAAACTAGCATTTAGATCTGATGTTTTTATAACAAATCAATTATTTGGTAGTAAGTGTCCCTCTTCTCTCTTTGTTTAGGCAATAATGGTAAGTACGAGCATATTCATGGACACCCACGTGCTAAGTAGCTGTTCTTCGTATTAATTTATGTTGTTGTCACTATTTATATGATTGAAGTAGTCAATTTTTTAGGAGGAGGTGGTTCTCCATTATCTGTAGGAAAGAATCCGTTTGTAGGACCATTTATGATATGATCATTTGAACATGGAAACCGACATGCTAGGGTAAGGTCCATGCATGATAAGTATCCCCATAACTCAGATATAAAATGGATGGTTAATGCTTTAATTAAGTTCATTGTACTTGCAAAAGTTCAAGCTTATAGAATGCTTAGAATCATCGAATTGAATCTTCTTGCAATATTATATACATGGACGTGCCGAAAAACTTGTGGAAAGAACATGGATTATTCCATCGATCTTCTTCGTTAAATTAGCTAATTTTTCTTAGTTGTAAATAATAATTTTATTGATGAGAAATTAAACATAGTTCAATTACACAAGACGTATACAAACTATACATACTGCATCTTCAAACTTTACAATGAGTTTACATTTTGTATCTCAAACTATTAAAATTGACATATTATACCTTCAAATTGTATAAAAACTAAGGCCACATTTGGAACTTGGATTAAACTGATATCAACTCAGTTCAGTCTAATTTTAAGCTGAATGTAATATCTAAAAACTCAAATCTCAAATTACTAAACTCATATCAACTCAAAACTTCTTAATTTGCACGTAAAATCTACAACCTTTTTTAACTCAACACCTATTTATATGCAAGATCTACAACCTTTTTCAACTTCTCATAAATTCATCTAAATTCATCTTAACATTCAAATACATCTAAACTCATTTTAACATTTAAATACATCTAAACTCATTTTAAGTGTATCTCACAAAATTTACTTCATCATCTCAACCTATTACTATTCATAAAGAATTCAATTCATTTCAATTTAACTCAATATCCAAACGGGTAACTCTTTAAATGCTGAAATCAACCCTAAAATCAAATTATGATCATTAAGATTAAAATATATATATATATATATGTCACATAATGTTGACCCCCGTGAGAAAGTGTAAAATCTTTGGCTTTTTTTTTTTTTTTTTTTTTTTGTAAATAATTTTTAGGTAAGAAAAATTATTTATTTGTTTGGAAATATAAGAGATTGCTTCCTTAAGATAAAAAAAAAAAAAAAAAGAATCCATTAGGTGTTGATGAGACAGATCAACTTATTCAATTACACAGATGAATAATAAAAAAATGGTAACCACTGCCAGTCCATGCAAATCCACCCTAACCCACTTTTGGCTGTTGATTAATGAGCAGTTCAGCTAAGAAATTATAGCTTAATTAGATGGATTTACAGCATCTCAGCACTTGGGCCAACTTGCTTGCGTTGTTCCTTTCCTTTTAGATGCGACGTGGCACAAATGGAGTGGTTAGCCTCCACTGAACTCCATCTTCCTCGTTGCTTTTGGAGTCAGCCACCCAAACCAAAAAGGCTTCTGCGGTTAGAAAAACCAAACCCATCTCTTCATCCAACACGCACACTCAGACATTCACGCAGGAGAGAGAGAGAGAGAGAGAGGAACGGTGTTTGCAATCTATTCCATGAAAGCAAGAGTAAGGGGGAAAAAGAAAAAGAAAACGTTTTTCTACATTGTTTTCTCGAGAAACTAACACTAGTTTAGCCTATAGCGTGCATTCCCACTTCTCTCTTGCTTAAAATTCCATCCCATGAAAGAAAGAGTAAGATGAAGCAAAGTTGTTTCTCTTTTTGTTTTTTAAGAAACTGATTTTTTACTCGTAGCCTGCATCACCAGATTCACCACACTCTTCTCTCTCTTTCCCTTTGTGTGTAAGTGTGGGCAGATCAAAGGTAAAAAAAACCTTCCATTCACAGCCTCTCGTTTCTTTAATTTTTATTTTATTCTGGGCATTTAAACTTGATAATCTATGTGAAAGCTGAATCTCACTTGCATAGTTATAGACTATCTTAGAGTCTCTCTATCCAATAAGAAATGCGTGCTCTTAAGATCATAGAGCGATTCAAGGGCACCCAAGTTCACGCTCTTAGTCCATCGGAGACTATCACCGGCACCGGTAAAAACCCCACCGTTGCTACCAGGGCTAAGCTTATCAACTATAAAGTCAAATCATTTTCAAAGTCCAAACCCAACAACTCGGACGCAGTAACTGAGGCTCTTCTTCCTTATGGACTTCCTACAACTGATCTCCTTGAACCCTCCATAGATCCCCACCTCAAACCCCTCGACTTTGTAGCGACTGTAGCTGACCTTTATGGTCGTCTTGAAACTTGCTCCCAATCCGATAAGTCAATGCTATGTATGGAGCAGTACTCTGTCTTGCGCAGCCTCGGTGATCACAAGCTGCTACGCCGGTGCCTCCGTGCTGCCCGTCAAAACGCGGGAGATGTGCACTCGAAGGTTGTGGTTTCTGCATGGTTAAGGTTCCAGAGGAGGGAGGACGAGCTTGTGGGTGTATCGGCTATGGATTGTGGTGGCCACGTTCTTGAGTGCCCCAAGGCCGCTTTAGTATCTGGGTATGATTTAAATTCTATTCATGATCATTGCCAATGTATTAACGACCGTTTCGAGGTGATTAATACGCCAACATTGATAGGGAATGAGTGTTTTAGTTTGGATGTGGATGGTTATGTTTCATTTTGTATTGGTAATGAGGAAATTAAATGTGTTCGGTACAGAATTGCAGCGTTATCGAGAGTATTTAATGTTATGCTGTTTGGTAAGTTCTTGGAGTCCAAAATGGATAAGATTGATTTTTCAGGAAATGGGATATCTGTAGGGGGGATGAGAGCTGTTGAAGTATATAGTAGAACTAGAAGATTGGACTATTTCAGTGCTGAGATTGTTTTGGAGTTGCTTTCTTTTGCAAATAGGTTCTGTTGCGAGGAGTTGAAGTCTGCTTGTGATGCTCATCTAGCATCACTGGTGGGCAACATTGAGGATGCAATGACTCTTATTGAATATGGTTTGGAGGAGACGGCAAATCTTGTTGTGGCATCTTGCCTCCAAGTGATGTTAAGAGAGCTCCCAAGCAATCTGTATAATTGGAAGGTGATGAAAAATTTTTGTAGCTCTCAGGCTAGGGAGAGGTTGGCCAGGGCAGGTCATGCTTCTTTCTTGCTGTATTATTTCCTAAGCCATGTTGCGATGGAGGAAAGCATGGCATCTAACACGACAGTGATGTTATTGGAGAGATTGGGAGAGTGTGCAACAGAAAGGTGGCAGAAGGCACTTGCATTTCATCAACTGGGCTGTGCATTGCTTGAGAGAAAAGATTACAAGGATGCTCAGCGTTGTTTTGGGGTGGCAGCTGCAGGGAGTCATGTTTATTCAATGGCTGGCATAGCAAGAGCTAAACATGAGCAAGGGCAACGGTATTCGGCCTATAAGTTGATGAGCTCTCTTGTCTTAGAGTATAAACCAGTTGGGTGGATGTACCAAGAGCGGTCTCTTTATAATATTGGGAGGGAGAAGATCTTGGACTTGAAAACTGCAACTGAATTGGATCCTACTCTTTCATTCCCTTATAAATATAGAGCTGTTGCAAAGGTGGAGGAGAAGCAGATTAGGGGAGCCATTTTAGAGATTGACAAAATTATTGGGTTTAAGCTCTTGCCTGACTGCCTTGAGTTGAGAGCATGGTTCTTCATTGCACTTAAGGATTACGAAAGTGCTCTTAGAGACATTCGAGTAGTTTTAACTTTAGAACCCAATTACATGATGTTTCATGGGAAGGTTACTGGGGATTACTTGATTGAGCACCTCAGCCATCGGGTTCAGCAATTGAGTGAGGCTGATTGCTGGATGCAACTCTATCAGCGATGGTCTTGTATTGATGATATGGGCTCTCTGGCTATCATACATCAGATGCTGGTAAATGACCCTGGAAAGAGTCTTCTCCGGTTTCGGCAATCTCTACTTCTTTTGAGGTAACTCTTTGTAATTTTGTTTAGAGTTGTCTATCTTATTTCTTTGTAATGTTGTTTAGTGTATCTTTTTCATCTTCAATTTTTATGAATAAATCATCATGGCCAAAACCTTAAGAAGCTCATCTTCTATAGTTTTTTCTTTCCAAATCTTCAATTTTGGCATCTGGTTGATTTGAAACCCATCCCTGTTTAAATTATGGCAGAAACCAGATTCTTTTTCCTGAGATAATAAACTCACATCTGTAAGCACAAGGTAAAATAACTTCTTACACATTTACCAATAAAATTTTATAGATTGCTGCATATATATAGTCGTTTTTCAATGATTGCAAGTTTCAAATAAGACAGCTCATTTCCACTGGTTTGATATATCCATAGTGTTTTCTTGTTTCTACGCACTGTCTAGGACAATAGAGGAATATGCTGTGTAAAACAACATATGATGTCATTTGGCTCTTATCATCTCTAGACTTACTACATTGATTTCCATGAATAATATCTAATATCCAATTATTTAATAGGCTTAATTGTCAAAAGGCTGCAATGCGTAGCTTGCGATTGGCTAGAAATCATTCTAGCTCTGAGAATGAAAGGCTAGTTTATGAAGGTTGGATTTTATATGACACTGGTTATCGTGAAGAAGCTCTCTCTAGGGCAGATAAGTCCATTTCACTTCAGAGGTCATTCGAAGCTTTTTTCCTTAAAGCGTACTCATTGGCCGATACAACTCTGGATCCTGAATCTTCATCTTATGTTGTTCAAATTCTGGGGGAAGCTCTTAAATGCCCTTCAGATGGTCTTCGGAAAGGACAAGTGAGTAGTTCCTGTACTGTGATCCTCATCACTTGGCCACATGCCTTGATACACTTGTATGATTGTGTATTGGGATATTTTGCAGGCATTAAATAATTTAGGGAGTGTTCACGTGGATTGTGGTAACCTGGATTTAGCTGCAGATTGCTACTCAAATGCCCTTGAGATCAAGCATGCAAGAGCTCATCAAGGGCTGGCGCGTGTTTATCATCAAAGAAATCACCGGCAAGCTGCATATGAAGAGATGACCAAGCTAATAGAGAAGGCGCGAAATAATGCGTCAGCATATGAGAAAAGGTCAGAATATTGTGGTCGTGAAATGGCAAAGAATGATCTTGATACAGCAACAAAATTGGATCCGCTTAGGACATATCCATATAGATACAGGGCAGCAGGTAAGACTTTGTTACCCTTAAGTAGCATTCTCTGCCATTACATCCTGAGCAGTAGTTACTGCCAATCACAAAATTTTGTTTCTTCCTGGTGATAACTTTTTATGTGCATTATGCTACGTATATAAAACTGTCTTAGACCATTGTTTCGGATTCTGTGCTTCCTGCATAATTAGTTTCAATATCATCACATATCAACAACAAATAATAGGTTGCCATACTTACTGGATCTATAGAATCACGAAGCACATGATGATTTTATGCTCAATCTTGAGGCAGACAGTTTATCTCCAAATTATTATCCATTTAATCTGTATGTACCAGCAATGAGGCAAGAGATATTACTTCTTTTCTCTAACTGGAGGGGCTGGTTATGGTTTGGACAGTCCATCTTTTCTTAGTAATTAATTCCTGTGATCATAATGCCCTTGTCATTTAACAGAGTAGACAACTTCCTATAGATTATTCGTTAAGCATAAAAACTTAATAATAAATAATCCTAGAGAGAGGGACCTCCAAATTCTATTGGGCTACTGGATTCATTTCCTTCTCTTCTTTGCTTGCCTAATTGATAGCTGCCAAGTTACTGAATGCACTGAACTTGATTTTGTCATGAATACGAGGTGAATGGTTTTTCTTTTTATTTTTTTCTGTGCAGTTTGTGCAACCTTTTGCAACAAAAGAATAGCTATAAATATTAGAGATATTGAACTTTTTCTAAATGCTGTAGTGATCTTACGGCGACTGGCTTAAGTCTTCTGGCTTATAGTACACTCAACTCTGGCCTATTCAAAGATGTATATATTACTATGAGCACTTCTGAACAGTTACTTCCATAGTTTTTTAGAAGTTTAATATAACTTGGTACAACAGAAGGATGTATATATATATATTTTTTTTTTTTTTTATTAGTAAAAGTAAAATTTTATTGATGGTAAAAGGCATAGCCCTAGTACACAGGAAGTATACATCAAATATGCCTAATTACAACTAAGCACTAGTTAAAGATACTGGATATCAAAGTACTGGTGACCGGTGAGGTGTCATATATCATGTATGATCTATCCAATAGCCTAAGCCTAGCTGCTTATGTTCCTGAAGAGTATTGCATTTCTTTCCCTTTTTTTTCAAGCTAGAATCTGAACTGACATCACATTTACTTAACTTGAAATCCGATAGAAAGATCAATATTTCGAGTACCTGTCTCATACTTATCATCAATCTACTTCCATTGCTTGCAACTTAGAATTTTTTTATATTTTGCGATTCTGAATGGTGTGTAGACATGTTCATTACTTTGAAAATAAAGACACTAACATACAGAATCACATATCATCAGTTCTGATGGATGACCAAAAAGAAACTGAAGCTGTAGAAGAGCTAACGAAGGCCATAGCTTTCAAGCCTGATTTACAAATGCTTCATCTTCGAGCAGCATTTTATGAGTCAATGGGGAACCTCACCTCTGCTCTCCAAGATTGTCAGGTAGCTCTATGCTTGGACCCTGACCATAAGGAAACACTTGATTTGTATAATCGGGCACAGGAGTTGGCTGTAAATTTACAACTTAAATGAAAACTCATATAATGAAGCCAGCATGTGGTAGGCCTCATCAGCAGAGGGGTAATATCATGGGGACTTCACAAATATCCGAATATTCCCCTGCAATCGTGCCTGTGATGATCATCCAGCTGCAAAGAAGCCATCACAATGATTAGGGATTCTTCATCAGGGAAAAGAGGCAAGGGAGTGGCAAGCTTCATCAGCAGAGGGGTATATATGCGCTGTGACCTTGTCCCCCTGGATCATGAGAGATTCTGCAAGCTAGAGCATCCTGGTGAAAATGATCATGTAAAACAAACCAAAAGAAATGTTCCTATAACCATTTAGGGAATGGGGTCAGAGTCTTTATGATGTTGAAAGTCTTTACAATTCTTTGAGAACAATATTGGCGTCCCATATTGTCACTTCATTGAAACAAGAATTTTGTGGGGGAAAATACGTCTTTACCACCAATCTTACAACATTTGACATTGAACCTTAGAACTACCAAAAATTGTGATTTGCACCATCTGTATAGATTCATAGTGAAGATTGCTTTACGTCACCCAATTTTGGTTACTTTTAATCATCTTAACAACCAGAATTGGATAAAAGTTCGTTGTCAAAACTAGTTGGATGTACAATGTGTTGGTGTTGAGATGTAAAATGTAAAATGTAAAACATTTACCAGCCGTAGGGTGAATAAAGGTATTTTCCTCTTGTACACAAACAAGATTGTGGAAACATCTAAATGCCATTTTCTCCATTTTTTTTCTTTCAGATGTCTTTACCAATGGATCGTCGTCCAGAAACCAAAGAAAAACTTTCCGACCAGTTGGTGAAAGTAGCGGTTCTAATTCTACCTCAATGCCTGCATATAGCCCAAAAACTTGTTTTCTCTGCTTTATCCTTGGTGAGGAGACGCAAAGTGGTTCCGGCATGTGTGCCCCTGAAACAGCGCCCCCCCCCCCCCCCCCCCCCCAAACATCCAAAATGAGATTATTAATTACCTCTGATCTAATTTCAAGACAATTTTGGAACTGAACTGTAGGAGAAGGGTGGGGACAGTTATTGATCTTGAAGTTAATTATATATTATCTTATAGTAAGGTTTTACAGCGTCAGAACAGTCCCAAAAAGAAATAAAAAATTGATAACATCATCAAGGGAAAAATAAGTTGGCAAGCAGGAGCAAGCGTCCTCTGCCTTACATTAGACACGAGCAATATCTACCTTGCAATTGACTGCAACTAAACTCCACAGAATCAGGGAAGAATAGACAAAAACCTTGAAGATTTAGACTGAACCCTCAACTTGAGTCCGTAGACATGATTTCAAGCTCTGCCCACCACAGTGGAGATAGTTTTGGGGTTGCTCCATCAGGCCCCACTGCTGTGATCTCTCTCAACTTAGCTGTAATATCTCTCATTGATGGTCTTTGCTTTGAATCAGGTTGGACACAATCTTTTATCACTCCAAATACTTCCTCAAGCTCAACCACCTGGAAAGATTTTAGCGTTGGATCCACCATTTCTCTTAAGGGCTGCTCACCTTTTAGATAGTCTGAAGCCCAGTCTGCAAGAGAGCCATTGTCCACAGAGTATGGAATCCTTCCCGTCATCATTTCGAACAAGATCACCCCGAAGCTGTAGACATTGCTTTCTGGTTCCACTAATGGCGTCTCCAAAAGCTTCATAGCATCTGAGTCATTCTTGGCTGCAGAAATATCCTTCCAAAAACCGAAATCTGATATTTTGGCTGCATAATCTTCAGTCAGGTATATAGATGAGGATTGCAGGTTTTTGTGGGTTACAGGTGGAGTCAACTGGTGCATATATTCCAGACAGTATGCCATGCCCATAGCTATTCGGAGTCTCATTCCCCAGTCCAAGTGCTCGGCTTCTTTTACTGCAAGACATCCATACATTAACATTTTCAAAACCATAAAAGGGTCTATCCAGCTTCATTTATCCTTTAAGAAATGTATCATAAAAATACATATATACTACTATCAAAGCATTTGCCTCAATGCCATGAACAGTAGTGCTTGCATCTTTAGCCATTTCCCTAACTTGCCAGCATGATATAATGCAAGTCATTATGCTTGATCTTTTTATTAATTTGCTTTCCCTAACTAGGGCAATGGAGAAAGCTCCACAAGTTGGTTTCATCGATCAATTAATCATGAAAATGCAAAATGAAGTGCAAATTGATCTTTTTATTAATTTTCTTCTCTTAAACATGCAGGGAAGAGTTAAGGTACTCACTGTGTAAATGCTCAAATAGTGTACCATTTGGAGCATACTCAAAAACCATCATTCTCGTGAATGGCTTCTCTTCTTCACAATATCCAATGAGGTTCACGAAATTTTTGTGGTTCACTTTTGATAGTGTCTCTATCTGAAGAAATAAATAGAAGTGGCCTTTAGAAACAATCAGAATGAATGCCCCAAGTATGGTGAGATTTGATTCTTCTATACCTTTTTTCTGAACTGCACATTCAAAGTTTTTGACCAGTCCCCGGGAGATGTCACTGCACTGGATGATACAGCTATTTCTATCCCACTTGAAAGAGTCCCCTTATACACAGTCCCATATGAGAAAGAACCAATGATATTGCTGAAATCTTCACAAGCTGCTTCAAGTTCTGGTCGGTTGAGCTTTGGTACACCTGAATTCAAACTTTCAAATGTCAGTACAATCCTGTAGGTTGAGAATAAAGTATGATTTATAATTATGCCAGATTGGAAGGATTAGAAGATTAAGTTTAGTACATCTGCTATGCATGCAAGGAGGTTCAAAACTTCTTTCATCCTACCATGGAATTAAATAAGGAACCTTTATCAACAACAAGAAATAAGGAATGGATTATTCAGTTAACCTGCCCAGATTCTCCGAGGGGGAACTACTGAGCAGCACATATGTTTGCTCTCAATTAAGTCATGCTGTTGCATTGGTATAATAGTACCATTTCCTACAAGGCCCTTAGATCAGGATTATAAACATGCAGATTTTGTTCTCATGAGAAAGAAGAATGACCTGTTACAAATGCTTTCTGCAGCTGCCCACTTAACCCTGTCACCCAAGGTTTCACAGTAACAACCTTGTTTCTTCTGCAGTAAACAATGCTGATGGCTGAAATCAGAATGAATGAGCAACCCCCGGAAATTCCAACCCAAGTAAGAACTACATGAAGATTTGTCTCAGAATCCTCGTTAACCACTTGGCTAGGAGTTGGAGCCGGTGAAGGAGTGGGATCCGACTCCCGGTGAGAATCTGCTGGTGGAGATGCTATTATTGGCGGATTTGCTGGAATTGTTGAAGCAGGAGAGGGTGCTAAAATAGGTGGTGTGGAAGGAGTCAAAAAGATATTGGAGGGAGCTTGTGATGGGGAAAATAGTGGAGATGACAATGATGAATCTGATGGAGCTGATATAGATGAAAATGGTGATGATGATGGAGGTAGATAGTCCAGTGATGAGGGGGAGCTGGGAGAAGGTGATGGTGAAAATGAACTTCTCTTGTTCACATTGTTGCCTCTGGATGGATTTGAGAAATCCACTGCCTGCAGCAGCTTACGGTTAGCTTCATCTCCAAATTTGGCAGTGTTCCTAACGTGGCAAAAATATTGTGAGCATGAGTATATTCTTAGAAAAATATATGCTAAGTCTGAAGGAAATTATTAGAAAAAAAAAAAACTCCCCAGTTCAAAATTTTTCCAGGGCTCGAGATCGAAACTTGTTTTTAAAACAGCGAGATGGCAGTTATGCAAGCATGGTAATCCCACCAGCTTAAATAAATAGAACTCCTGATCTTCTGTCAAAGCAGTGTTGCTAAAGCTTTCATTAGTAATCTTAATTCTGAGACCCATAACAAGTTTTTTTCAAAAGATAAAACTCATCATATATCATCATGAACGATTATAACCAAGATTCTCCATCTCTCCGCCATGTATTTTGGTCCTGATATTTACAGGATACTTTGATTTTGAAAAACTGGTGGTGTAAAGGAAAGTTCGTCTCATTGGCCATGCTCCAAAAAAACTAGTCAATGTTATAATTGGAACCCCTTGAAATCATTTTGAATGACAAGAATTCCCCCCCCCCCCCCCTCCCTCCTCCTCCTTCTTCCCTACTCCATTCCAAGATGGCCGAACTGTGGTCAAGGTAGCAATAATGTGATACCCCTACATGACAAGATTAAGGGTCGGTGGTGTATGAGATCCCACATTGCTTGGGAAGGAGAAGTTCTTGCTCTTTATAAGGTTCCAATGGGGCTCCAATTATATCATTGACTAGTCCTTTTGGAGTATAGGCCATGTGGTTTGGGCCTTCCATTGGGCCGTTAAAAATGGTATCAGAGCCTATCCCAACCAGAAATTTGGGACTTGAGCCGTGCCACCTACAACGGACAAGCCCGACGAAGACATCGGGAATTTAAGGGGGGTAGATTGTGATACCCCTACATGACAAGATTAAGGGTCGGTGGTGTATAAAATCCCACATTTCTTGGGAAGGAGAAGTTCTTGCTCTTTATAAGGTTCCAATGGGGCTCCAATTATATCATTGACTAGTCCTTTTGGAGTATAGGCCATGTGGTTTGGGCCTTCCATTGGGGCGTTACAAATAATGAGATAAAATTTAGTTTCAATTCTCAAAATCATTTATTTTCTAATCTTTCTCAAAATAGTATTTCGAAGCTTGTTTATACTTTTCATTATTACTCATTGCATGATAGAACCTTGCTCCCATTCCCTACCCTATTAGTCCAAAATCACATGAGATCTAAAGATTAGACAATTAGTAGGATAACATCAATTGAACTTTCTTACCAAATGAAAGATCCACAGTTACAAGACTCCCTCAAAGGAGTACCAGTTAGCTGGTTATCATCTGCCAGAAATTCCGAAAGGGTCTTGAGCTCATAGAGTTCAGGAGAGATGGTACCAAGAAACTCGTTGTTGTCAAGTAAACTGCAGCAAGAATAATATGTATGAAGGACATAATAAAAGCTCATACAAATAGGACTAGTGAAAATAACAATGTGAAAGGATCATATTACAGGGTAGTCAGGGAAAGATTATTGGTGAATTCAGATGGAAATGGCCCGCTAAAGTTATTGAATCCCAAGTCCAAAATCTCCAGATCCTTCAATTCCCCAATGTAATTTGGGATATTACCGGAAAAAGAATTGTTGCGTAAAATGCTGTAGAAATTAAGCACAGCTAATCAGTTTATGAAAGAGATAAATATAACTAATTAAAGAAGTGAACCTGACTTTATGGGGACAAAATATATTCTTACATAGATTTTATGTAAGCCAGCTTCCCGAGTTCAGGTGCCAATGTTCCATCAAGGCAAAGATTCTTTAAAGTCCTGCAAGTTGACGATTCCATAAATTACAAGATGGAAAAAAAAAAAATGATTCCGGGTAAAAAGGATAGCACGAATACAGAAAACAGGTATTACATCAAGACTTGCATTTCTCTCAATTATCAATAAGAAGAGTCATATTTCATTAGAATTAGCTTTTATGTCACTTCAACTATTTCATATGTCGACTGTCAAGCAATCATTTCTGTGTCTCATTCGAAAAAGTTCCTGTTCTTGAAGATCGATTAAAAAAAAAAAACGCATAGGCCCTGATATCTGATATCATATCGATAAGAACACGATTCTTAATTATGAACTAATTTATAGATTGATCAAAAGCATAATTTGTTTAACATAACTGACTGGTAAAAAAATTGGATTTCATTTGGAGTTTTAAAAGCGCCTAATCTCTTGCTTTAGGAGATGCAGAAGACACATTTATAAGAACGAATGGAAATTCTGCATAAGATCGATGCCACTCACAAGGTCACCACTTTCCCGTCCGAACACTCCACTCCGAACCAAGCACACGGATCAGCCACTCCATCATTCTCATTCCAATCCGATAAAGCCCCAAACGGGTCTCTGGTCACTCTATCCCGGAACCTCAACAACGCTAAACCTGCGTCCAAGCAACATTTTTTTCATACAGCCAACCAACCCCATATCTAAAAAAAATATATCATGAGCTCGAGAACTGTACGGACATGCAAAGCTTGAATATTTATACCTTCGGTGTTCAGGGACGAACACAGACTCTGATTCCTAATAAAAAGTGATAGCACCGCCATGATCACCGCCATGCGGAGCTTCAACTGGTTGATTCTCGTCCGTCCGTCCGTCCTCAAGAAATTCATAATCTCTGAAAAATAAATGACTGGTTCTTCTCTTTGTTCTAGTCAGAAGCAAATACGTTACAGAAAAAAAAAAAAAAGCATTGACAAATATATATAGAGATACATATACACACGCACAGCGAGATAGAGAGAAACTCTGTAATATTTTATATAAAGCGCGTATCTCATTTTAATCTATTTTTTATTTTCTGTTGCAGTAAAAGCTTCAAATGACCGAGACTTACCGAAATATCAGAGATTCGGTGACTGGATGAAGGGACAAGGAAACCGGCGTTTCGGGGGAGCAAGAATGATTCCGAAAAAGCGGTTTGTTGAGTCAGGCGTTTCGGGTTTGCGGCGATTCAGCAACTGTAGATTTGCTTGGTCTTTGTGGAGTGCAGACCACCGACCCTTCTCCTCCTCCGTGTAGAATTTTTGATATATTTATAGCATAAAAGCGCCGTCCTGTCTAAGCCAGTGGCCACGTAATTCACTTGCACAAAGCTCCTTTTTTCATACTTTTCTTCTTTAATTCTTTTTTTTTTTTTTCTAATTTCTTTCCATGATAGTGAAACCCATAGTCTTTTCTTTTCTATTCAACGCATTTTTCTTGCATTTTAGGATATACCAATTACATCAAGAGTTCTAAATTTTTGATGAGAAAGAAATCCTCAGTTATCATCAATTCTGCACTCATAATTTTCTGAGTTTAATCATAACTACAAACATCAATGGTTTGCAAAAGTACTGCTGATAAAAATCTAATTTTATTATTTGATAATCATATATATATAATATATATATGTATATATTTTAGACTGTATATTGTTTTATATACGCATGCAACGAGTAATTATTTAGGTCTCGTTCGGTTACGTAATTTAAATGAAATGAGATGAGATGTTTTGTTAAAAGTTGAATAAAATATTATTATAATATAATTTTTTAATATTAATTTTTTAAAAAATTTAAAAAAAGTTAAATTATTTATTATATTTTACGTAGAAATTTAAAAAAATTATAATAATTATATGAGATGAGTTAATTTGATTTTGTATAACCAAACCAATCCTAAATATTCTCATATATTAATACAAATAATATTATATATTCTCATATATCCAATCATAAGATATCAAGTTAATTATAATGATATTTAATGCTAACATAACGTAATATTATGATATATAGAATATATATGAGTATTACCATTGGTATTGGAAGATTACCTAATAATATTACGTTTGCCTAGGGTTGAGCACTGTTAATTACTGACTAAACGTATGACTCTTTCCTTCTTCTTTTATTTTTTCTAAACAGAAACCAAACAGCTATCAAAATCAAAATTCAATAATTTAGAGTTCAATACACGTACGTTTTATTTAATTTTTTACACGCTTTTTTTGACTCGTATATTCTGATCAATACATGCATGCATGATGATCGATCTAATTGTACATCACGTGCACGCAAACGGCAAAGTTCAATACTTCTGGTTCCAGTAGGTGCACATTCAACAAACCTTGAATTTGTTGATCGATCGAATTCCGGCGGCCTGCACATGTAAGATCTACAGTCCCATACATACAATAAATATTATAATTATATGTATTTCATGACGTAACTTATAAACTAGAATACAATACAATGATCGAGACCAAATATTAATTTATGTAGATTATAGTAAATCAAAATTCGTGTATATATACATAATTTGTACGTCTAGTGTGAGAAGATGGGTCGACCTCCTAGCTCCAATATTAATCATCATATATATATATATAATATTTGGAAACAACAATATTATCTTACAACCGACTTGGATGTCTGCCATGTGGATCGATATTATAAATATTGTTTCAATCAAGATGGAGTTGGAAAAATTAAGTACTTTAAAAGGCATGCATATATATATGCCGGATCACGCGCATATACATCATGATAAATATCATATATATAAATAAATATAATATATATATATA
>QGSO01000161.1:225612-275599 GCA_011037825.1 Carya cathayensis | reverse complement strand
TATATATATATACGTAGTTCATGCAGATAATGGGATAGTTATCTGAAGAGAGAAAGTCAATCGTGGCGTGGAAGATAAGTATACATGAAGGTGGGAGAGATCATCGGTATAATTATCCTCTGGTTAAAGGAGAGAAAGCCAGTGTGGTGCTACTGATTAATGAATATATATATATATATATAATATAATAGCAAGGTGTGGGTTTTTTGTTTTTTTAGGAACAACTTAAGGTGTGGTGTCGTTGTATGGTATCTTATCACAATTTAGAGGTTGTTTGAATAGTGAGATGAGATGAGATGATTTTAATTAAAAGATGAATAAAATATTGTTAAAATATTATTTTTTAATAATATTATTATTTTAAGATTTGAAAAAATTAAATTATTTATTATATTTTATGTATGGATTACAAAAAGTTGTAATAATGAGATAAATACTTGAGAGTGTCTCTTAATCCAAACGGCCTCTAAGCTTTTTCTTAGGAAAGCAATAGGGTAACAACATTAAAAAAAAATTGTTAGTTGTTCTTTCCCTAATAATGATTAGGACATATATAGAATACAAGCATGTACGTGTTTTGCAAGTTACAATGACTCTACTTGTTGTACATGCTTTGCATGTGCTTTACTCTGCTGGCAAAGAAGCTCAGTCTACTGGTTTTAAAAGAAACATGCCATTTATGGATGCATGCATGGCTTCTAATATGTATATTTCCCACAAAAAGGATATCTTAAATTTCTAATTAGTAAATTAATTGAATTTAAGGTGGGCTTGAGAAGTTCAACTATATATAACGTATTGTGCTCCTTAAAAAATAAAAGGGACTTCTTCTTTGGGGTATTAACTTTGTCAAGCAATGTTAATTAATATTCTTCAATATGGCTCCAATGGAAGAATTAGTTCTCATTCATCATTGGATGAGAATCAAGAACGAGTCATTTGGAATTGGTATGAGTATGACGCTAGGAATGCCAAGAAATCGACCATCCACCCTACTTACAACATGATCAATATAATACAAGACCACTTTGTTTATGCATGTTTGGCTGGTAGTGGCAATTAGAAAAACACCTGTAATATGCATTTTCTTAATTAATTTGTATTCTAACATTTAACAGCATGTGGGAAGCTGGTTTAGGCCGGGGTCGGACCCATGCATGAATGACTAGAGGTCCAGAATGATCACATCCTATATAAGGTTGGTCTGGTGCTGGTCTGGACCACATGAATCACTTGCTCCAGAATTTTTCTAGGTGTACGTTTTGTTTTATGGCAGATTAATCAATACCCTGAAGTGGGGTTTGTTTGGTGTGGCTCAAGAAAAGACATGGCAACCTCCCAATCTGAATAGAAAATGCCTTACAACCTATTCTACTAGTGACATTCAATCCTGCTTACCCACCCGACTTTTGTATACTTGTTTGCGCATTCAAGGTTCTAAACTTTAAAGCTTGCTTAGGTGAGCCTCTCATGAGAATCTGCATTATTAATGCTTAGTCCTCGTTTAAAAAGTTGGAACATTTTTCAAAGAATAATGCTAGGCCCATTGCTGGTAGCTATCGCTAGGATTTTTTTTTTTTAATAATTAAAGAAGTATTTTTTAATGATATTATAAATTTTTTAAAAAAAAAATATTTAAAAGTGTTAAAAAAATACATGTAAAAAAAAGTTAAAAAAAAAACACACTAATATAACTAGCGGTGGCTATAGTGCCACCCTTTTTCTAATTCCTAATAGTAAGGAATCACATTATATAAATTATATTCATATTGTATTGTTTGCCGAATTAATTACAAGGGCTAAATTAGGATTTTACATCCAAATTTTAGGGTCTAGATTCCAGAGATAATTGTATGGGCACAATATGTGAGACTTGTATTGCTTATTGAACAACAAATAATACTTTTTCCTGCTTTAAAAAAAAAAAAAAAAAAAAAAACTTTTGCTCTCCCGAATTAGGTCAAGAATTGGGCTTGGTTTGGACAGTGAGTTTAGATGAGATGAGATGAAAATTGAAAGTTGAATAAAATAATATTAAAATAATATTTTTTAATATTATTTTTATTTTAAAATTTAAAAAAAAAATTGATTTATTTATTACATTTTATTTGAAAGTTTAGAAAAGTTCTCGTGATTAGATGAAATGGTTTCCCTAAACAAACAAAACCTAAGAGGTCTCAATCCAATGATACCTTGAAGGAAAAAGGACTATAATACATATCAAGGCATGCATGTCGACGTCGTGTTTGATGGTTTTAAAGACTGTCAAAATATTAATCGAAAAATAACTCGTCTTTCTCATAGAGTTCAATTTTAGAACAATGCATGACTTAACATTGTCAAATATGTATAAATTCTGCAGCATATGGTGCTTGACGTAAACGTTGTACACTTGGTTACGAAATCCAAGCATTGAATATAGGATTTCTAGGATTTCTGAGCATGCATGCCGGTAATTATCAGTAGTAATGATTCGTAGAGTCGTGAAAGTGAAGGGTACAAATATCGTATAATTATTATAAAAAAAATTAAAATTAATTATTAAAAAATTAATTTTCTTTTCATAGAAATTTTATATTTATTTATTTTTTAAAAAAATAATTATATAATACTTATACACGACTACAAATATTATTTCAAGTATAGTTTTATCCGTCAATTTGTATATTTTCCTTAATTTTGACACTTCTATTATATATTGCCCGTGTCCATGACTCAAACTTGGCCTTGGCCTACACTCTTAAATAGCCCGTCTTACGTCTCTTTTATATATATATATATATATATATATATATATATATATACAAGCTTGCTTAAAAAAAAAAAAAAAAATAGCCCGCCTTACGAGTTATCTTACAAATTGTCAACAATTTTTTAACAAGTCTTTCTTATATATTAAATTAGAATTTAATTTGGTCTCACTTAAAATTTTAATATGATACTACATTTTTCTTCTTTTCTGGTTTATTTCAAGAAATTAAATTTTAATATTATATTCAACTTTCTTTTACTTTTGTAATTATATGGATAAAATATATTTAACAAATTAGGCTTACTTTATTGAATAGCTAGCTACGCGGTATGTAATATTGCTAAAAAGATTTTTAAATATATGACGTTACTTCACGCTCAGGGTCAGAACCAGAAAATCTGATTTGGGAGTCAAGTTACAAAAAAATAATTTATGAAAGGTCAATTACTAGTTTTTATATAATTTACTTTATAAAAATACTTTTAAAATTTTATTTCCTATTTATTACTATGTTTTTTTATCACTTTGTGAAAAGGTATTCCTAAAACATTTCAATTCAATTTACCTGTACCTCCAAACATAATCACTTCCCAGAACACATGCAACGCACGTACATGACGACTTCTGTATATAGCATGTGCTCGTAACTTCCAGCTTTTTTTCTGATGTCTGATATAGTGATATTTTCATAATTATCGTGAACACATGCGAGTGTTTGACGATGTCAATCTTAGACTACATATGTCTGGCCAGATACGGTTTATTGCAGCTGTAGATAGACATGCGCATGCAGCCAGGCCAGTCAAATTAGCTTACATGAGGGCGGCCATATTTGATTTTACATCTAATTGTCTAAGCCCATTTCAATATTGTGCACCCACGCTACGCATACGGCATACTAAACAGCCTCTGATTTTGCAGCAGAAAATAGAAAGATGGGAAGAGGGGTTCAATAATTCAGAATCTAATAGCTAGCTAGCTAGCCTAGCTAGGCTGACCAAAGAATAGAATATTATAGATAGCACGTGAATTGGGACAAGTTCACGTATGGCGTTCTAGTAAAAGTCATAGCATCCTTAATTAACACCAGTTGGGCCTACTCCTTAAATACATGTGACAGACTCATGTATGTCGGAAAATCCAGCCTATACATTCCTCTAAATTATGGTTCACTTGTACGTACGTACTAGTGCCGGCCCAACACATGACAAGCCATTGCCAGTTCTACAATATGTAATTATACCTACGGGTGGAGAATGGAGATGCCACAAACCAAAGGGCTATTAATTTGGAATCATCAAAAAGTGATCATTGCACGGCCAACAGGAAAGTACCCCTTTCATGCACTGTTAACATTTCATACGAGGGTATTGTTTTTTTAAGTAATGATAGTTATAAATATTAAATAAATAAGTTTAATATTGTAAAAAGTGAATTTTATTAAATAAAGAATAGTTTTTTCTTTTTATATTTTTTTAAGATGAAATTCACTTTTGTACAGACTTTTATGAGAGGTGTCTATTTAAAGTTTGTACAAATCATTCTCTTGTTTTTTATCCTTTCTTTCCCCCGATCTGTGCTGGCCGGCAGCCCGTGCAACAATTGAGCAATGTACTTGCAGCTAGCTAGGGGCAATATTTTAATTGTTGTGTCTGTACATTTTTCTTTCCTTGAAGTATTGGCTGCATCTGAATCATATGATCTATTAGCAATTTGGCACAAGCTTTATATATATATATATATATATATAGTTTGCATGCATGTTGGAAAGCTTTAAAGTCCATGCATGCATTATCATTAATGGTGGCTCGGATGAATCCAAATCCGGGATTGCATTCGGATTTTATAGGTGAGATCATCGATCTTTTACTGGACATATCATATATAAACTGATCTGGCAGGCCAGAAAGAATGGATACTCTCCAGCTTTCTCGGCCAACTGTCTGCCTTATCCTTTTTAGCTGGTGTTGTTAATTGGGGGAGATGATAGTTATAACAAAGTAGTCTACTACTCTTGAATCTTGTTCCTATGTATTAAAGATTGTTGTTTAGAAGTTTTTGTCGTATTAAATGTTGTCCGTGCACAATATATCGAACTCGATCCGAAGTAAATATTACATTTGGTTGATTCAAATAAGGATCGAAATTTGACCCAAATACTGCATGCCCCTCCAAAAAAATAATCAAACCAATATTAATATAAAGTTTTGCATCATACCTATTCAAATTAAAGAACGCTTGAATGGAAGATGAAGTCCCCTCATTCTTCATAGAATCATGTATATATATATATATATATATATGAAAAATTTTATATACCACACCACCATTCTACTTTCATTATATTATATAAGATGTGATATATTTATTAGTACTATTGAATGAT
This sequence comes from Carya cathayensis, assembly GCA_011037825.1. Classification (NCBI taxonomy): domain Eukaryota; kingdom Viridiplantae; phylum Streptophyta; class Magnoliopsida; order Fagales; family Juglandaceae; genus Carya; species Carya cathayensis. The sequence continues at coordinate 270,461 of QGSO01000161.1, read as the reverse complement.
CATTTATTGGATAATTATTTATCATCTAATAGTGATAAATATGTCACATCTTATATAGTGTGATGAAATTAGAATGATAGTGCGGTATATAGAATTTTTCATATATATATATATAAAGGATAAATACATTTTTAATAAGTGTAATCTTACACTTTTTTTTAATAATTTTTTCATTTGCGTCAAAAAAACTAACTAGCCTGACGAAAAAGTCTAAAACCAAATCACACTTGTAAAACTGAACTGAAAAAAAAAATCAAAAGTTTTGGTTTCTTTAGATGAATCGGTCTGTATCGGTTTTCAAATTTTCAAAACCGACTTAGACCGCTTCGGTTCTAAAATATGATCAAAATCAAACCAAACCAAACCAATTACACCTCTAAAAGTGAGATTTGATAGTAGTATAAGGTATAAATATTTTCCTTCTTCATAAATATCACTAGAACATCAAATAATATAGGACAAAGAACTAAATATCGTTTAGATGTTGCTTGTTTACTTTATTAATCCTTAATTTGGATTTATTCATTTAGCCTCTTTTGACATTATAGAGTAAATTTTGACATCAAAATCTCAGTCCATCATCATGGCCCTAGCTTGATGTTGAAATGTGAGTCATGCATGGTTTTTCTCAACTTAGCTACAACAAGAAAATGATAGAAAAGAAAAGCCACAAGTTCAAAGTCTCTTAATTTGGGCTTAAATCCCAGCACTTCACCTCCTCCTCCCTTTCCTATGCTAGCTTACTATTTGCATTCTTAAGTGGGACACTGCGTATGCAGTCTCATTGATAAATAATAGTAAAATAAGAAAAAATATTATTTTTTTAAAAATGATATTATTGTAATTTTAAAATTTTCTTAAATATAATTGCATAAGCTTGCATGTGCAGTCTCTAAATGTTGGGGAATGTATGTATACTAACTCTAATATAAATAGCAATAAATACAATCTCATGTTGACAAGCATACATTAATATATGCTGGTGGGGTGTGTTTCACCAATGATTATTTAAAAACAGCATATAATGGGAGTAAAAGGAACAATTAATGCAACTTGATGAAAATCTGGTGATTCTTCTCGGTTTTTGTCTTCAAGTTATTGTGTCGCCATTTCAGCTCGATGAGTAACATCCTAAATTCTTGTCCATAATTAGAGTTTCATATATACTACTTAGAAAATGTATCATTATCTCAGTTACGTGTCGAAAACTAATTCGCCACCAAAAAAGTTTATGATCACAACAACAACATTATTATTGCATGATATCGAATATTTTCTGTGCGATTTCAGATCAGTGAATGCTTTGTATATAGTTTTAATATATTGTTGTCGTCTTTTACATGATTTCATTAGTTCTAAATAGAAATTGTTTGACGTGTGGCCAAACGTTAAGGTGTAGTAGTTGAATAATCGATGTAGCAACCAACAGCTTGATTCAAACTCCGGCCTCCAAGTTATTGTCGTTTATGCTAATGCTACGACATCTATGTATTTATATATTTGTTGTATAGATATGTTTGAACTTAATTTCAATTGTCACAAATTTAAGTTTGGATTTATGATTTAAAGATAATGAAGAAAGAAAGATAGACATATGAATAGAAAATTCCATCAAGTTCTTGAAACCTCGTATTTATACAAATAATAATAAATCTTGTAAAATTCATTTTATATGTCTACCTTTTTCCTGTTTGAAATTTTAAGAACTTGAACAAACTTTAATCCCTTATTCTCGTATTTGTATATATCTTAGAATGAGTAAAAAGTTTGCCATTTTACTTAGTTTTTCTCGCTTGTAATAATAGAGGAATATTGATTAGGACGTATAAACTGAAATTACATACTTCTTTAATTTATTTCTCCATGGACCATATGGGATAAAAGCACCCTCTTTTCGATATTCAAAATTTTCCATTGCTTCGTTTTTTATTTTAATGGATAATGATTGAGACATCCTCACCTGTCAGTTGGGCTCTATGGACCATTTAGATATTTAGAATATAGCAATATATCTATTAATAGTAATAAAATAATTTGAATTAAGATATTTTATTAAGTTTAAAACAAGGAAAAAAATTGAGTAAAAATATTTTAAAGTTAATTTTTTAATATAATTTTTATTTTAAGATTTGAAAAAGTAATGTTATTTTTTGTGTTTTTGTTTAAGAGTTTAATAAAATTATAATTATTAGATAAAAAGTTGAAGATTTGAAATTAAAAATATTTAGTATTTTGACTTATGTTTAAGAAGGAAATATTTGAGAATATCTTAGAATATTTAAGAACAGTTGTGTTATCAAACAAATCTTAACATGATTTAAATATATTTTCTGTCTTTGAACTCTGTGGCCTCAATTTTTTTTTTTTCCGAATTGATTAAATTTACTCATTTTAATCTAAAATTTTCCCAAGATCATGAGTTAGAATCCTAATTATCCTAGGCTTTTTAAATCTTTTTTTAAGTCAATTATCCTAGACTTTTAAGACAGTAGTCATGAACTTAACATTTTTTAGCATCGTTAACCTGATCTTCCCGATTAAGCTTTAAAGAGTAATGTTATACACCACACAATCATCTCACTTACATCTCAATATATATGATGTGATATATTTATCATCATTTGATGATAAATGAGCATGCAATAAATGATTATTCAATTGTGATAAATGTATTACATTTTACTTAATTAGATGTAACTAAGATAATAGTATAGTGTATAGAATTTAAGGCATACGTTCTTGTAAATGTCTACGAAAGAGATAACTATATATGGTCATTCAAAGGGATAATTAAGGATCTTATTGCACTAAGTGATACCTTCCATTTCAAATGAAAGGGATAACTATCTTCTTTCAATTCAAACCATCTTTCAACTGGATAATATAGGGACGCTGGAATTGTATTAATTCTCAGATGAAAATGGGTCATCCCCCAAAAAAAAAGTAAAAAAAAAAAAGGTAGTAACCAAGTTAGCTCATTTAATATTATATATATATATATAGCAACATTCGGTGGCACATGATCCTATGTCCAATCCACCCACAACCAACTAAACCTTAACAAAGTGAAACTACAAAACTAAATTGTCCAAAAATTAAGAACAAAAAAAAAAAAAAAAAAAAAAAGTAACATCCTTAGTTTTGCTTTTTTATTTTTTTCTTCTTTTTTTCGAGGGGTTAAATTGTTTTTTAGTCTAATCGGACGGATCAGAGAGGCGCACAATGACAAGAAGGGCACCTGATCAGACCGTTCTCGTTGCACGCCGTACAGCTCTTGTACCCGCTTTTCTCCGTGAACAACTTATGGCTACCGGAACACTCGTCGCACAGAACGAACCTATAGCCGCCGCACACGTCGCACACGCCCGGTTCCGCTGCCGGTAAGCCTTCGACGAGCTTCTTGAGCTCTCCTACCTCGTGCAGCTGCCGAATCTCCTCCGCCCCACCGACGTATCTCCCGCCAATGAAAACCCTCGGCAAGGATAATTTGCTTTGGCTTTGACCTCCCAGGATCTGCTGCAACTCGGTTAGGAACCCCGAGTCCATGGAGAGATCCCGTTCGTCAATTGAGACCCGAAACCCTCGGAGAATGGATCGGACGGACCTGCAGTCCTCGAACGTGGACCTCACCACCCGGAGGCTCGTGAAGTATACCACAATGCGCTTCTCGGCGCCCGGGATTGAAATCAATGGCGCGGATTGCGTTGCGGCGAGGGTGTCGTTACCCGATTGGTCCGGGACAGCGACGACATTGGGACTGGACTCCGGTTTGTGTGTTTCGCGTTCTTCGGTGGGAGGGTGAGTCGGTGAGCGAGTTGACCAGGTGCGGAGGAGCGAGTTGGCGACTCGGACTCGGTGGAAAATGGAGGCTTTCTTATTCGACGCGGAAGCAGTGGGTTGAGAGGGCTCGTCGGTGCAGAGCTCTTGGACGTCCTTAAAAGAGAAGAGGGCGGACGGAGATGACGTGTGGTGAATCCGAACCGTTGATTTGCCCCACTGCCGCCACATTGAGGGTAAGGATCGTGGAATTCGGATTGAAAGACAGGAACAAGGGTGAATAAAGAAAAAGGAAAACAAACGAAACGAAATTGACAGACACAAAATGGGTTTGTGTTCTTGTCTCTTTTTTCCTATTTCCTTTTGTTTGGAGTGCTTTAAGCGAAGGATTTGGAGATGAGAGGAGGAGGAACTGCAAAAGCGGGGCTGTGTTTGCAGGGTCTGGGACGGAAAGCTTAGCCCTTTTTTTTGTTCGTTTGTTAGTTTTCTATTTGAGCTGCGAGATTGTGGGGAAAGAGTTGGGAACTTGGGGGCTGGCTAGTTTGTTTAAGGAAATGAGGTAGTTGAAGTTTGGGAGGTGGCTTTGTGTTTTCGCTTTAATGGGGTTTGAGAGAGAGAAAATGGATGTGAGAGGCTGTGATTAGCAGATGGATTTATTTAGCCTAATTATAGATGAGAGGTCCTGTTTAGTGGATGGGATTATTTACCAAAAAATTACTAAAGGATCTCACTCTCGTATTTCTTTTTGAGGGATTGGATATGGACCTGGTCAATGCAGAGTCTCTTCCTTCTGTGTATCAGTATATATATGTATGTACATTGGCCTTCTATGGGAAAACCTCAAAACCCTCTCTGCAGTATGCTTTCTGGCGGGAAAGTGCCGTTTGGCATGGTTATTGACTTATTGTACTTGCATTACTAGATTTACGTTATTGTTTAAATGCCCAAACAGTAACACGAATTAATTGGTCTCCCTGGTTACTGACTTTTTATTGAAACAAAGCAACCCCAAAATGTGAATTTTCGTTGCCTGAAGTTAAGAAAGTGGCAGTGGCTTCTCTGTTTTTGGCAAACTTGAATCACAATTCTGCGTTACCTTCAGTTGCAATTCAGCTCAGGCTCAGGCTCAGGCTCCTCTCTGTGGCGTATTATATATTCTCGCGGGTCTTAAATTGAATGGACGATCACACTGCATAGTATTTTTCACCCATCCCAAGAAATCTGGTTTACCGAAAAAAAAAAAAACACCAATCAGGAATAATACTTCTAATAGTATGTACCCCTATGCCTTATCCCAGAACATCGATCAAAGAATAAAGAACAATGTTAGAGAGAGAGAGAGAGAGAGAGGCAGCAGCAACATGTGTAATGGGGACCAGGTATAATTACAGTAGCGGGGGAGACAAGGCGTGTGTGGTAGTTCTGAATGATCAGTTGTTTCCAAAAGCTAAAGGTTAAAGTTGAAAATCCACCTCCACCACCAAAGTGGGTGGGTTCTGAAAAGTTTCACATGGTGGAACTATAGCAGAGAGTAAAGAAAGAGGAGGGAGGGTTAGAGGAGAGAACCCCACGTGCTAGCTGAGTGATGGATTGAAAATAGAATACAAGAGCCTGGTGTTGTGGTTGTAGATTAGATCCTCTCGTTCATGATCGTGTGTATGAATGAACAAAAGTTAAGCCTGTCAAATTGTCAATTCATTCCTGAGTTCGAGACTTCTTGATATGGTGTGCCTGTGCCACCTCTCTCAACGCATGTAACTGTCTATCTTCAGAGCTGTCGAAAGCTCCCTCTTGACTTCCTTCCATATGGATTACAGATTGGCTCCGGATCCCTAGATGACCCGGATAATGGATATTATGACATCTGGCTCGAGTTGGCATAGAATTCCTTTTTTTTATTGCTTCCTTTTTTTTAAAATGATATTCAAATTCCAATCTGTTATGTTCTCGTTATTTATAGTTTATTGAATCAATGGGCGAAATGACTGTACTAGGTCACTATTAAATGATAAAAGTGGTCGACATAAAGTATCTAGTTGTAAGTTTGATATGCAATCATTTTCTTTTATGTGGTCAAGGGACAATTAAAAAATAAAAAAAATTTAAAAGAATTTTTTAACTTTTAGATAAATTTTGATCTAAATTATTAGGTTTTAATCAAGAATTAAAAAATAAAAACTAGATTATGAGCTTTACCAAAAACCAACCTACATTTTTCTTTTATTTTCTTTTAAACAATATATTTGGGAAGAGGGGGGGGGGACTAAGATGGTGTTTAAAATCTGTTAGTAATGTGAGGAAGTTTTTTTGAAAATTTTATAGAGTAATGCTAGATATAGTTTTGGGATATACACGCCATGTGTACCCATTTTGAAAAAAGTAGGAACCACCATTAAAAAAAAAAATATTTCATATGGGTCCAAGATTTAATTATTTTTTTCAAAAGCAGTGCGCGGGGCTTACATATAATAGGAATGCAAATATTATTTCTCAATTTTATACAGGGGAAAGGCATGGCTACACCACTCAAAGTATGTTTGGACATTTTTTCAAAACTTCTAATAATTTCATTATCAAATATCAGGCACAAAACACTTTTCAATTTCAAATTTTTAACTTTTTTATCAAACCATTACTTAATCAGTATTCACATACAAAATTTAATACAACTTTTACAAATTTCAACACAAAACATAAAAATCAATACAATTTTTACAAATTTCAAAACAAAAATAATACTCAAACAATTTTTTAACTTTATAATATTTTTATCCAATTTTTCTCTCATTTCTCAAAATTCACTAAAATATCTTCACTTAAACTATTTCACCATTACTCACAAAATTATGAGATATTACAAATGTTCAAACATGCCCTAAAACTCATTCGGGAAAGGTGACTCAAGTTAGTCATGTGTCCATGAGTTTTTGTTGATGGTCTCCTACAATCATATGATTATATATATTTATATATACACACACATTAATTTTAAAAAATAATTACCAAGTTTATATGCTTTATAAATTACGATGTAGTTTTAATAATGTTAAAGTATATAGAAACACATAGGAGGACTATTAGGTTTATAAAAAAAAATTACAAAAGTGAAGCAATGCACGAAATTCATATAAAAAATATTTACAATTTAATATATCACAACAAATTATATCAATTTATAGATTTAATTTTATTAGTATTTCTACATAAAAGATGTGCATGTAAATGTCAAATAGATCAATAAGTGGCGGACCCATGGGCCATGTTGGGCATTCCCCCCCTACCCAAGATTTTTTTAAATTTCAAAATCCCCCACACATTTCATTTATAATTCTATAAATATGGAGAATGATCCCTCCAAAAAATCTATAATCTTCATATGCTCTCTAGAATTTACTAAAATTTTAATATATTTAGAAATGTGATTTTTTTCTTATAGTCTTAAGATTTTGTATAATTTTTATATATTATCTAATTTCAAGATAATCTAATTTCAAGATATTCTTGAGTTAAGAATATGGTCTCACTAAAATTAATTTAAACTAAGTTTTGAAGAAATAATAAATTTATTAATATGTATCTCGAAGTTGTTTGTTATATAATATTAGGTTTCTTAATATGGAATCCAAAATGAAAATAAAAAAAAAATCTAAAATTGATAATTTATATGAAAAATAGTTAAGAGGTTTTATCCTCTATACTTCATTGAATAAGAAGAAATTTATTTAAGGTTCTAATTATATTATTATATGTTTAATATGACACGAAAATATCTAGATTTTATATAAACTTAATAAACTAGATTACACACTATAATGAAAGACAACCTTCTAAAAAAATCACTCAATAGATTTTATGAAAAAAAATAAATTTTAAATATTTTATTACAAAAATAATAATAGATAAATATTATTTCATGAAATATTATCATTATAAATTTGAAACCTATATTAATTTATGTTTTTAAAATTTTATTTTTATACATATGTAGCAAATTATTGAGATCTAGTTTGATATATAGTTATGTTTTCTGAACTTTTAATCTATTTTTTATTTTACATAAATATGTTACGTGATAGAAAGGTTAGCTCATCTAAATGACGTGTCATCATATACACTATATATCATACTTGTTTTTATTTTTTATTTATTTATTTTATTTTATATATGTTAAATTAATTAAATTCTTCTATTCATTATTTATAAATCACATATTTGTTAAGAAAAAATAAAAATAAAAATAAAAATTAAGTGTAAGTGTGGTATAGATATAATGATTAGAATTTTTTCTTGCAAAAACATGCTTCCACTCTGAGTGCATGCATGAAGGCTACTTAAGTCTTTTCATCACATTCTTCCCGGAAAGACAGATAGGCCCCGTCCCATGCGTGCCCAAGGGCCAAGAGACCCGCACGGCAAAAACTTGAACCAGTGTAAAACACAAACGTAGTGGTAGTAGAAGACCAAAATGGAGGAGACCGGTGCTACCCCCGGGGAAGCTAGGGATCCTCAATCCCAGAGCTCTGTCATCACAATCACCGTCAAATTCAGCGGTAGATCGATCCCGATCTCTCTCTCGCCGGACTCCACGATCAAAGACCTCAAATCCCTCCTCCAACCCTTCACTAACGTCCTCCCGCGTGGCCAGAAGCTCATCTTCAAAGGTTCTCTCTCTCTCTCTCTCTCTCTCTCAATTTGGCTCTTTCTCACGAGGTGAGGAATCGTGTCTATGTGATAAATGATAGGGAAACTTTTGGTGGATACGATGACATTGAGGACATCGGAGGTGGCCGGTGGGGCCAAGGTCATGCTCATGGCCTCTCAGGGCTTGCACCAAGGGGTAAATTAATTTTCAGTCTATACTTTTCTTTCTGTTTGGTTCTTGGAGAAAATAACGAGGAAAATAAAATTGAAAATACGCTTGTGAAAAGGAAGCATTTTTATTACCTTTATATCTGGGTTCTTCTAATCTTTGAATCTTTTCATATGATGGAATTATTTTAGTAATTTGAACTCGTAAAGTTAGAATTTATTGAATTATGAGTTTACATCAACCTTTAAGGATGTTTTAATGGAGATAAAAGAAGAACCTTGATTCTCGAAAGTTCACCTTTTTTTTGTGAGCTTTAGATGTTCTTGGTTTGAACAATTAGGGATTGGAATTATTCAGATTTGAGTTAGATGTTTCATATCTTAATGTTTTTTTTATGGGTGAACTAGGACGGTCCCATTCTAAAAGATGCCCGGACTGTACCGAGGAGAGTTGACAATGCTAATAATAAAATGGTGAATGAGAAGCTTCAAGTTCCTGTTGACAAGAATAGGTTGGAACGTTGGAAAGTGACAGGGGTTGTGGCATTGTCCGAATGTAACTTGAAGGTACAAGAAGCTCGCATGTGTTATGCATGGTCGTTTTGTGTCTATGTAACTGAAATATTTGTTATGTTGGCAAGATGTGATATCTCTGTTGACACATAATAATAATCCATGCTATTGAACATCCCTCAGAATCCGATCAGTGTTTATATAGTTATGAATAAAGAAATTAGTTGGCTATCTGTTTCATCGGTCATGGTGATTGATTGAATATACGATATACAAGAACAATTTGCAAGGATGTGAGCAGCATATGTGCTCTCATAAATAACACATGTGCCTAAGCCATATGCCTTAGTATTGAGATCCTTTAGTCTGCTAATAGAAGCAATATGCCTTGTGGAGTAGTTGATGAGTATAAAGATCTGCAGATTCTTGGCACTGCAAGGGAACAGGATACTGCTCTGTTTTCCATTGTCAAAAAGAAAAGATAAAAACAATTTAAATTCTTCCTTATATTAAATCCCTCAAACTTATTGTAAATCTCATGTTTTAACACCCACTTCCTGTGGGCTTGGGATGTCACATGTTTTCATGAAAATAGCCCGGCAAGAGAATATCATATTCTAATAAAATAAACAAGGATGAAGATTATGAGCAGGCGGGCCGAACTTAGAAGGAGCAAACCAATGAACCTTAGATTTTATTTATGATTATCTTTTCCATTTAGTTGGTTTGGGAACTTTGACATGATTATGTTTAGATATGGTTTATTTTTAAATCTCCTTTGTGGAATAAACAATGTTTTAATTAATTATGCAAGTAAGAGTCTGGCTTTATTTACGTATGTATGTGACATTCCTAACCTTAAAGAAGGGGGTGTTACATGTGTGTGAGCTTTTTCTCATTACTCTTGTTTTCTTAAATTTGAAAGACCATACCTGATGAAGTATGGGCTTGTGGACCTTCTGCAAGAGTCCTGGATTTGAACAACAACTCTGTTCGAGATGTACCTGCTCAAGTTGGCTGTTTGAGTTCCATTCAGGTAAACAAAACTCAATAATTTCTTTTTAGTTTTATTTATCTGCTTTGGATATTGTAAACTTCACTCATTTATTCTTAAAATTCTGCAGAAGTTGCTTCTGAATTCAAATGCTATAGTGGATGAATCTCTGAACTGGGATGCACTAGCATCTTTGAAGTACCTATCAGTTCTCTCTATGAACCAAAACCAGTGAGTAGTTTCTGTTCTCTACGACATTCTATTCCCCTTCAAGTATAAACCATAAATGTCCTGTTTACATTACCAAGGTAATGCCAAGTTATGACCAAATTCTTTGAATAGAAACTTAGCTATGACCTATAAAAAAAGAATCTTATGTATGTCAGTATATTGCTTGAAGCGTGCATGGAAAATAGGTAAAGGTGTCCCCCACCTTGCACTATTATATGTCACATATATATTTTTTTTAATACAAATTAAAGCCCTGCGAAACATTGGTTTGATATCTGTAAAATTGGGTAGTTGGTTATCTAATATTGTTTGTAATGATCAGCATATTGTTCGTGAAAACTGTGTTTTTCTTATATTATGCTGCAAAGTTTAATTATCAGGAGTTGTATGATTAATGCAGTTTCACAACTTTGCCTCCTGCACTGGGTGCCCTGACTTCCCTTAGGCAACTTCATGTCGCAAACAACAAGTTGACTAGCCTCCCTATTGAAATAGGTCTGTTAACTCAGATTGAGGTTTTGAAAGTCAATCATAACAGGTACTGTGAAGAAAACATGCAATTAATCTTCTCCTCATCTTCCTATTTATAAGCCACAACTCACTTCAACGTTTTCAATTTTCGGACATTAGAGGATCACAAACTTGGTACACTGCCCTATTTCTATCTTTATTGTGTTTTTATCCCCTGCATTATCCCCAGCATGATTTTACCTTTATATGGTATGAGTAATTTTATAGTTCCTTTTTTGCATTTTGGAGTAGAAGCACCAACATAATTCAAATCAGTATTTTGTCTTTTGCCTTGTAATCGATTACTTGTGTGTGATTGATGTTGTGTTTCTCTTTGGATCAGGATAAGCACCATTCCTACATGTATAGGGAACTGCAATTCTCTTATTGAGGTATGACTCTAGCTTCTTTAGCCTCTTCTTCCTTGGAGTATAAATTGAACTAGATGATCCAACTCTTGCAAGCCAGACTGCCTGGAAAAAACAACTGTTTCTTTCACATGCTATATGTTTCTCTTGATATGGTTTTCTTGGCTTGGGGCAGGTTGATCTTTCATCAAATCTTCTGTCAGAGTTGCCAGATACTTTTGGCAATCTACATGATTTGAAGGTTTGCACTTTTCGCACTATTCTGACTCTCTTCCCTTTCGAATGCAATGACTGGGTTTATAAGAAAAAAGTGAGCTCATAAATCATAAAAGTTCATGTGAAAAATAAGAACACAATCTTAGGAGAGTTGTACAACAACCTGCAGACTGTCAGAGAGGCTAGTCCTCTAACATTAATAAATTAAAGTATATCAGCAATAGAGTGACAGACAGTTTGAAGGAGTTATCTTCTTCAAATTGTCTTTTTACATGACTAGAGGTTGTGTTTATATATATATATATATATATAATTTCTTTGTTTCCCTTCATTGACATTCCACATATCCCTTGAAGAGATGAAATTTAAAATATGTGCTCTCTTTCATTCCAAATACGCCTCATTTGGTGTATTTGGAATGAAAGAACTGATAGAATCTTTGAGGACCATGAATGGACAACGGAGGAGCTTTGTCTCTTATTAATTTTCTTCTCCCTATGTTTTTTATTCTAGAAAGTTGTATGCTCCCTGTGCCAATCAAAAATAAAATAAAAATAAATAAAAAAAGTGCTTTCAGGTGCATGTAGTTGGATCGCAACCACGTGTGTTACCTATGGTCCTGTATTTACTCCAATGTCCTCATTCCTGTGTAGGCTTTGTATCTTGGGAACAACGGCCTAAAATCGCTTCCTCTTACACTATTTAAAATGTGCCTTCAGCTGTCAACGCTGGATATCCACAACACAGAAATCACAACGGATCTCCTTCGTCAGGTGGATATGCTCAATTCCTTTGTCAAGCAGTTTAATTTGTGCCTGTGTCATTACAATTCTGAATAACAGCATTCGTCTGGCAGTTTGAAGGATGGGAAAGCTTTGATGAGCGCCGCCGCTTAAAGCATCAGAAGCAGCTGGAGTTCCGAGTTGTGGGCTCTGCCGAATTTGATGAAGGTGCTGATAAAAATTGATGGCCCATTTCTGGATTATAGACGACAGTTTTGCCAGTTATCCAGAAGTAGATATTCCTTGATTTTACTCGACTAAATTCTGAGGTGGTGGACTGCGGATTTGTTATAGAATAACTCTTCAGCATTGCATCTTTCATAAATCATTAAAAGGGGAAAGCTCTCTCTCATTTACCATCTAGCTAGAAGTGACCAGTTAAACAAGTTCCATTCTGTAAAGGTTTAGCATATACTTATACGTTCCAGTGAAAAGGTCAAATCTGTTTACCCCTGAAAAATTATGAAAATTCAGAGCTAAGCATAGCTCCATTTCTGGTGTAGTAACTAGTGGAGGTGAAAGTTGCCTAATCAGGTAACTACAATTTGAAAAGGGTGGATGGATTTTGTTTTTATTTTCCAGTTCAGTCCGTGTATATAAAATATTATTGCGAACTCTTGGTAGCATCATGGGATAGGGGGAATGCGTGTGTGTGTGTGTGTAGAGAGAGAGAGAGAGAGTGAGAGAGAGAGAGAGAATTGTGTCAGGTTGAGAGTTGACAGAGAGGAAGGGAGGTGAATTGAGGTTGCAAGCATCGTTTTTTGTTCTAGTCGGATCGCATCATGGGAATTTTGGCAATTCTCACAGATTCAAATGTGCAAAAGCTATGGCCGCTTTGTGAACGTTATCATGGCTTCTTTTCTTGGGGCAGATGTTGTAAAGGCGAATATGATAGGTTTGTATAGTTTGTTGAGATAAGATAAAAGTTAAAAATTAAATAAAATGTTATTAAAATATTATTTTTATTTTGAAATTTGAAAAATTGAATTGTTTATTGTATTTTATGCAGGAATTTGAAAAGGTTGCAAAGATTAGATAAGTTGAGATGTGCTCTCAATACAAACAACTCTCAGCTTAAGAACTCGATGCAGCCGCCATAATTACCTTAGGATGGATTTAGAACAGCAATGACGCTTTATAATCACCATAGTTCAACCATGTGAGAGAGAGCGAGAGAGAGGACTTTAATAGGTGCCGTTCAAGCAGGAGTAACCAAAGAGCAAGTCATGGAAGTTGCCATGGAACATTGTTACATTGCTGTACTGAATCTCAGAACTCAAAAATTGCTTATATGCTTGGCCATACTAACTAGACCACATCAAAAAATCATTACTAGAATTAAGCAAGCAAATGGAGAATTATAAGACAGTAAAATCTTCCGGATTTATGTATAAAATGTGCACTGTAGTTAAAATTATCCATTTGATATGATCTGTTTGTTGAGTCAACACTAAGAGCCAAAGATAGCTGTAAAAATAGAGTTCTCGCTACAAAATCACCATCCTTAAAGACTGCTTATGGGAAACCAGCACCTAGCCGAAGTAAATGGATACTTGAGGAATATCTACGTCATTGTCCTCATCATCTTCGCAGGCCACAACGACGTCTAAGTGGTGACGGTATGGAGGTAGGTCTACTTTGGCCACTTCCCTGGCCAGATTCACCACTTTTTTATCCATTCGCTCTTTGTGCCGAGGGAACATACTGTTATAAAGCAGGCAACTTCCGCATGATATGCTATAGGCATTCAGCCTCTTCTCCTTAAGCCATTGGAGGAGTTCCCTCAGAGTTGGGTTGCCTTTCAGTATCCACCTGTCCCAAACAGTCCAACTCATGTTCTCATGCTTGATGACCTTGGGTGGAACTGGCTCAGCTATGGAGAATAAAGGCAGTGCAAGATTGGCAAATGTGTTACGATAGTCCTCCACTCCGTGCCCTCCATCCAAAACCTTGTAAAGCTCCAGGCAGACAAGACCTGTGGCCATCGTTGTGGACGTTGCAATTGCAGGAATGATCCTACCAGCAATAAACTTGGCTTTCAGCTTGTCAACTTCAGGGATGCTGTAACTCCGTGCCCTCATGTTGGCAAGGCCGGCAATCAGGTCCATATGGAAGTTTGTGTCATCATCCTGCACATTTACGCGACGAAGCATATGAAAATCAGGAAGTCAATTCAAAACTTATTTAGCCGAAAGATATTAAACGTCAAAGGGTGATTAAATTGGGGGAAAGTTCATAACATAGAAAATGCTATATCCTACCCTTTTTAGCCTGCTTCTAACAATGGGCACATAGAAAAAAGTCCAATTATATACCGAATGACAAGCCATTCGAGCACATAAACACGATTTCAGATTAAACTACCGTATATCGGGTTAACTATAGACCAACTTAAGTGCAGGCGACAACAGACAAGCATGGGAACAGTGCCAAAAAATTAATGAAAGAGAGACGGTAGAAGGTATACTTTCTCAAACTGAATAGGTCTCATCCTAAACCCTGGTGTCAGGTTCTCTTGGCACTGCTCCAACTTAGATATTAGTTCAGCAATGACAGCTGAATCGTCTATAGAACTGGTAGACATACTGGTAGCTTTCTCATCTGTTACAATTCTCGCATCTTTCTTGGGCTGAAATTCTGGGGCCATCACTTTATCAACAACTTCAGCCAACTTCTTAGGGTTCTTCACCCAGTCAGGAATTGGGATGCCAAATGTCTCTGCCCGCAGAATGGATCCTGCCATGACAAAATGTAGGTGACTGAAATCAGCGGTTGAGAACTGCAGTGGCTGAGGGAATCGCTTAGGGGCTGACCAGAATGGAGCCCCAGTACCGGTTGCTGCATCCTCGGGGAATGTATAAATCAACTGCTTTACACGGTTGGCAAAATAATCTTCGAACCTGAGTAAATCAAAAGACAATATTAGCAGCAAGGGGGGAAGATGAACACTTCTATATAATTTTTTTTTAATGAACCCTCTTCTATATCATTTTTACACGGGAAAAAAAATAAAATAAATAAAACTACTACAAGAATCATCTTCAAGGAACTCACTTTAAACGAGCCCAGGTAACGCAGTCTTGGAATGTCTTGCATTGTTCTTTGTCAAGGCAATCCAGTACACGCTCCAAGTTATCCCTGGCCTGAGCATCACCTGCATTCGTCATTGCAGTGCTATACTCACTTGGATTGGATAAATATGCATTCACTTCTGCTGGTGTTTTCTCAAGCAAACCCTCAAACTCAGATCGAGCCCATGTCAAGCAGTGGTCAATGTTGTGCGGAAATGAGTGTAAAGTGCACATAGGCGCTTGTTTCTCAGGTGGGTCTCTTGAGGCACCATAGTTTTCTGTGAGGTGAGGAATGACCATCTGGGTGTTGCATTTGGCGCCAAGAGTTCCTGACTCAAGAAGTGGCTTCTGGAAATATAAGCATCTCTGATCAACGTACAGTCTGGCATTCACATTGTCCAGAGCATTAATAACAACACTCAAATTCTCCCAGAAGGTATCATCAAATACATTCTCAGTGTCAGGGCCAATTCGATTCTGCAATGCTTCAATTTTCAGATGAGGATTTATTGAAGTGGCAGCAGCAGCAGCAACAGTGGATTTCGCCTGACCAATGTTCCAATCACGGAAGAGGAACTGCCTACTGAGGTTACTCTTCTCAATTACATCATCATCAGTAATTGTAAGCTTCCCCCGACTGCCACACGAAACTCCCATCAAGGCTACATTCTTCAAGAATTCACAGCCTAGTGCACCAGATCCAACAATAAACACTTTTGCGTCCTCCAGTTTCTTCTGAAGCTTAGACCCAAAGACCGAAATCTGTGCATCATAACGACTATTTAATGGTCTGAAATCACTTGAATCCAGTGGCTCTGAAGGAAGTGACTCCACTGAGTCAAAGTAGAAGAACTGCAAAAGAAAAGGTAAAATAACATTAGGTTATGAGAAAGAGCATCAAGATAAGAAGTCAATAACTCTCACCCTTCAAAAAGTGGCAAGATCTTGTAGCAACTAAGAATAAACAGTTAAACTAGCATCAGGTGTCTAGGTCGAAGGCCTTATAGAAAGGCTCCCTCAGGCATAGTTTCAATATAGAAAGCTCAACCAACTTTCCAGAACATGATAAAGAAGAACAATCTGTAGTAACCTGAAAAAGTGGATGGAACTTCCCAGAGCATGCTTTCACAACCTCTTGTCCCACAATACCACCAAACATTGCAGCCATGGGATTCAGTACCGCCTTTGCACCAAAGGCAAAGTGCCTGAGCAGTTTTGGATTAATATCTACCTGTCTTCCATTCCCCAAGCTCTCATTAATGTTAGTGGCAATAGATATGAGCCTCTGAGCATCCTCTTCTGAACCAGCAACAGGGAAACGTCCCAACTCAGAGACAAACTTATCCAGTGCCTGGAATGCCACGTGCAAGATAGGTGGGCGATCAAACTTGGAGAAATCACTAAGAAGAAAATCACCAGTCTTGGTTAGCGCTTCTCTCAATGGCTTAAAGTTCAACACCTTGGGCTGCTTCACCTGTGTGACAATACCACCTTTCACATAGGTTCCATAATTTGTAGTATCATCCTCAAGAGTGAATGAATAAGCCCTTGCATTTCTAATCTTCCTTGGTTTCCCATCATTCAATTCTGACATTCCATGAACTTCAGAGAACACGACAAGATCCCCATCCTGAAACTCAAGCCTCTCATCATCGACGCAGGATACTAGGGCAGGATTGTCATTGCTAATCGATGCAATTATACCTGTATGCAGCTCCTCTCCATCAACGTCAATAACAGTAAACTCAGGTCCGAAGTCACAAAACACAGAACCAAAAAGGCCTCTCACTTCAGTTTTGATGAATGCAATAGAAGGCTGATTATTATGACAGTAATCATTAAACTCGATAGCTTTCTCAAAACTGATATCAGTAAAGACAACAGCCTGCACCACGAAAGAATAAACATAAGCATATGCTATGCAATCGAATGAGTACAATACAAACACGGGCCAGTATGGAGAGAGAGAGAGAGAGAGAGAGAGAGAGAGAGAGAGAGAGAGAGAGCAAATACAACATTGCATAAGATTTATGATCAATTTATGGAACCTGTCAGATAAAAGAACCAAGATTTGAAATATGATGAAGGTGCATAGCCACAACCTTAGAAAGTATATTCTTGGCATTTACATTCTTTACAGTATCAAGTAAATTACTGTAGTAGCAACTGCAACTTCTATAAAAGCACATATTAGGTAGTTACTTAGGTGCTAGCTATGTGTAATAAAAGAGATGCAAATTAGAAATTATAATAGAATGCCAATCCAAAGATCAAAAAATTTTGTCCACATTAATATTTGAGCCCCTGTTATAAGCAGTTTATGGTATGTGATCAACCAGGAAGTAGAACCATGACAACTAAAAATGGAATTTCACAATGTTAAAAGTTGCACTCAAACGCTAATCACAAAGTAGAAAATAAAAGTCAGATCAAATCCAGCAACAAAACAAATTTAACCAACAGGATGCCAATAGAGCCAAACAAAGTAAGTATTAAAGACGATGAAAGAGGAAAACGTTCCATCAATTGCATCTAAGCTCTCATCATTTTTTATAAGTAAAAATTTGATAGAACTAGGCAAAACCCCAAGTACACAGGATGTATACAAGAGGAAACACCTAGATAGGAAAAAGTTTATTTAGTGATCGATTGCTACTGTATGTATGCAATAAGCAGGAAATTCATTGACTCTCTTGCTTCATCGTGATTTAGCTAGTATTTCATGGAACTCTATCTTTAGACTTTTTGGGGTACCTTGGGTCATGCCTTAACAAGTGGTGAATCTCCATGCCAGTTGAAGTACATGACTTACGAAACTCCGCAATCAAGCAGTTTAGGAAAAAGATACATGGAAACAGATGAACTGTTATTTTTTTAAAAGGAATAAATTCGTTAAAAAGAGCAAGTAGCAGAACCAAATACAAGAGAAACACCTATCTAGAAAGATCCCAAAAAATCATGAAAGTTAAGCCCATTAAAATCTATAGCAGCTGTGCAAAGGCAGAGTATTGAAAAGAAAAGTTTGACCCCTTCAATCAAACAAAAATTTAAAACTTGGCTTCTCTAACATCAAGACAATATCCAGTAAGTGATATCTAGAGAAGACCAAGATGTTAAGAAATATTAGAAGAAAGCTAGAAGGTGGCTCAGTCAATATATAGTTTCTGGCCAACAAATTACCCACCAGAAATGGGGGATTCCAAAACAACCCCCCCTTCCCAATTTTCATTTGGGAAACAGTCTGCATAATTCCTTGCCTTGAACTCTGAGGGGATGCTTGGGGAATGAGATGAGATGAAAATTTTGTGAATAGTAATAAGATGGTTTGTGAATAATAGTGATATAGTTTGAATTAAGTATTTATTGGGTTTTAGGAAAGAAGAGAGAAAAAGTTGAATAAAAATATTACAAAGTTAAAATATTGTCATAATATAATTTTTGTTTTGGGATTTGAAAATTTTGAATTGTTTTTTGTGTTTTTTTTTTTTTGGAAGTTCGGAAAAGTTTTAATGATTAGTTTGGAAAAGTTGTAATGTTTAGTTTGAAAGTGTATATGTTTGAGTGATGTTTGAGAAGGAAATAAGATGGGATGAGATGAAAATTATTTCCAAAGAACCCCTTAGTGCTACAGCATGCATACATTATGCATCACGAACATGTGTATAGATAAATAAATGTTTGTATGTCAATATTCATCTATTTCCT
This sequence comes from Carya cathayensis, assembly GCA_011037825.1. Taxonomy (NCBI): domain Eukaryota; kingdom Viridiplantae; phylum Streptophyta; class Magnoliopsida; order Fagales; family Juglandaceae; genus Carya; species Carya cathayensis. Next base: position 251,485 of record QGSO01000161.1, on the reverse strand, counting down.
TAACTGTTACCAGGTCTGCTTCATATTTTCATATTTAGATTACATCCCAAATGAAAGATTTGTTTCAAAATATAAAAAACCAAGCGCATTAATTTCAGATGGACATCAAAGCAGCCTCTCTCCCCCCCCCCCCCAAAAAAAAAAAAAAAAACCCAAGCATCAAAATTGATCACTCCATAAATCAGATAGCAAATAAAATCCCCAATGAAAGTTTGTTGTTTTTTTTTTTTTTTTGGTTCAAAATGTACAAAACCATTATGCAGTGGTTCAATTTCAGATGGACATCGAAGTATGCCCTCACAAGAACACTAAATCAATAACTTCGAAAATCAGATAAGCAAACAACCAGTACATTAACAAAAGAAAAGAAACAAAAAATGAAAGTACCTGGAAATCAGAAAGTTGTTCTTTTGTTAATTTTTTTGTTGAGGTACGAATAACCACAGCATTGTTGAGCTCTTGCAACTTTTGTACAGAAGCAAGTGCCCTGTTCTTACCAACATCATTTTCTGTAAAAATGAAATTACTGGACAAATCCCACAACTCCACTGCCCCTTCATCATGCAAGGTCACAGACTTGACACCAGCAAGAATGAGGTTCTTTGCTGCAGCAAGCAAAAATATCACTATAAACACCAGCAAAAAATATGGATTATAGAATCACCACCAGAATTACAGCACCAGCAATAATGAGAATCAAGTCAGAATCATATGGACATGGAAAGAATGATGGATAAAATAGGGAGAGAGAGAGAGAGAGAGAGAGAGAGTACAGTATCTCAACAAATCCAGTGAGCACAGGAGAAGATATCAGATCACAGATAGGTGCACCCTTGAATCATTTTCAGCTAGTTTGGTTCCTTCAAAGAATGAAAAAGAATAGAAGGAAAAGCAAAAATGCCTATCAACATCTACAGCCTTCTCGTAGAGATGAAAAACTAAACCAATATAACAAGGTTCCCAAGTGAAGAAACCAGAACAGGAAAGGAAGGGTCCTTTGGACCCATCCTAGGAAACTCCAGATAGGGGTGTCAAATCGTATTAACGGGTCATGTTCGTGTCGTGTCAAAGTATGTATATGATACTATATAGCTCAACCCTAACCCGACCTATTAAGCTTATCGTGTCAAAATCTCAAACGCTAACATGACCCGTTAACATAAAGGGTCGTGTCGTGTCAACCCGTTTTGACCCATTAGTGAATATTATGAAATAGGTTAACACGACACAATACGACCCGTTTCAAACAATTTACTTAAAGAGGTTAAAAAGGTCCGAAATTAACCAGTTTAGCTTAATTAAATTTAGCAAAATTTTATATAAATTTAAAATCACAATATTTATAAAAATTATAAAGCTAATACAAGTCCAAAATTACAATCCAAACAATAAAAATATCGATATTAAAATTCTAACAATTTTATTTTTAGGTATAAGGGTATAATTGTAATTTTAACTTTCTTAACGTGTCATAACGGGTTGACTCGTTATCAACCCATTAAGCAATCGTGTCTTAACGGATCAACCCGTTTTGATCCGAACCCTTTAAGACAAAACCCTAACCCGCTATTATCATGTCGTGTTCGTGTTGAGTTAACGGATCGTGTAACATATTGCCACCGCTAACTCCAGATATACCATCCCACCTTCCAGTAAGATGTATCAGGTAATCCAAGAGAACTTTTGATGAGGGATAGAAACCATGATATCTGACTCTACAGCTCATCCCAAACCCACCCTTTGACAACTAGGCTGTACCATGATGTCTCCGACATAACTAATACATTCATGCATACGCAAAAATACATGATAACATATCCATAATATAGCAACTCTCTTACTAACAACTAGATGATTTCAATAAACACTAACCAATATCTATTACACAAGAAACCAAACCATTATATTAAAAATTCAAAACCAATATGAATAAGATCTTATTCAGGAAAAAAAGAGAGGATAATATAACGAAAAGAAGTTACTATATATCCATATATATATATATATATATATATATATATCCGATCGCTAATTACTCATAAAAAAATGTTTACCAATCTCGGCACCAAGACCCTGCATCCCGGAGATGAGGATGTTCGATGCGAAAAGCCGCCGCATGGTCTCACGGCCATACACTGCGAGCTGCCGGCTGTGGAGATCCTCGTCGATGCCCGTTGTGTTGGCATCGCCCAAAGCCATGATCGAAGCCTCCTCCTTTTCTTTTCCCTTAACTAAACTATCGCGACCGTGGTTGTTGCTGCTGTTGCTGTTGTTCTCACCACAAACCACTTCACTAGTGATCTTCACCGTCGAATCGGTAGCTTCCGCGAGCCGAATCTTCTTGAAAACGGATGCGCCCTCGCTCTTACTCTCGTTGGTGTTGTTGTTGTTGCCGTTGTTGTTTTCAATGTCTTCTTGTACAACCACTCCTTCACAAGCTCGCTTTATTGGAAGCATATAGAGTTGTAAGCTTCTACACGCGACAAACGCCATTAACAAAAGATTCACAATTAAAGAAATCGAGAACTTGTAACGATCCTTAAGATAGTCCCCAAACACAAATTCAACAACGATCGGCACCGTATATGAAAGCATAAACCATAACCGTAAACCCAAACATAATTCTTCCACGGTTTACCCGCAAAGCAAAAGGAGATTAAGTCTTTAATCTAGTAGAGAAATAAGAAAAAGAAACGTACCAATTAGGACTTTGATGAAACAAGAATAGAATCCAAGAGAGAGTGTGAGAGATAGAGATGGCTTAGTGGGGGAGTTTTACGGAGGTTCTTTTCTACTTAATTATGGTTTGGGTTTTGAGTTCCTTGGGAAGGAATTTATGGAAATTGAGAGGTAGGTGATGATGCAGTGGGAGTGGAGGGGTATTCATGGATTTGCATCTTTAATGGCATGGAGCTTCTAGGTTTTATGGGGGATCTGTGAAGAGGACAGGTGCTGTCTTGTGTGGGAAGGTACCATTTTTCTCCATTTTCTTTTCTTCTCTCATCTGCCTCTGAGAGAGTGAAACGTAGCAGATTGTCTGCAACACCGTCGTTTTGAACGTTTGATGCCTCACGGAAGTATGGCATCGGGCTTCTCTCTTTTTTACCAGTACCGTGCAAGTCATGATACTGTGATACTTCTATTCTGTCACCCGATATTCAGTTATTAAAATTGATAATTATAAGAGAAGTATTTGCACAAAGAAATTTAGACTCGCATAATATAATATTTTAGATTTTTTTTATAATATAAAATAAAATTTATAATTTAATAAATTGTAAACCAAACATTTCTCTAATTATATAACTAATTATTACACGATAACTTAGGGAATAATATTGCCTGTATAATTAATGCAATTGAAATAAAAAAAAGGTCCTCTCATGAAATTAGAGACCCAAATTAATAGTTGGGATTGAAAATAAAAACACTAAAATTTAATATTTAGAAGTTCGTTTTATAATGTAGACTACAAAATATATTTTTCTCCATTTTAAAAAATTATAAATTTTTTGCCCCTGCAAATTAAGAATGCTGATTCCACAATTGCCCTTGGTTCCACGGCATAACATGATCATAATAATTTGGCATATAATTATTCATCAACTCCATTAAATACTAAGTTCTACTTGATATCATTAATTATTATAAAATTATCAAAATTTATATGTGCAGTCATTTTTACGTATTCTTTATGTATTCTATTAATATAATTGGTTGCGTCACTTTCTTTTAATATAAAATAATTGATTTGACCAATCATATCAGTAAAATGTATAAAAAATATGCAAAAATAACTATACGTATCAAAACTCTTTTAAGTGAAAATATTAAACCAAACCAATGAAAAAGTATGAATTTGATTATTATAATCTTTAATGAATAAGAAACTAAAAATTAAAAAGAAGGCCCTACACGGAGGTGTGTGGCACAAGGAGAGGAAATACGTAGGAGAATGGGCCCTTTTCTTCTCTTCTTGGGCCAAAATTACAGTCCCAGGCCCAGCGGTTTTTATAAATCAAGACTATGTAGTGGGCCGCATGGAGTGGTCCAGCAGTGGTGCCATGATCAATCCGCTCACAAGAGCTCTATGCCTCTATCAGGGAGGCTTTCAGGCACAAATCACAAAGGAAAAATAAAGAGTTCCTCTTTGGGCAGGACAATCCGATAGATTGAGTTTAATGGACACCAATAAAGAGCCGACACGTCACTAAACACACATCTTCATCTCTGGACTGCATCGCACCAAAGCAAAATTAGAAACCAGATGGTTCATCTCTCTCAGCCGTGTGTTTTTCTCTCGTTACCCATCAACCCACTACCTCCCACATCTTCACGCCGCCGCATACCACAGTGGAGGAACTCTAGACCGGCACAACCCACCCATCGTAGTCACACGAAATCCGCATTGCGCAACACATTCTCGATCAGTTTAGTTCTGCAACCCACCCACCGTAAAAATCTCTCTTTTATTTATTTTTCACTTTATTGTTAATGGTGTGGGAACTTCGATCCCAGACTCCCAGTCCCCTCAAAAACAGATTAAAAAAATTGTTAATGGTGTGTGAACTTTGACCAATTGATTGAAATCTTCGTCGAAATCAGCAAAACTAAAATGCAAGGAAAAATGAAAGACAACAATACTACAACACTTGGATTTCTTTAGGTGCTGCAAGTGTCGCCATTAATGATCGAGTTTCTACTTTAGCAAACAAAAAAGACAAATGAATTTGCTTTTGTGGGTGACTTACGGTGTGATAGGTTGCAGGGAAAAGATGAAATTCAAGCATTGCAAATAGATAGGTAATCAACCCAAAAAACTCAAAACATTAGAGAAAAGGAAAAAGAAGGAAAAATAAAAAGGAAGAGAAGAAATCCTCAGAATGAGAGAGAGAGCGGGGGGGGGGGGGGGGACTTACGGACCACAGAGTGGTTTCCGTCCTTTCGTCGACTGAGATCGGGAAAGGTTTTTTCAGTCGGCGAAAAATCCAAGATCGGAAATGGGGAACGGATTCGACGGTGGTCGTTGCTCCTGAAAGGCTTTCTTAGAGAGAGAGAGAGAGGGGGGGGGGGGGGGGAGGATGGAGTGCACGAAGAGAGTTGTATTTTTTTTTTTTTGAAATTCTATGCAATGCGATCTACCTTTGTGTATATGTGACTTCTACGTGGCATGTTTCCATTTGACTCCATTGATGGAGGAATAACGGATGCTCCTGCGGGAAGGTTTTCCCAAAAAAATAAAAGCCTTGATGATAAGAACATTTACTTTTTTTCAGTTAACACTCAACCCTAATTGTTCCTGTCATATTCTTTGAAATGGATATTTGCATTGGGCCAAACTAGGCCATTTTGATTTCACGGAAACTAAAGCACAGTCCAAAACCAATTACATTCCGAAGCAATGAAACAATTAGGCTGGTATATTTTCACAACTCTTTTTAACTTATTTAACCATTAATTTTTCAAATTTTTGTATAAAATAAAATAAACAATTCAACTTTTTCAAATTTCATTTTTTTTAGATGCTTTTTTCTTCTCATATAAATAAATGTAACATTTGATAAGAGGAACTTACAAGGCCTATTTGGAGGCCTATTTGGGAGTCTAAAATTTTTTTAGACTAATTCAATACTATTTATAAACTATTTCATTACTATTCACAAATGATTTAAAATACTCTGAGGCTGCGTTTAGATGTTGAGTTGAACTAAGTTCTTTATTAATAGTAATGAGTTGAATAAGTAGAGTGAATTATATGGAGCCTATCTAAAATAAATTTAGATGTGTTTGTATGTTAAGATAAGTTTAGTACTATTTATGAGAAATTGAAAAAAAGTTGTAAATCCCATGTATAAAGATTGTTGAGTTAAAAAAAGTAATGAATCTCACGCGTAATAAGATTTTGGGTTTAGATAAGTTTAAAAATTTGAAAGTTATGTGTTTAATAGTTAAATTCAGTTTAATAATAGACTAAACTGAATCGATTTCAACTAAATCCTGCAACCAAACGGAACATTAGTATCCAAATGAAAGTTCCTCCCACCAGTGTCGTTAATGCCTCGAAAGAGTTATAGAGTTCAAGGCTACCCAAAAAGCCCTAGCCACAAACACAGCTTGGAATTGCACAGGAACTAGTCCATAGAACCTGGAGTTCAAGATAGAGTGAAAGTGGATAGAGGTAGCGATTGGAAAAGCTTTTCGCCTCCCATGATTCATGAGACACAAAACAAAGGAAACCCATCTTGGGCCCCATTGATAGCCACTAGACCAACAAAAAGATAAGTTAAATACAAAGTCCCCTGTAATAATCAAAATTGTAGGCCCGTATTGCCAAACCTGTGCCACTTTTTTTTTATCGGGCCGAACATGTGCCACTTTTAGTCAAATGATGTTACTCTTTTACAAGGAAACAGGGAATGCAGAATCAATCATATGAACACGAAAGGAAAACATGTTTTAACGTTCCCACCACTACTCGTCACCACCTGAATCATGAGATGGCAAAAGACATTTGAAAGAAAACAATATTGACCCAGGTTTCTTTCTTTCTTTCCTTTTTTTTTTCCCCCTTTTCTGTTAAGAATATGATAAAGATATAGACTGGAATGGCAAGAGAAATAATAATTATATCTTCACTTCTATATATGAGCATCGTGGATCTACATTTATGCATGGAAACTCCTAAACCAGAAGCTGTTTTACACGAACTAGTATCGCCAGATCAGGTCCCACTGAAATTAAAAAGATGGTTACCTATTATTGCTTGTTGCTGCTGTTGTTTGGCCGCAGCAATATCGATATAATATCAGAGAATTGAGGGCGCTTTGAAGGGATATTGTTCCAGCACTTTGTCATCAAAGATTTTAGGACTTGTGGGCAGTCCTTGGGTATCTCTGGTCTAAGGCCACAAGCAGCAATACCAACCGCTGCTTGCACAGGTGAATATGCAGCATAAGCCGCCTCACCGGTCACCAATTCCCAAATTATCATCCCAAAACTATATACGTTACTCATCCATGTCTCGGAAACACTCTCTGGGTCACCTGCAATTATCTGTTCTCAACCAATACAAAAAAGAGGAAACAGGAACCATTTTCAGCATTGCAGTACACATTGATTTGGTCTATGCTAAAGGACATGAAGAGGCAAACTTTCATATACACTCGCAAATTGGTGAACTGAAACAAACTTCAAAGAACTTCAAGGTTAAACGTCCTTTGATTCTCATGTAGCTTCCAAGGACATCAACATAAATATTACGAAGCCAAAGAAGTTAGGAAAAAGCAGTGTACAACTGTAGCTTCCAGAAAATAATTTGTTTTTTCTTCTTTGGATTTTCAGTTTAGTTGGTTTTTTCCCCTTTTTTTGTCAGTGTGTGGTGGGGTTGGTTGGGGGGGGGGGGGGGGGGGGGGGGGGGGGGGGCGGGCGGGGGGGGGGTGGGCGTTAGACGACTCATAACCTTAAGACTAAAGTCATGCTATAATCTTAAAAAGCTCCATTAAGTGGGCTCCACTAGTCGAACCGAATTTCATGACAATGGCACTTTGGGATCAAGCTGATTTGTTTAGGGAATATATAGTAGTGCTTAGATAAAGGTAAACACAATATTGAAGTGTAAAGCAAATACAATTATGAAGACATGTTAGGCATGCTAGAACAATGATGTTGAGATAAGTGACATAAAGTCTCTTTTAACAAGGGTAGAGTGGTCCTGAAAACTCACATACAATGGACCTAGATATGTTTGTGCACAGAAAAACTGACATTTTTTCCATTAAAGATCCAAGGAAAAAATATAATTGGATGCCCACAAGTTTTATTTAGAAAAAGTTGCATTTCTTTCTAAGGTAGGCTACGAAGATAAGGTAGCACAAATAATTTACTCTAATAGTTGACATATTGTTAAATTCAATTCAATGTTATGGGCCAAACATCCAACAACAACTTGCAGACTACAATAAGTTAAAAATAGAGAACATCCACTTTCTTCCTTGATCAAATTTCAGAAAATCAAAGTAAAATAAATAAATGTGTGATCAAGGTTTCCTGATATGCATTTGGACTCTGGGATGGCAAATGATGGATTTAAAATATAAAATAACTGCATGGCAACTGATAATAAAAACTTCAGACAATCAAAAAAATAAAAACTTCAAGACAATTAAGTTTCACCAAACCCTAAGGAATACAGTGAAACAAAGTTTCAAATGCACGGTACAGAGAGGAATGATAGCATTTTGTTTCCATAGAATTCATCATTAAAAAAACAGTTACTATTCATGCATTCGACAGCTCACTCAATTTGTGGACTGATTCTAAATGCTTAGTGACATAGAGTAGAGGCGATACCATTGCAGGTCAACTGAAATGATCCAATCAATTACCTTCACTGATATGGAAAAGTGAAAGTTATGAATTATATAGTTGCATTCATATTGCCATGAAATGAATTTGGTAACTAATCTAATGTCATAGGGAACAAACCTCCGGAGCCAGCCACCGATAACCATCAGTTTCATACTCCATGGCCTCACCAACACTCTTGCAAGCAGCAACAATACCCATGTCCCCCAAGCAAGCATTTCCATGCCGGTCCAACAAAATCCTGTGTGTGTTGAGATCTCTATATGCAACGCCATGATCATTCATGAACTTAATCCCCTCTGATATATCAACAGAAATCCTTAAAATTTCCTTAGTCTGAAGCTTCTTGTTCTTCAGCAATAAGTCATGAACTGATCCACCTTCCATCAACTTTGTCACGACACACAACCCATGATTTTCATCAATGCAAACACCATAGAATTGCAAAATATTCCTGTGCCCACAGGTCATCAACTGCAATAGATCCTTTCGGAGCTCAAACCCATAAGAATTGCCCTTTTCACACCCTTTAAGCTTCTCAATTCCAACCCTTTTGCCCTTGTAAACTCCCTTAAATGAACTGGGTCCAATCTGGTCAATAAACTCAAGGTTATCTGAGTTCAACAGCCATTTCCCAATCTCATCCCCACCCGACTGGACCGTCTGCCATTCATCAACCGACACATTGAAAGAAGAAGTGGGTAATGGCATCTGAAGCTGAACCTTGGTGTTCAAATTCTCAACTCCCTGTTCATAATTCTGGTCAACTGGCTCTTCTTCAATCTCTCCAAAGTCTCTCCCTTTGGTGCTCTCTTCCTGACACCCACAGAGCCCAAAAGGGAGCTTCACTGCACTGGTTTTAGGCTTCTTTATAGCCGATTTAAGAGCATTTTCAATCCGGGTTTTGAACGATTTCTCCTGGCCAGCTTGAACCAAAAGAAGAACAATCCCAAGTGTGAACCCCTTCTTCTCAAAGATCTGAATCTTCTTGCAACAAATGGAAGCGTTATCCAGCCACTCTGACATCACTGGCCAAGAAATGGCAGAGTTGCAAACAAATGTGAGCTTGAATATAGATCCCTGAACTTCATTATCTGACACTTCTTGAATCAATATCGCAGGGTGGTCATCCCCTGATGCCTCCTCTATCAACTTAATATGAAGAAATACTTCTTTCATATCAAATCCCGCTTGAGCATAACTGTTGGCGCGGGTTTAAAAAATAAGAAAAGTACTTAGATAAATAAATAACAAAGTGTGAAAACATTAATTCAAAATCTCAAAATCAATTCTCCGTAAGTGAAGGAAAATTAAAAATACCGAGGAGAAAACTAAATGCCCTGTTTGACTTCTAAGAAACATAACCCATTTCTCCACTGAACTTGAACAAAAATATTTGGTTTAGTTCAGAATTTCTTTTCATTTTATGACAATCGGGGCTTTTCAGTTCTCCTACACTTTCTCATTAACTAAAAAGAGTCTAAGCTCGTAAAAGGAGTCAACCTGAGCGGCAATGAGTCGTAATGCCTGCGGATGTTGGAGACTAGCTTCTCCGGGAGCTGGCTACCGGGGTATAGCTGCGTGAGGTTCCGCACGACGCTACCCCACACGACCTTCCTACAGCACTCGATCTTTGACGAGGACGAGGAGGCAGATGGGGAGTCACGTGCCGAGTCGAGATTCAGCGAGTTCTTGAGCGAGGCGAGCGCCTCTGACACGTTCCGGCTCAGCCTCTGGAGCCGCTTCTGCATCGCATTCGACTCCTTCGCCCCCGCTCCCGATGCGGCACCACCCGGCGGAGCCCCTTCCGATCTGTCCTGCGTCCTCATGAGCACCTGCTCCACCATGTCCTCGTCCGTGCTGGCTCGACTCGACCAGCACTCCAGCGCAGCAGCCATGGGCTCGGTCAAAACGTACGCAAACCAAATGTGGGTCTGGATCACAAGGCCGAAGAGCTCAGCTCAAACTTCACTCAGATTTCCGAGTCGTTTATTGTATGTCTGTTTTCCTGACAGGAAAATGTGAAAGGACGGTGGGATAGAAGGGGTGTGGGGCGAGGGTGGTGGTGTTTTGTCTGTTTACGATGAATCACAGAGAAAGAGAGAGAACTAATTTAATATAAATAAACAAAGGTAGTCTTCTGAAGTGTAGGGCCAGGGCTGTGTTCGTAACCACCAACCATCCATCTTATATCAGTTCGATCCATTTTAAATTAATTATTAATCAGATTTATTATATTTTTAATTTTTTTAAAAATAATTAAACTTACCTCAACTTATTTTATATATTTTAATTTAAAAAATTAAACTTATCTCAATTTTTAAAAAATTAAATTTACCTTAATAAAATCTATAAAATACTATTATTTACAACTCAATTCAACTCAATATCCAAACCTAAACTTAATATATTTTCAACCAATTAAAAAATAATTTAAGTAGACAGATATACCTATTAAAGATAAATAATTTATATAAGTTTTAAATAGATAAATTTTATTTAAATTTTTATATAAAAGTAGACTTCACCTTAAAAAGTGAAAAAAAAAATTTGAAACTTTCTTATAAAACATTTACGTGAGATTTATCTATTTGAAACTTCTAACTAATATTACTCATATATAAAATATCTTATAAAATTTATTGATACTCTAATAGTATTAAATAAAGAATAATTTTACTCATTATTCTTATACTAAACATTTTTTTTTCTTTTTTCTTTTTTTCTCTTAATAAATATATGGTATACAGATAATGAATAAAAAATTTCAATTCGTTTAAAAGAAAAAAAAATTTGAAAATCAAAATATTAATGATGTGCAGTGTAGACAACTAGCTAGGTAGCATTCCTCTTAAATAAATACTAAAAATAAAGAATTTTTGTTGTACATATGAGATTCCAAAATATCTTTATTGAGTTTTTGTTAATTATATGATAAAAAAAATATCTACACAACATCTACCTATTTAGCTAAGAGTTCTTCTATTTATCATTTCTATAATATACACCTATTAAAAAATAAAAATAAAAATAAAAAACAAATGTTTAGTATAAAAATGATAAATATAATTTTTCTTAAACCAAATCAAATAATGACGTATATAAAAAAAATGAGAATTATTTCTTCTACGTAGAATCCTGTAAAAATTATTTTACACGTTGAGATATCAGTAAGTTAAATTTTTTAGTTAACTTCTTATTGAACAAATATTTGCCTCATTAGAGCGTCACTTTATTTTTATTATATTAAAAAAAAAACTTGTGTGGATATAATATTTCTCATAATAAAAAAATACACATTCAGTAAAATAAAAATACCTAGTCAGCCAGTGACGAGCTCACGTGGGCGAGGGGGCCAATGGGCCATGGCCCCAAGGCTCTGACCAAAGAAAAAAAATAATAATGGTTTTGTTTACACAAAATTAAAAATCTCATCTTATCTCATCTCAACTCATCATTATATTTTTTTCAAATTTCTATACAAAATATAATAAATAATTTCACTTTTTCAAATCCCAATACAAAATTAATATTACAAAATTATTTTATTAATTACTATTTAAAATATCTCATCTCATCTGTGTATCCAAACGGGGCCTAACTGTTTTTATTTTAAGAAATTAAATTAAAATATAATATTTACATTAGATTATTTGTTTTAGGTTTTTACTTATATGGGGGAAACATATTTAATAAAAGAGAAATTCTAAATGTCAACCTCACACTTTTTTATACTATTTAAATATGTGATTTTACTTTTTTATTCTGCATTACAAAATGTTGATATGTTGGATATGAGGCTACAGTGTAGCACGTCTCTTAACAAAAATCTCCATGCTCATTAGATAGCTAGCTATACAATATATAATTGCATTATTAAAAAACCTTTTAAATAAATTTTTATTATATATAAATGAATTTGCGTACTGATCTATGGAAATATGATACGCAATAGTATGAACACAACAATATTAATACGCAAATTCGTTTGTACATAGCAAAACTCTTAAATATATGTTATTGTTATACATTATTAAGTGAAAGACAACAGGCCTCGATTGTTTATGCATATGAGTTTAGATGAATCGAGATAAAAATTGAAAGTTAAATAAAATATTGTTAGAATATATTTTTTAATATTATTTTTGTTTTAAAATTTAAAAAATAATTTGAATTGTTTATTTTATTTTGTGTAAAAATTGATAAATTTATAATGATTAGATGATATAAGATGAAATGAGAATGGTTGTGAAAACAAACGAAACCTTAGTTTATGTTTTACATATATCACATCTTTTTTATAATTTCTATATATATTCTTTGAAGTTTCCATAGTTCAACCTCACTTTTTAATTGTAATATATGAAGATTTTAGATTTAATATTACTAGTATTCATACGAAAATGCAAATTCAAAACTTATTTAGTTCTTTCTTATTTTTCACACGTATTTTTATCACCTCGTTAAGGGTGCTCCAAAAAAAAAAAACTTAATTTAATTTTTTATTTTAAACCTAAAAGTATCCGACCTCTCCGAACTTATAATTAGAACTTCGTCCTGTTAAATCAGCATGTCATACTTATTTTTCAAAAAAATATATCTAAAATAAACAAGTGAATATACCACATTGATATTTTTTGCCATATGATTGACGAAAGTTGGATGGAACAATAATTTTGAAAATCATTACAAGAAATTTTTACAAGAAATCATTTAAAAGTTTGAAAATGCTGTAATAATTAATTTAAAAATTTTGTATTTAAATTATGTTTGGGAATAATTTGAGATAAAATAATATGAAAATTTTGTATCTCATCTCATATCCATATCTTACCCTTAATATCTTGGTCAATAATTGGGAAAAAAATATTTATTTGGAAGTTTTATGCGTGATCCGAAAAATGATTTGTACACGCCTTAAATAGATAAATTTTGCACAAACTTTTATTAAAAAGTTAATTCAATTTTAAAAGATTGTAAAAGATTTTATTATTTATTAGTGAGACCTATTTTTTTTTATAAAGTACTTGTATAGAATTTCTATATTTAAAATTTGTATCTAACATTACTCTTAACTAAAAATCTCATCTCCTTCAAAAATAAAAAATAAAAAAATTCGTCATTCGAATTATAATAACATCTCGCCTTTAACATATCCTATTTATAATTTCTTATTGAAAAAAGAACAAGAAGAAAACATTTACGCAGGATTAAATAACTTTATAGGCTTTTTCCTAATTATATATATATATATATTTGATACATGGGAGAAGGCGATTGGATTTTTAGTTCTCTTAATAAGAAATCAAGATGTTGTCAATTGATCCAAAAAATGACTAATTATATTAAAATGACTAATATCCTCTATTATAGGGTATAAACATATTTAAAATCCCCAGTCAATTTCCACAGTCTTAAAATTCCTCAAAATTTATATTTTATTCAATTACTAAAATTTTTAGAAAAAACCATCTTCATAATAAATTTGTCCAAAAAAAGACATGTAGCCTGGGCAACATTCGCATAACTTTAAATATTATTTATTCTATTATATCTCAATATTTTTTTAAAATTTCACATCTAAATATTTTACAATGGGTCTCACAACTTTTTAAAACCCCTCTAAAATGATCGTCTTTAAAAGAGTTTATAAATTTTTATATTATCCAAAGTTATTTATAAATATCCAAACAATAAGCCTTAGAGTATCGGCATTGGTTTCATCAAAAGTCAAGCCAAATATAAAAATAGATGAATATGTGAAAAAAGGGCTGCATTGGATTAGTCAAACTCATAAATGGGTAATTTTGAGCTACAGTATTTGCCTCATTTCCTTCAAATATGAAGGGCTACTGTACACTCATCAAATAAATATTTTACTACATTTTAATTCATTAACTATATATATATATATATATTCATATAAGTTAATAAAAATAAATATATATATTCATATAAGTTAATAAAAAGTAAAAATATATATATATCCATATAAATATATATCCATATAATTGCAAAATATTAAAAAAAAATTATATTATTATCAAAATAATAATATTAATATTATTTTGATAAATCAAATGGCTAATTCAATGTGTGATTATAGATATGAAGGTTTGGATTTATAGAAAACTTGTACTTTTTCATTAAATTTTAAAGATAATTTTGATGAAACCAATGTCAATGCTACCAAAAAAACGAAAAAAAGACAGTCTACTCGAGGGCGTCGCAATCACTCGTCACTTATCACCATTCACCGTCGAGTCACTTTTTGAATCGGCGAGTCACCGTTGACAAACTCAGTCGAAGATTCCGTAAATTTCGCAGAGAAGGGCCCGAAGGCTACCAAGATATTCAGATATTGTTCCGGAAATGATTGATACTTAAGTATTTTTTCTCTTAAATGTATTTTATAAAAATTTACTTTTTTAATCTTTTAAATGTATTTTATAAAAATTTACTTTTTTACATGTCAATAACAAGCTAAAAATGATAAAATTTAAATTTAAAAAAAATTATAAAATAAGTTTTGTAAGTAAAAGTATAAGTATATATAGCATTACTCTCTTTATTTTCCAATATTTGTATATGGACGTCTACACTGAAATCTTTTGCCGATCAGTTTTTTTTTTCTTTTAAAACTTTCTTTCACCATTTTTTAAAACTATTTAGATATTTTTTAAAAATAAAAAATTACATATTCATTTAAAAATACTTATTTAACCATCAAGTAAAAAAAATGTATAAAAAAGTTTCGGTAAACAATTTCGGTAGAAATTATATGTGGCAATAGTATTTTCCTTCGTGTATGATAGCAGATGAGGGGTGCTACATCCACAGGTTCTAAGAAGAACAAATTTTTTTTAATTCATTTTTTATATTCTTAAATATATTTTAAAATAAAAAAATTCACAGTATAACTAAAAAACATTTCTTAGATCACTAAGTAAAAAAAAAAAAAAAACAAAATACACATTCAGTGGGTTTAATATTTCTCAATAGCAGATACTTTTATTTGTAGTTTGATAATGATAGTAGAATTCAATTTTATCTTCTTTTTTTTTTCTTTTTTTTATAGAAAAAACGATACACACAACCATCCTAACAATTCTTTACATAATACTATTTAAACGAGTGATATTTTTATAAAATTACTTATAAAAATAATATAATTACTTTAAAAAAATATTTTATTTAAAAAATAATTGTATAAAAGATTATAAAAAATGATATACGTGTAAAAAGTGTATTTCAAAATATTTTCAAGACCACGAATAAGGAGATAGAAAATATTGCAAAAAAGGCTTAAAATAAGAAAAAAACAATACACAAAAAGTAAAGGAAAGGGGGAAAAAAAAAAAGAAGCTTCCAACAAGAGCGGAATATAAAGTCAAAAAATATAAAAATATTTATTATATTAAAAAAGTATTTCTTTATTTTTCTTTCATTATTTTTTAAAATATATTTATCAAAAGATGTTTATTATTCATCAAATATATCTAAACCTCATCTTAGAAATATTTTACAACTATTCACTAAAAATAAATTAGTTCTAAGCTTTGTTTTTCATATACTTGTTGTTCATATAAAAACGTCTAACATCAACCATTTTAAAAAAACATCTATTGTTTGAGGATACAAATAGCACAACTTCATAATGGCGATAGAAATCTTAGACTTTTCGAAGATACAAATAGCACAATTTGAAGTGTAATGTGTGTCTAACTTCAATGCTATTAAAAACTCTCATTTATTGTAAGAAAGGATAAAGTTATTTCATGTCAGCCTTCACCATAAAGAAAGATAGAAGTTAAACTTTGATGGAGCTTTGTTTCGTAGTACATATACTGTCCAAATTGGTGTTGTTCTGTGTGATCATAATGGTGTGGTTTTATTTGTGTTAACTACGAAGGATTTGGGTGTTTTTTATATGGATGACATTGAAGCTTTTGCAGTATTGAGAGGATTATAGATGATATTCCACTCGGGTCTTTATCGTCTCATATTGGAAGGAAATTCATTCAATGTAATTGATACTGTAAAGTCTAGGGTACTTTCATTTTATGCACAAGAACCTCTTATACAGAAAATCCAGTTGTGTTCTTACGCATTTTAAAGACTTTGAGCTTTTTTTATACAGAAAGATTTGAGTCAGACGATGTCGAGTTGTCAGATGGCATGTTGATGACGCTAAGATATTTTGAGTTGGCAAATTAATGCAAAAATAACAGAGATAGCAGGTAATCGTTATCTTTTCTTAATTGGAGCAGTTTTGAGTGCATTTTAGTATTTTGACCATAACTTTGGCTACGGGTATCAGAACCGCATATATGATCCCATTTTGGAAAGCTCTTTTCGAAGTGCATGTTGTGGCCACGCAGCTTCGCTCAACGCGTATCTTTTTCGAGGTTAATATCTACTATTTTTCCTTCCAAATCTTTATTTTTAGTTATTTTTTCTTTTATGGTAACATTTCATTTATCGTTTAGGAAGTAATTCTAAACCTAATTTGGATCAAATTTTTGACAGATTACTTCTTTTATTATGTATTTAATTTTGACATATTATTGAGATTTTGCTATTTTTGATAAAATTCCAATATGGACGATTTTTAGCTATACAGCTTGGCTTGTGGGCTGATTTTCTTCATTTTTTGATTTGATCATTTTGAGTTGAACATCAGAGGTGTTTATCTATATTTTTGGACATTCTTGTATTTTTTTTGTGAATTATCTGTTAAAACTAACATGCAGAATAATCTTTATTCTGTCTTGCATCATTTCTCATGTTAAAAGACGGTATAATGAAGCTGCACATTTGCTAACAAGATATGCGAATATGGTTAACCAAACGACTTGCATAGAGCAAAACTCCTTGCAATTCTTATTGATATAATCTTAGGTTCCACCATGCCGAAATCAAACATATCTGGAAAGAGGAAAGAAAACAAATGCTGTGTCTTCGCGTGTAGACGGACAAAGAATTTTCCCACTCACTTTCGCCTTGTCTCCTTTTTCACATGTGACACATGGATTGAAAACCAAATCCAAACCCATAGACCGAGCGTCAAAGCCATAAATTTACGTCAACGTTCTAAACTTGGCCACATTTCCCTACCTCACTACTTTCCCGAACTATCAAGCACTTCTAGCACCCATGGATCACCAAGAGGTCCATACCACCATTGCAATACAAAGTTTGGAGCGGAAGCTGGAGCCTGAATTCGAACACCAAAACGAACATCACAAGCTTCTCGTTGTCCAAGTCCAGGACAAGCAAGGTGCCGTTTTCGCCGCACTCACATAAAATAGATTTCACTATCTGTATGTATGTTTTTGTGTATGTTCTGCCTGGATTCCCCTGCAAAAAAGTGACTGATAAACTATTTGATAATTCGTTAATTTATGTTTTTCTTCTGAAATTTCACGAAATTGTATTTGATCTTGAAGAATCATATGACTTCTATGATATGTATATATATATATATAATTCCTCTTATTTACGATATTTAGTTGATTATTTATCTTTGAAAAGTGTTAGGAGCGATAAAGAAAAAATAGTAAAGCAAAAATGGAATCTATCACGTCCAACATACAAGATTTATATGATTCAGTAACGTACATACGTTCACAGAGTTTTAAATAATTTTTTATTCTAAGATAGTTGAATACATTGCAGCAGTACCGGAATTGTGCGACACTGATATATATTAACCTCGGAACTGCTACATGCAGTCGGCACATACAAGCGGGAGGTAAACGGTTGTACGGAATGAATAAAAAAAAATTATAAAAATAATTTTTTTTTTATGTGGGTCCCATATTAATTCACTTTTTTCAAAGTGACTGCACGCCGTTTGCACAACCACGACTGCAAATATCATTTCTCATTAACCCTAATTAGCGGGTCAGGTCGGGTCATATAGGTTCAAGATTTAAAAACCAAAAAAAGATCCAAAAAACTATGGGCCCAAGATTGCGCTCCATGACCAAGCGGCATTGAAAAAAAAACCATAATAAATTCTTATCGGGGTGGGTTATCAAACCGGACCACACACGAATAGAACCAGGCTCCATACAGAGAAGTCCAACAAAAAGTATGCATGTGTGTTTGAGCGGGACTGTCCGTTTTGTCGCGGACATAGTTTTTGTAGCATGCAGGTTTGAGCTAAGATGTACTCCGGACTGTCCTGGATTCCCGGTCTGATTTTCATATGTTGATCTTGATTAATTTCAATTGTACGGTGACTAGTTGAAGAGAAATTAAATTCAAGTTTCTAGTTTTAACTTCTCCCGTTTTGTATTACTTCAAATTCATTGTTCTGTTGTGCAAACTGAAAATTCATTTGTGTAAAATCAATATCAATTTGCTTTTTCAATGACGTTGAGATTATTTTCTTTTGAAACCGAGCTGGATATAATATGAAATTCTGGGCAACTATTTTACTATCCCTGTTCTCAAGATAGTTTAGAAACTCAGTAAATCTTGCTTTCGTGATCATAGAAAGCTTGTTGTTTTTGTCTTGGTACATTTAAGAAGAATACAGATGCATAGCCTATAAAAAAGAATTAGGATTTCAAATTATGTTAAGCTAGTCTCTATCATCTTTGAATATGCTTTTCGAAACAAATTATTTCAACGTACTATCAGAACAGAAACCTTCCTATTTTAGTTGAGATTGATAGTGTCGTTTAGCACATAACATGGGTGGTATAGGCTCTGCCCCTCCTATAAACTCTCTTGATTTGTCTCAATTTTTTGCTCCAATCAAACTCAACCGCAGCGAGCACCTCCTTCTTCATGCGTGATCCAATCCTTCCATCATCTTCTAGACCTTGTTCGAACCATTGGGATCGTGACGTCTTTCGGAGTTTTAGAGGTGAAGACACTCGCAAGAACTTCACTGATCATCTGTACTCTGCCTTGATACGGGCCGGAATTTCACCTTCCGAGATGATCTTGAGCTTGGAAGAGGAGAGATCATCTCTAAGGAACTAATCAACGCGATTCGTGGATCAAGGATTTCCCTTGTGGTTTTCTCTAAAGGCTATGCTTCTTCCAGGTGGTGCCTTGATGAGCTTGTGGAGATCGTGCGCTGACAAAAACCAATGGCCACACTATTCTTCCGATATTTTACCATGTGAAGCCCTCGGCTATCCGAAAACAGGAAGGAACTTTTGCTGAAGCATTCACTAGGCATGAAGAGCAGTTTTATGAGGAAATGGAGAGGGTACAGAGTTGGAGAGCAGCTCTTACTGAAGCTGCAGACTGTTCTGGGTGGGATCTCGAGATTGTTGCAAATGGGTATGATGCTATGGACTCATTTTCATTTTCACGTATTTTTTTAACATTTTTTTTTTCTTTCAACATTTAGATGATACTTGATAGAACAATTAAAGTTAATAGAATCAATTAAATTTGAGCTAAAATTGGTTTGAAATAATACATGGAAAGTTTGTTGACATTATTTTAGTATGTTAGAATCCCAAATTAATATAAAGTCTTCCCAGTCAAAGAATTTGAAACTGATTTGGCATGCTTAACAATTCTTTCTTTTTTCTGACTAACCTTAATGAGCCCCGATTAATCATGAGTTGACCGTGATTGGAACAACTTCTTAATTATCAGTTCTATTTGAATTTTTATCTACCAATGCACATTTATCCTAAAATGTAGAAACAGATGCATCAGAAATAGGATACAGAGGAATACTCAAGCAGAAAATGGATGATAAAAAAGAACATATTATGCTCAACCTCCTTCTCCTGCTACAACTGTTTCTCTTCCTCACACCTATTCATCATACCCTCCAATCTTACCCTGCAAATGGTTATTATGCAGAGTTTCTTTGTTTGATGATGTAATCCCAATGAAATTATTCCATTTGATTCCCAGGCCGAGTTTTTAGGAGGGGAGAATTGTGCATCAATTGATTTCTTGTAAACTTGTCAAGACTCTAGTTTTTTTAGGATGGGTGAATTGATGCATCCAGTTGTCTATGGGTTTTAGGAGTTCAAAATTTTTATTTGAAATATTATTTTGTTTAGGAATTAGGACATCAACTGTCTTATTTGGAACAGAAGTCCTAATTTGATTAGACGTCTTTCTCTTAATTGATTTAAACATTAACAGGGAGATCTGAAATTTTGATGTCAAACTTTTGTTGAGAGGAGCCACTCCGTTTTTAGTTTCTTTTCTTGGTGAGATGCCTTCTTTATAAAGGTGTGACTCCTTTGCCCAAAATCAACTATGGTGAGAGCCTATGGTTTGGTAAAATAGTTGCGAGTCAACCTTCTTGGGTACTATTTTATTTGTTAAATGCTATTGCTGTTCTGTCCTGCATCACATAATTTCCTCTTCTTTTTATTTCCTTGTGTTTAATTGTTGTTCTGTTCTCCATTTGAATTATAAGGATCAGGTATGAAGCAAAACTCATCGAGAAGATTGTTGAAGAAGTTTTGTGTAAATTGAATCCTGCTCGCTTGAATGTTGCCAAACACCCTATAGGAATAGACTCTCGTGTTGAAGAGATGAAAGCTTTATTAAATCTTGGAACAAGGGATGCTCGCATTGTTGGCATATATGGGATGGGTGGAATAGGAAATATGGGATGGATTTGAAGGAAGCAGTTTTCTTTTAAACATTAAAGAAACTTCAGAACAACCTAATGGTTTTGTTCAAATGCAAGAGGAGCTTCTTTTTGATATCTTGAAAATTAAGAATCTGATGATTGGCAATGTTGACCTAGGAATCAATTTGATCAAGGCAAGACTTCATCGCAAAAAAGTTCTTATTGTTCTTGATGACGTGGATCACTTGGAACAATTTCATGCATTAGCTGGAAACTCGGAATGGTTTGCTCCTGGAAGTAGTCATTACAACTACTAGAGATGAACATTTGCTAGCTTTACTAGGAGCTTTTGAGAAGTACAAACTTGAAGAATTGTGTCATATGGACTCTCTACAACTTTTTAGTTGGCATGCCTTCAAGATGCCCTATCCAGTAGAAGGTTACTGCGAGCTTTCCATTAGTGCAGTGAGTTATGCTGGAGGACTTCCATTAGCTCTTGAAGTTTTGATTTATTCAGAAAAGGCATTATTGAATGGAAAAGTGCATTGGAATTTTGTCTTTTTGATAAGCAGGGATCATGCCTTACACAATATCTTAAAATTTTTTATATGGTCTTAATCCAAAACTTCTGTAAATCAAGTCAACCGATAGATAAGATCGCAATCAAGACTTGAAGCAATTCTAATCATGTCTAAATCACTTTGTTTTTTTCTTTTTGCTGTGAAAATAACTAGATCTAGTCTGATTCGAAGGTGTTGTTACTTTACACCAGATGGGGGAATGCAATGCTAATCTAATCTTTTGACAGGGATCGAAAACAGTGGAGGGTCTCATCCTGAATTTGCCTATTAAGGAAGATATACATTTGAAGACTGAGGCATTCACAAAGATGAAGAATTTGAGATTAGTCGAAATCAATGCTGTGTATCTCACAGGATGTTTCAAACATCTTTCAAAAGCGCTGAGATGGATTTGTTGGCATAAGTGTCCTCTAAGATTTCTACCGCCAAAATTTCATCTGGACAATCTTGTGGTGCTTGATATGCAATATGGCAATGTCAAGCAAGTTTGGAAGGAGAACAGAGTATAATGACTCTTACTACATGATTTGTTACTCTATTGATGTTAAATGTATATAACTCACAAAATCTTTTCTTTTTCCCTTTATATATATATATATATATATATATATTTCCAGGTACTCAACAAGTTGAAAGTCATTAATCTTAGCTATTCCAAAAATCTCACCAAATCCCTGTACTTCTTGCAAGTCCCACACCTCGAGATTCTAATACTTGAAGTTTGCACAAGCTTGGTTGAGCTTCACGAGTCCATCGGTCATCTAGACAGACTTGTTTCGTTGAATTTAGAAGGATGCAAGAACCTTCGGAGTCTTCCAAGAAGCATTTCTAACTTATAATCTCTTGAAACTCTCAAGTTGTCCGGCAGCTTAAAACTCAATGAGTTACCTTGGATATTGCCAAAAAGTTTAGATGCCATAATGTTGGGACTGGTTAAAGACAGAGATGATTTTAAATAAAAGGAGAGACGAAATTTAACGTGGTTCGGGAATTGCCTACGTCCACAGCTACTGTAATTTCACTGTGAAACAATTCTACAAAAACTTCTCACCCACACTCTTTCTCTCTTCCTTTCTCTCTATCTTTCTCTCTTTCTCTCTATCCCACATTTTATACAATTGAGCTCTCTCCTATTTATAGGAGCGAGTAGCCTACCATTTGCAATGGTAGGTAGCCTAACAAGGTGGGTGGCCTAACAATGGTGGGTGGATTGCAAACCCAAACCCATTTCATACTTGGTTTGTCTCCATTCATAACAATCTCTCACTTGGAGACAAATAAGTCTACATATCTTCATAGCAACCATCACAGCAACTTCAAGTCATGCCTTTAAATACGGAGGCCAACTGAAGCTACACACAGCTTCAGTTTGTCAGCAGTAACTGCTTTTGTAAACATGTCTGCTGGGTTCTCTGTTCCTAGAATCTTCTCAAGTATCAGCTGTCCACTATCGAGAAGAGATCGAATAAAATGGTATCGCAACTGTATGTGTTTTGTTCTGGAATGAAAGGCTGGATTTTTTGCAAGAAAAATAGCACTCTGACTATCACTGTACAGAATACATTTTTCATTTTTCTTTCCCAATTCTTCCAAGAATGACTGCAACCAAACCATTTCCTTCCCCGCTTCAGTTATAACAATGTATTCCGCTTCTGTAATTGAAAGAGCAATAATCTTCTTGTTGCCCAGATGACTAACACAAGAGGGGGGGTGAATTGAGTTGTATTAAAAAAAAATTATAAATCAAATATACAATATAAAATATAAACAAAATATGAAATAGCAATAAATATAAAGAATAAGGGTAAGAGAGAAGCAAACTCAGTATGTTAACGAGGTTCGGCCCCACTGCATACGTCCTCGCCTCAAGCTACCCCTTGAGGATCCCGAATTCACTATTCAATCTCCTTCAGGTGGAGATAGAAACCTATTACACCTTTGAACAACACCGCTACAAAGGATCCGTGTAGAACACCCTCTACACTTGCAATCACCTTACACGTGGTGATTCAACGATTCCCTGTGTAGAACACTTTCTACACGCACAAGGGTTGTACACACCCTTTTACTGATACAAGAATTGATAGTGGGTAGGATATCAGAAAACACTCCTCAATGAGTGAAATAAGAACAATACAAGCACAAACTATATCTCTCAAAATGAACAAGGGTTAAGGCTCAATGCTTAGAGAAGAGAGAATGAAAGCTTTGAATGAGAGTTGTATGCTCTTGGTGTTGTGAATGTGAAGCTCTCAAATGATCTATTTATAGGCATATGAGACTTCATATTCAAATTTAAAAAGATTCACATGTCAAAACATCATCATCATTTTTNCAAAGGCGGTGGAAATATCTGGTGTTAAATACGATCAGATAATTGGGACATATTCAGTGAAACCATTTCATCTTGCATGCAGCAATGGCGTTCCCTGCACAGACATTGGTCTAACTGATATTCAGCTGAACCCCTCGCCAAGCTATCAAGGTTTCCAGAAGGGTTTGTGTAATAATTCTTATGGGAAATCAAGAGCTCCTCTAGTTCCTTCGAGCATAGATTATTGCCTAGGAAGTGGCGGAGATGCAGTCAGAAGAATATCAAGATCACATGATTATGTATGTTAGGGAACATAAATCGATTGAAGTGATCGTTATTGTAACTTTTTTCATTGTATTTTTCTGATGATCTTTAAGTTGTTTGCTTCCCTTCTTCAAGGTTTTTGACTGTGAGAAGGCGATGGTACGTACTGTCTTATAATTACTGTTTTTTTCTAATCAAGTAATTGATCAGTACGTTGACTGATTAAATTAGAAGAAAAAACGTTAGTGCTTCTTTTTCTGCAGCTTTGGTTACTGCACCGCCCCACTACGAAATTAATAGGGTCACTTTTGAGATCATTTTTAAAATTTCACCAGGAATCAATTATACATGGTAGCTCCAGCTTGTTATTTAGAGAGAGACCAAAAAAAAAATCCTCCTTTTTAGTTACAACACATTGATATATACAACCTATACATTAAAAAAGCATTGCCGCAAGGCAATTAATTAAATTGCAAAAAGTGCAAAAATTTAAAAAATAAAAGAGTCCTCCCTTCTAGCCTGATCTAAAACATGAAAATTTAATCATAGATTAAGTGTTTGATTGAGTTTGATTTTGAAAGCTTAAATCTGTAGACGTAGGCACGTTGCCGTGTTGGATTTGTGGAGCCTATTTATTTTTGTGGCAGCTCAACTTGATGATCCAACTAAATAATGATTCGTTATGGTTTTTGAGTGGATTTTTAGTTTGAAAATTTTCGGCACTATTTTTGACTCAAGAAGTGCTTAGATAGAGAGTTTGCTCGCAGTCACTCGATTTTCATCTCAACCGAAGATTAGACAGAGAGTTCACTCGAGCAGAAAGACGTTGCGGCTTGTCTTTTGCAACTTTAATGATTTTTCATGCATTAGAATAAAGATCTATGACCGTTAACTGCCAAACATCAGCAGGAAGATTACGCCAAGCCGCAACGTCTTCTGCAATCTATCCAGTTTGAAAATAATGATCCTTATCCTTTTCAAGCTCATGATAATGATCAACTTAATTGACAATTATTCTACATTCAATTATATTATAAACAAAAAATTGCAATCATATGTGTTGGGACTGGTCGGAGACAGAGATGATTTTAAATAAAAGGAGAGACGAAATTTAACGTGGTTCGGCAATTGCCTACGTCCACAGCTGCTGTAATTTCACTATGAAATATTTCTACAAAAAAATTCTCACCCACACTCTTTCTCTCTTCCTTTCTCTCTATCTTTCTCTCTTTCTCTTTATCCCACATTTTATACAATTGAGCTCTCTCCTATTTATAGGAGAGAGTAGCCTACCATTTGCAATGGTGGGTGGCCTAACAAAGTGGGTGGCCTAACAGTGGTGGGTGGCCTAACAAGGTGGGTGGCCTAACAATGGTGGGTGGCCTAACAAGGTGGGTGGGTTGCAAACCCAAACCCATTTCATACTTGGCTTGTCTCCATTCATAACAATCTCTCATTTGGAGACAAATAAGTATACATATCTTCATAGCAACCATCACAGCAATTTCAAGTCATGCCTTTAAGTACGGAGGCCAACTGAAGCTACACACAGCTTCAGTTTGTCAGCAGTAACTGCTTTTGTAAACATGTCTGCTGGGTTCTCTGTTCCTCGAATCTTCTCAAGTATCAGTTGTCCACTATCGAGAAGAGATCGAATAAAATGGTATCGCAACTGTATGTGTTTTGTTCTGGAATGAAAGGCTGGATTTTTTGCAAGAAAAATAGCACTCTGACTATCACTATGCAGAATACCTTTTTCATTTTTCTTTCCCAATTCCT